>CM065589.1:580508680-580634084 GCA_033119425.1 Bufotes viridis
CAGGGCAGTGGGACGATGACTGTAACTGGTTGTGATTGGTAAGTGGGGTGATGATGTGGAGAAATGTCTTATATTTCCCTCATGACAAGATTTCTGGAGTTTGTATAGAGCAGGGATGCCCAACCCGCGCCCCTCCAGCTTTTGCAAAACTACAACTCCCAGCATGCCCTGATAACTGTAGGCTGTCTGTCTGAGCATGATGGAAGTTGTCGTTTCGCAACAGCTGGAGGGCTGCAGGTTGGGCATTCCTAGTATAGAGCAACTAAAAGATTAGAAGAGTAAGAGGGGTGATAGCATGAAGAAGAGTTGCTGTATTACCTGCCCCTATACCAAGCTGAATTAGGGGTTCCCCAAGAGTGAAATTACTCTTAAGGGGTTAGAAGTCCTTGATGTAAGTACATATGACAACCTGGGTAAAAGATTACACTTTCCAGTCCACGCCCGCCGCCCATTAGTCCCAATACCAGTTGCAGGGAGTATAGCAGAGGTCACAGAGAACTGTGAGAGATAAGCGTTGTTTACTGCGGCCTCCTCTCTCCACAACGTCCTTTTGGCCTCAAGATTATAAATGATTTCTTGAGAACCAGAAACTGACCGAAGGTTCAGCCTCCTCAGGCAACGCATTGCATAACTGCATCCCATTAACCATTTACTTATATATATATTTTTTAACCCCTTCTTGTAGGGGTTGGCAGCCCTGAGAGCCCACGGTGTAATGAAGTGTCTCTCTTTACTTCCAGATCCGGAGCACTGGCGAGAGGCCCAGTAATGAAGAGATTGTACGCTTCTCCAAGCTGTTTGAAGATGAGCTGACCCTCGATAATCTGACCAGGCCTCAGCTGGTGGCTCTGTGTAAACTCCTGGAGCAGCAGTCCATGGGGACGAATAACTTCCTGCGCTTCCAGCTGACCATGAAGCTGAGGTCCATTAAGGCGGACGACAAGGTAAACTGTGCCCACCAGACTGTTCCCCTCGGTTGTCCGTCAGTCCCTTCACTATAAAATGGCTGCTGTTAACGTTGCTTTGCGTTCTTTCCGGTGACAGATGATTGCTGAAGAAGGTGTGGACACTCTGAATGTAAAGGAACTGCAGGCAGCGTGCCGAGCCAGAGGAATGAGAGCGCTAGGCGTCACCGAGGAACGGTTACGAGAGCAGCTGAAACAGGTTAGAGAGCGCCGGTAAACATCTCACCAACATGCGTGGTCTGCAACCTGCCAGAGATGGCTTTAGATTGAAGTTTACATTACTTAAAAGAGCCAAGAATTCTCCTGTATCTTCTCTTCCAGATTCTTGTTTATAGGGGGCAGTATTGACAACCACGTATGTAAACCAAAACTTTGTTCAGAATAGTTGTCACTCCCTTCACCTCCTCTTCATGGCAGCCTGATTGCTGGTTCTCTTCCCACTCCGACTGTTACTCTTACAGCAGTGGCTGAGGCTGTCCTTAAAGGGGTACTCCAGCATCGGCTGTCCACTAGAGTGGTGATAAATCCTAGATCACTTAGACCCCTACTTATTTCCAGAACAGGTGACCCCTGTTCCACCCAGCTGTAAGACTGAAGTTTAAGTGGAGCAGTGGTCCAGTCTATGGGGCGCATTTACCAAACTTGCTATGCCTGTTTTTACTGCATAAAAAAGTTGCCAACCTTGGTGTAAACCCCTTGCCCAAAACTCTGAGAGTTTTTTTTAAGGGTGTTCTACTGAGCGCATGCCTACTTTTTGAAATACACTGTCCAGATTGCTGTGTTCTGCTGACATAATGAAGAGGACTCCAGGGCGCATGCACAGCAGTCCCCACAATGTATTTCAGCTCAGCAGGGAAAGGGGGGGTGGCATCTGGACTCCTTATCTGTAGTACTATTCATTTAGTACTTAGTTGCCTTTAAAGGGGTTGTCCAGTGTGCCCCATGCCACTAAATGGCATAAAATACAAGTGATCCTGTGCTCGCCTGTCTCTCCCCTGCTGTTCTCCGGCACTCTGCAGCAGTGACCCCCGTATCATCTTGGGCTTTTCTTGGAGGATCTTTGCTCTGACACATGAGCGTTGTATATATTACTATGCATGTCTGATTGTATAGTGTATATACAGTATGTAGTAAACTCTCAGGGTGGGCGCTGGTGGTGGATCCACCGACATTATGTAGAGCAGGCATGTCCAAACTGCGGCCCTGCAACTGTTGCTAAACTACAACTCCCAGCATGCTCTGTAGGCTATCCAGGCTGCTGGGAGTTGTAGTTTTACAACAGGCCGCAGTTTAAACATGCCTGATGTAGAGGCTCCGGCCTAAAACAGCCAGCCCGTATCCTTCTCTGCCCACGCCAAACCACCTTTTTTTCTTGACTTGGCGTGACCGGGGAAAAGTCGATTTGCGCCGCAATCTGTGCCAGAAATACGCCTAATATAGTCGTATGTTTGATCGTAAATGACCCCCTTATAGTTGTATTCTAAGATTTTACTATTGATGCCCTATCTTCAGGGTAGGCCATCAATATCTGACCAGTGGGGGTCCGACACCCTGCACTCCTGCCAATCAGCTGTTTCGAGATGGGTCCAGTCCAGGAACTACAAAGCTCCATCCATTTTCTTCCAAGGGAGCAGCGCTGCAGTAACCAGCTCCGCTCATTACACAGTGGACGGACCAGTGTAGTTCTAGCGGCGACTTCTGCCAGCAGAGTTACTGCAGAGCAGCTGATTGGTGGGGGCGCAGGTTGTCAGACCCACGCCGATCAGGTATTGATGGCCTTTACTGAGGATAGTAGACTTTGCTTCTATCATTAGACCTGGACATGCTTTAATCTGCTAATGGGTCTGCAAACTCAGCATAACTTCTGTTAATATTTAAAGGGGTTTTATCACCTCAGACATTGGAGGCCTATCGCTAGGATATGTCATCAATTCTAGAAAGGTGCGGGTCCCACACACGACAAGCCCCTGAAAGTGAAGGAGAGGAGAGCATAATGCACATGCATAGCCTGCTCTCCATTCATTTCCATGGGACTGATTGGAAAGCACACCACGCCGGAGCGGCCTTTACCGCTAAGAGACTTCTGAAAATAGCCAAGCCAGCTCTTGGCTATTTTCCAAACTCCCATAGAAATGAATGGAGGGTGGCCGTGCATGCGTGGCTGCCGTCTGTTCACTTTGGGGGTTCTCGTTCTGGACATAGGAGCAGGTCTCAATCGTGGGACCTGCTCCTATCTGACACTGGTGGCATATCTTAGCAATGTGCCACCAATGTCTGAGATGAGACCACCCCTTTAATCAGTGGTTTCTAATTATATTGGTTTTTGGGGAAAAAGACCACCAGTATAAATGTTACAGGTTCCAGGTGGGTTGCCATCCAGCTTTCCCAGACTCCTGAATGGTAAATCTATATGATGATGCATCTTGCGGCTCCATCCATCTAGGCCAGGCATGCTCAACCTGTGGCCCTCTAGCTGTTGTAAAACTCCCACAATGCCCTGCTGTAGGCTGTTTAGGCATGCTGGGAGTTGTAGTTTTGCAACAGCTGGAGGGCCGCAGGTTGAGCATGCCTGATCTAGGCCAATCTGCAATTCTGGAAGTTAGGAAATCTGGACGACAAACCCTGAAGACGTTTTGGTAGTCACCCAGTTGGACCTTGGAGACGACTTCTTTAATTTGTTATAATCTGTTACGGTATGGAGGGAATGTACGGTTTTACATGACTAATGGACGTGTCGTTCTGCCTTTTCTGTTCCAGTGGCTGGAGCTGCACTTGAATCAGGAAATTCCCACATCACTGCTGCTATTGTCCCGAGCTTTGTATCTCCCTGACACACTGTCACCAGCCGATCAGCTGAAAACAACCCTCCAGACTTTACCCGAAAGCGTGGTATGTACATCAGCCTCCCAGCTCAGCAGATGTATGACCTGTGGATGTATATTCCTGCCATGAATGAAGTCACGGCGCACACGTTCAGCAGCGTCATTTAAAGGATCTACCTGGTGCAAAAAGTCCTACCTTTAAAAGAAAATTGTGTACATACATACAAACTGAATAGAGTTCCTTTCATCCAGGATCTCTGTTAACGCCTTAGTGACCACCCGTACACCTTTTTGCGGCAGTCACTAAGGGGCCTTAGGCTGGGCCGCCGTTATTTTTACGGTGGCACAGTGTAAGCGCTGCACAGGTCCCCCTGGAAGCGGAGACCTGGCTCTCACATGAGAGCTGCAGCCCTGCTCTAGCAGCTGGAGTGCCGATCCGGACTGTTTAACACTTTACATGCTGCGGGCAATGGCGCCCGCCGCATGTAAAGTGAGCCCTGCTCTAGCAGCTGGAGTGCCGATCCGGGCTGTTTAACACTTTACATGCTGCGGGCAATGGCGCCCGCCGCATGTAAAGTGCTGACAGAGGGAGCCGACTCCCTCTGTCTCCCATCGGCACCCCGCAAATGCGATCGTGGGGTGCTGATATGTGTGAAGGCTGGCAAGAGTCTGATGTAGGCCCCAGACCAGCCTTCAGTAATTTCCAGCATCTCTCCCATATGTTTGGTATTGCTGCCTGTCGGGTTTATAATAATTCAATTAAGAATTATTAATTATGGTCATAAAAATATTTTTTTCATAACTACCTGAAATTATGACCTGGTGAATTGTAGATAACCCAATCGATACAATTCACATCTGAGGCCGACTATTTCCTCAGATAATAAGTTCTTTTCATGAGAGATGACATTAATGCTAAAGATGTAGTTTTGACATTAAATAATACGCAGATATTATAAAAATATGCAGATTTTATTAGTTACACGATTATAAACAAATAAGTATATATGGCAATGATATATGAAGCATTACAAGCTTATCATAAGTAAATAAACAATGATATCTGCCAATTAATATATATGGCAATGATATCAGGCCCTAGAAGCTTCACAATAAGTAAATAAACACATGTGGGTACGAGCAGCTTGTCACATTATAACAAAGCTATTTGGTTAGGATATCAAAACAAGAAGTTACATTATATCCATTACTCCTGTTCAGAGGCGTGTCTAATCCTAGACATCTATATGGAATGATAACTACATTCCCCACCCCTCTCTAACCAAACTAAAATACACCTCACATGTAGTAATGGGCAAATCCATCAAAGGATATAACTTAGAAGAGAAAACTGTATCCTTCCGCCCCATCCTGGACTATTTTCACATGTATGACTTGGTAAGACTATTAAGACACACAACAGAAATGGGAAGAACTTGGAACAAGTCTTTCCAGTGGGAATTTATCACCTAGCTTGGCGAAGTATGCTACTATCAATATATTTATATATGTATATATATACAATCATTTAATACTTTGCTAGATTATGAGTCTTGATTCTTCTGCAGGTAGAATGAAGCCTCACAATATCCTAAGACTACATCTCAATATGGAGATGATCAATTAATTAATGTGTTTATATATTCGCCAATCTAGATGGTATGACTTCACCCACATTATCCAATTAGTCTTAATAAAATGAAATATCATTCTTCATGTCTCTTACCAAGTCCTAGCAGGAATCACACTTCTGCTCCTAGGAAAGCTGGGTGGTCCATCATCGCATGTCTCACCGTGACTTTCATATTGAAAGACCCCTCTCTCTTGGGTGTTCTGGCTATGATGATGATCCTTATGCTCTATCCTGGAATGTTCTTTGTTGTTGGTTGTTCTGCTTCTTGCCTCCTTTCTTTTTTTTCCTGATGCTGATCTATCTAGGGTAATTATCTCCCTTGTAATCTAACATTACCACCCCCTGGATTAGTATTCTCCAATCAATTGAGGGGGTGTAAACATATGTAATAAGATCCTATGAGATCATGTTTACCCATAATGCAACTAATGGAGGATGGTGTAACGATATCCGTCTCGGGATGGCACTGTTGTGCAAGCTATTAACACCATACCATGAAGACTTAACTAGGGTATTTTTGCATCATATACATTTGACCCTCATCGTCGTAAATTAGAGATGAGGATTAATGTAGACATTTTGTATCAACTAAAGATAGACAACTTGGAGTCTCTCTGAGACTATTGATCTATGGGCCATTATGGTATGAATGGGCCTTGTTCTCTAAGACATGTCTGGAGAATCCAGTGTACTCCTTTATAGATAAGACCACATTTGTGGCAATAACTCTTAAGACACAATACTCTCTGTATTTTTACACAGATTGAGCTTGGCATGACTTCATCTTGGCCTGTTTCTACCACACAGCAAAACTTTGGCTCAAACTGTTTCTTAAAGACAATGAGCATGCATTTTGAATATAATATGACCAGGTATCAATATATATACCTATGAATATGCCTGACATGCCTCCGTAACGACCCGGACTACATAAATATCACATAAATTATCCCCTAAGAATGCTGTTAAAAAAAAAAGAAAAAAAGACAGAATTGCTAATTTATTCTTAGTTGCGCCATTTACTCCAAAATGATAACAATGAAAAAAACAAGCCCTTATAAAGCTATATAGACGGAAAGATTAAAGAAGTTATAGCTCTTGGAACGCGACGATGAAAAAGGAAGAAAAACGCTTGGTCAGTAAGGCCCAGAACAGGCTGGTCACTAAGGGGTTAATCAAGCTGAGCAGGGGAGAGAAGTCAGCCGTCCAGCAGATGCTTCTCTCTGTGCATGCCGAATTTTAGAACGGTGTTTCATAGTAAAACAGTGCTTTGTAATGTGAAGGCCTTGTCGGTATTTCGTGTGGCCAGTGGTTAGGGCAGAGTGAATATGACAGGTCCCTTTTAAAGGGGTTATCCAAGTGTTTAAAGGGGTTTTCCTCGTTTAAAAAAAAAAAAAAATATTAATTTTACTAATGTCCTATGTTCAGGATAGGTAGTCAGTATCTGATTGGTGGGGGGTTCGACACTCGGGACAACCATCCATCAGCTGTGTGATGAGGGAGTAGCGCCGCGGTCTTCTCTCAGCTTTTCCTAGGCCGAGTGACGTCACATTCATCGGTCACGTGGCCTAGGCGCAGCTCAGCCCCATAGAAGTGAATGGGGCTGAGCTGTGATACCAAGCAATATAAAAACAATAAATGCAATATACAGCGCTGTGCTTGATGAGCTGCGAGAAGGCCGCAGCTCACACAGGAGTGCTGCTGCCTTCTCGAACAGCTGATTGGTGGGGGGTCCCCGGTCCCCTACCAATCAGATACTGATGACCTATTCAGAGCATAGGTCGTCAGTATAAAAATCCTGTAAAACCCTTTTAATACCGATGACCTATCCTCCGTTTATGATCGGGGGAAGTCTGACTCCTGCTTGCGGCCACTTCACAGTATGCCAAGTGCGACAGTTTATTTTAGAGTGGCTGTGCTTGGTATTGCAAGTCAGTCCCATACACTTGAGTATGAGCTGCTTTGTAGTACCCCAAGACGGCCCCTCAACAGCTGAATCTGTATGATGTGGGCATATTTCCTCCTCCAACAATCATAATGTGTATGGGGACAACTCAACTGCTTGTTGATGTTTGGCATCATGGGGAAGAAGACTGATCATGTTGGATTTCAACATGTCCTATCTTTTCTTTCTCCAAGAGATGGGCTGCCACCACATATGAACGTCATACATAGGGGGCGCTCTCTCACTAAGCATTCCCGAGTGGATCAGTGGCGGTTGCAGTATTACATAAACAGCCATTGATTTCAATGGGCGCCTTGCAATGCAGAGGTTTCCATCCTCTGCTTCACCAGTTTCAGAAGCTGGGCTTGCCCAGACCAACCTCTTTAAGAAGGAACCATTGATTTCACCGGCCTTTTTTTGGCATCTTGCATTTGATTTACAGTAGCTGCAATCTGAGTGGGTTCTAGAGCTCTGGAAATTTCACCAGAAACCTTGGAGAATTGCTGGAGATCTAACCTTGTCCTCTGTATTCCAGGCTAAAGAAGCCCAGGTGAAAGTGTCTGCAGTGGAGGGTGAAAAGGTGGACAACAAGACCAAGCTGGAAGCCACGCTTCAGGAGGAGGAGGCAATCAGGATGGAGAAGGAGATGAAGAGGTTGGCTGAGGTTGCCAAGGAAAGCTTACAGACTAAGGTAAAGCGGTTTCCTCCTTTATTGGATTGAGAAAATCTTTGTGAGGTCCGCAAACCCTCTAGAATGCCAGTGATTTATGTGCCAGCCCGCTATGGGTGCATGTGAGTCGCTAGAAATAGAGCTTGCATATTTGAAAATTTAGCTGCTCTGACTCTATTAGGCTCTTACTCTGGAGGACTATGAATAGTTTCATTAGAACTGTGTAATGCTACATTTTCCCTGTGGAGGCGCTGCAGGAGAATTTAATTCTTGCTACCAGGCCTCTTTAAGAGATTACAATTGATCGCTGGGGATCACAAAAATGGGCCACCTTGTGATCAGCTTATTTTCTGGAGCCCTCTCTAGGATTGCAGAGAAAGGATCTTTTAAAAAGGGCTGTAGAGATAGGTCATCAGTATTAAAATCTTGGAAAACCCCTTTAAAGGGATTGTCCCAAGATTTAAACTTGCCATCTATCCACAGGATAGTGAGTAAGTGCCTGATCAGTTGGGGTCCAACCACTAGGAATACCATGGGTCATGAGAATGGGTGTCCTGTGGACAAGTATAGGCTTTTAATCATAGCACAATCCCTTTAATGTGGTCCTCCAGTTCAACAAAAAAAGAAAAAATCACATTAGCTGGGGGAGAAACGGAACACTTACTTGTTGACCTCCTTTTTCAGCTGCAGATCTGTAGATTTCAGGCTCCTCTTCTGTCGTCCATGATGGCAGCACCACTTCTCAGACTGTACATTGGAGGTCCAAGACCCTTCCTGCTTATCCAGCCCGGCTCTTGGATTGGCTGCCGTGGTTGACGTGAGCAATGCTAGCCAACCCGAGGGCGGCAGTAAGTGTCTAGGACTATCAAAGGCATCGCATGCATTAGGTTAGTTTGAGAAAGCAGTGCCGCCATCTTGGAGGAGCCTCGGAATATGTGGATCTGCAACTAAAAAGATGGAAGGAGGACACAAGGTCAGGGTGCTGTTCGTTCCCCAGTTAATGTGAAGTTTTTTTTTTTTTCTTTAACCAGAGGGTGGCTTTACAGGGCTTCTGTCACCCCCAGAAGTCATATTTATTTATTTTTTTGGACTCACAAAAATGCTTATAGGGCGATTATTCTATATCTACTGTTTTTAACTTTTTCTGTAGGTTAATTTCGCAAAAAAACGCAATTTTATAATATGTAAATTACCTCTCTACCAGCAAGTAGGGTGGTTACTTGCTGGTTGCCGCCGCATCCTCCTTTTGAAAAAATGCCCCCTCCTTCTGTTGAGTGACAGCGCCAGCGGCTGGCCCTGTCTCCGTTCAAAATCTCGTGCCTGCACCGTACCGGTCTTCAGTCAGCGCAGGCACACTGAGAGGAGGACGCTCGCTCGGCCGCTCCTTCCTCAGTGCGCCTGCGCCAATGACGCCTCCTTACCATCTGTGACGTCAGACCGGTACTGAAGACCGGTACGGCGCAGGCGCGAGATTTTGAACGGAGACAAGGCCAGCCGGAGGAGGAGAGCACTCGCTGGCCCTGTCACTCAACAGGAGGAGGGGGCATTTTTTCGAAAGGAGAATGCGGCGGCTACCAGCAAGTAACAGCCCTACTTGCTGGTAGCGAGGTAATTTACATATTATAAAATTATGTTTTTTAGCGAAATTAACCTACAGAAAAAGAATATAGAATAATCGCATTTTTGTGAGCCCAAAAAAAAAAAAAAAAAAAAAAAAGACTTTTGGGGGGTGACAGAAGCCCTTTAAGTATTTCATTAAGATGTAGAGAAAGAGGTCAAGGGTCCACCACAGGCATTGCTCATGGAGACGTTTATTATACTTTATTAGGTGGAGGCAGCTCCGGAACCAGAATCCGTTTCTGCTGAAGTGAAGAGCAGTGCGGCAGCGGGACCAGAAGTGGCTCCAGCACAGGCAGCTGATCAAGGAGAGGTTCTGATAGACACCGCGCCAGTCCTGGAGGGCATCAAGGTTTGTGTCCTTCTCCATAATGCCATGTTTTATGTCCTCTTACATTTACATTGGATTATATGTAAATCCAGATTGCTCATTGTGCAGTGAAAAGTTCTGCATCTCTTACATACTTCCTCATACCATCTTAAAGAACGCTACATCCTTTCAGTACATAGTTTCATAGCTTGCTCTCATTTATACACTTGGTTCACACATCTTCAGCATCTAGATGTAAATGGTGTTCTCGTGGCAGCAAGCAGATATCTTGAATATGGTGAGGAATGTATATTGGAAACATTCAGAAGTTTGTTTTTTTTCTGTGTGGGACAAAAAAAAGGAACATGGTGGGGATCAGCCACTAGAAACAGATGAAAAAGGGGCAATGTTCGCTCACCAGAGACGGGTGAGTGAAACAGGCACCACTATGAATACAGCGTGCAGTCTCGGGGGGTTCTCCAGCCACTGCTCCCTCCTGGATGGGATAACCGCAGTGGTCCCAGTACGATATCCAAACCATTAAGTCGAAAAACAGGAATGTGTGGTGCTCCCAGACCGTCCCACATTCCTGTTTTTCTACTTACTGGTTTGTTATCAGTGGGTAAGGGTGTCATATGCTAGCTTCAGACAGTGGACCACCTTGCACACACTGCGTTTGCTGCCGTCAGTTGCAGATTTCAGCGACAGATATGAGTTAGAAAAAATGTCACCTTAAATGTATGTTATGTAGAAGTTGTAAATGAGAGATTAATGATATAAACCAGGGATGCCTGACCTCCGACCCCCACACCTTCAGTAGTTGGAAAACTAAAACTCTAGGCATGCCTGAAAAGCTTACAGATATCAGGGCATGCTGGGAGTTGTAGTATTGCAACAGCTGGAGGGCCGCAGGTTGGGCATCCCTGGTATAAACTATTCATTAGTTGATGTAGGGGGTGATAATTGTGCATTATGCCTTGATGCTTCTGCCCGTTTACATATGTTCCTACCTGACCCAATCCTATGTAGAGGAGGATGACCATCCAATCCTGCACTTAAAAGGAGGCTTTCTGTAAATCTGATGGATGGCGTCCCCTGCTCCTGCTCCCTGGCAGGTCTTGCCGATGCTGCATATGAGCAGATGTCTCGCTGATCCTTGGTCTCTTTGATCCGTTTGTGACATTGCAATTCTAAATATAATTGTGACTGAGAACGGGATGAATCTGAAACTGTGTCTGACCTTCAGGGCGAGGAAATAACCAAGGAGGAAATTGACATTCTAAGTGACGCTTGCACGAAGCTGAAGGAGCAGAAGAAGTTGCTGACGAAGGAGAAGGAGGAGTTGTCTGAACTGAAGGATGACGTGCAAGAATACAGTGAGGTAAGAAGTGGATGGGAACTGGGTAGGGGGAATGTATCAAGGCTGGGGTTTCAGATGCCAGTGTTGATCTAGTTTTGCACTTGATTTTAGATGCACGGAATGTATTAATAAATTTACCGCACCTCGCCAGCCCTCCGTCAGCCCAAAATATGGATGATGCCCGTGTGCCGTTTGCGGAACAGAACAGCTGGCCCCTGATAGAACAGTACTATCCTTGTCCTTTATGCGAACAATAATAGGACATGTTCTATCTTTGAACGGAAACGGAAGGCATACGGTGTACCTTCCGTTTTTTGGCAATCCATTGAAATGAATGTTTCCATATATGGTCCGTATACAGAACGCAAAAAAGCGGAACGTGACCGGAAAATACATACGGTCATGTGCATGAGCCCTTGGGTTACAGATTTGGAGGGTGGGGGGTGGTCAGTAGTGCTGTCCCATCAGTTTCTTTAGTGAGTAGAGAAGATGGGATCGCCCCCACTACTCCTGAAGAAGGCGGCGATGACTAGGGGTGAAATGTGGCGTGCTTTAAGCACAGGGTCCGCTTTAAAAATGTTTCTGGCTGTGTCTTTAAACAGTGCCTGGAGCCAGACTACATATTTAATTCTATGCATTTTGCAGGATCTGGAGGAAATGAAGAAGGAACTTTCAAAGTCTGGACAGGAGATGGTGGTGGAGGAGTCAAAGGCGAGCAAGAGGCTGACAAAGAGGGTGAACCGTATGATCGGTCAGATTGATAAGATCATATCGGAGCTGGACGAGGACAAGGTGTTGGATGCAGGAAGTGGTACATCTCCACCTGTTGGGTGAGTGCTTTTTTGTTTTAGGAGTTTTTTATTTTTTTTGTGTAGACCACAGCATCTGATCTCAGCGGGTTTCTTTCTTTAGACCTTTGCTTAGCTTGCTTCTTTGGCTGCAATAGCCTACAATGAGTAGTGACTCCTAAGGGTTAAATGCACACGACCCGGATTGCGTGCGGATTTGCATGCGGAAAGTCTGCACCGTAGGTCATGTACATTGTATTCTATGAGAATTTTAAATTCTAATGCACACGATGCTGATTTTTATTTTTTTTTCCATTTGGATTTTGACCTACGGTGCAGATTTTAAAATCCGCAGCATGTTAATTGATGTCTGTGTATTTGCCCGAAGGGTTTTTCAGTCAAATAACCACACTGTACGAGTGTATTACTGTAGTCCAGCGGCGGCATGAAGCGCACGGCGTCATAGCAACCAATGACGCCGTGCGCTCCTGCTGTCGGCTGGATTCCAGGCCGGGATACCACGGTCCACGCATGGCCGTGTTACACGGTCGTGTGCATGAGGCCTAAGGCTGTGTATGCAGCTCCCCTGCCGTTCCCTTGTCTTTGGGGGGCCTCTTGAGAACTCACATGGCAGATTCTACTGCAGAAACCATGGTTTCTGCTGCGGTTGTTCACTTTGCCGCGGACCTGCTCACGACTTAAACCGTAAGCAGTCACCTGCGGCCTCTGTCTGGACACAATGCTAGCAAGGGACTTGTCCCTTTTTTGGACCAGTCGTAGTGTAGTCCCCGAACTTCTGGCGCCGTAAACCGCCATATGAATGGGCCCTAAGAGTATGTTCACGCGCTGTCGATTTCACAGATTTACTGGCAAAGTATTTGGAGGCCGACGCCACTTTTGAACGTGATTTAGTATCGTAACTTTTGTGAATACTACTGCTGCTGCCCTCTGCTGCTGGCATGAGTGTACTGCACTTAATATCTGTAAATTTAAGTACTTGCGAAGATAATGCTTATGAATTTTACATAGAAACTTGCTGAGGTGGGAGTCTGTGCTGAACCATGCGTGTCTCGTGCATTCAGCACGGGAAATCAGCGTTTTACCCTGGCAGGAGAATAATTCTTGTTTCTGTTTTTATGTGTCTGTTCTGTTTTATCCTCCTGTTTGCACCTCGTGGTTTGTGTCCCACTTCATGTTCACTGCTTGATTTTGTGTGTTTTGCCTCGTTGCAATCATACAGTTACTTTCAGATCTTTTGTGAGCAGCAATCATCAGAGGTCCCTGGCGTAATTGCCGCCCCCTGCTTCCCTCTCCCCCACTGCTTTGCTTGCTCTTTTTTCCCTTATTTTAATGGCTTTAACTGTTTGCTGTACACAGATTGTATTTCGCCTTTAGGGAGAATCTCGTCAGCATTAACGAGCTCATCAACATCATGAGGCACATCCAGAAGATCCCAGAGCAGAAGCTGCTGAGAATAGCCGAGGCTCTGGATGAGAACAGAGACGGAAAGATCGATCTGGATGATGTGGCTAAGGTACGTTGTGCGCCCCTTATGTTTATAATATAGGGCTGGTCCGAGATTAGGATAAGTGGGGCACAGGCAGGGATGTTGAATCTCCCCCCTGCTCCAGCGCGGCCATTTCTGTCCCTCCCGCCTGTCTTTGTTTACAGGGCTGCAGCCAATCAGTATATCTCTGAGACCAGTGATTGGCTGCAGCAGAAACGTGATGTTAGGGCTGCAGCCCTGTAAGCAGACTGGCAGGAGGACCAAAGCAGCATCTTAGTAGTGGGTGTTAGAACAGGTAAGTGGTGCTTATTCTGTTATTTTATGCCATTGCCTGCCTATGCCTCACGTTTTCCTAATCCTGAACAACCCCTTGACCCTGGGAACACACCTGAGCGTTTTTCAGCGCGTTCAAACGCGCTGAAAAACGCTCAACATGTGAAAAGCCATGCATCCCTATGGGCATGGTTCACATTTGGGCGTTTTACAGCGCGTTTGAACGCGCTGTAAAACGCCCAACGCCCAAACAAGTACATGAGCTTCTTTTGGGTGTTTTAACACTCCTATGGACAATGTTGCCATTGGGGACAATCACTGAATCGCGCGTATGACGCGCGTTTCTTAGTTACAAAAACGTGCATCCAAAAACGCACGATTCAGAAACGCCTAGGTGTGTCCCCAGCCTTAAGGGAACGTTTAATGAATTTTGAACCTCTAAGGCCCCATTCACACGTCCGCAATTCTGTTCCGCATTTTGCAGAACGGAATTGCGGACCCATTCATTCCTACGGGGACACTCTATGGCCTGCCCGGATCCGGAATTGCGGATCCGCACTTCCGTTCCGCAAAAAAATAGAACATGTCCTATTCTTGTCAAGACAAGAAAAGGCATTTTCTATGAAAGTGTCGGCGATGTGCGGTCCGCAAAATGTGGAACGCACATTGCCGGTGTTCGTGTTTTGCGGATCCGCAAAACACACACGGACGTCTGAATGGAGCCTTAAGGAGAACCTTTCGCCTCTGACATGACTGTACATTATGATTTTTCCACATGAAATAACAGTTTTGGAGCATTTTATCTTTTGAGAACTGTGTTTTTGCTGGTCCTCTGTTATTCCACCTGGAAATAGTTGAAAAAAATTACAACTGGGTGTTACCATGCATTTCATTTGTCAGTACCCCTGGCGTATTGGCTTTTTTTTCCAATAAAAATAATAAAAGTATATCAATAAACTGTGTACCTCAAAATTGTTCTATAAAAAAAAAAAAAAAAATGTGACTTGTCCCCCCCAAAAAAAACTAAAAACACACACAGCTACACGGGTGGGAAAATGGTTACAGCTATTGAAACGCTGCAACAAAAATAATCCCAAATTTTCCCCAAAAAAGTTAAAAAAATAAAAAAACAAAGCTACCGTATACATTTGGTCAGGGCCAGTGCAAGGATTTTTGCCGCCCTAGGCAAAAGAAAAGTTTGCTGCCCCCCCTTCCCCATGTGACATCACAATGCCCCACCCATATGATCTGCCATATTAAAGGGGTTCTGCAGTTTATTTTAACTGATCGGCAGGGGTCCGACACCCGGGACCCCTGCCAATCAGCTGTTTGAAAAAGGCAGCGGCGCTGGCAGTAGCGCCTCAGCCTTCTCGCAGTGACGTCACGAATAGTATCACTGGCCTGGGTGGAGCTAAGCTTCATTCAAGTGAACAGAGCTTAACCCCGCCAAGGCCAGTGATTATAGTCATGACATCACTGCGCCTGCGGTAAATAGCGAGAAGGCCGAGGCACTACTGCCAGTGCGGCTGCCCTCTCAAACAGCTGATCTGCGGGGGTCCCGGGTGTCAGACCCCTGCCGATCAGATGCTGATGATCTATCCAGATGATAGATCATCAGTTTAAATAAACTGCAGAACCCCTTTAACTAACGCCAGTTCTCTCTCCCCCATCTTGTCATTCTGTTCCTTCCCATGCCATTCTCTTTCCCCCCCTTGTCATTCTCTTTGTCCTTCTGGTCATTCTCTCTCCCTTTCTTGTCATTCACTTTGACCCTCTTGTCATTCTCTCCCCCTCTTGTCATTCCCCCCCATGTCATTCTCTTTCCCATTCCCTCCTACCTCTAGTGTAGCGTGGCCGAGCTCTGTATGGTTCGTGGGTACAGGAGCTTTTGATTCCTGTACCCGAGCGGACTGACAGGAAGTGCACACTGTGTGCGCACTTCATGTCAGTCCGGGTAGGTACAGGGGACAGATGCTCCCTGTACCCGCGGACCATACAGGGCGCAGCCACGCTACAATGAGGGACTGACAGGAGGGAGCGCTGAGCGCTTCCCTCCTGTCAGCTCCTCTCTTCTTGCTGCGCCCGGGCGGTGCGCCCTCATGGACGCGCCAGCCTGAGCAGTGCTGCAGCCACCAGAGGCTCAATATAGAGCGTTCGGGCGGCTGCAGCATGAGGCGGGGCCGGCGCTCCTAGTCCGCTTATAGGACGCGCCGGCCCTGCGTTTGGTATTGCTGTAATCATACTGACCCAGATATGCATGTTGTTAATGCCGCGCAGTGATAGGTGGCAGTATTATGGTCTCTCTTCATCCCCCTCCTTACCAAAAAAGCTGATATATGAATCAATAAGATACAATGGTGGGTTTGAAAAATAGAACCTGCATCCGGGGTGGCAAAAAGAAATTCTGCATGGGGACCACATTATCGGACTGAATCAATCCCATGGGCCAAAAATAAAACGCAAAGGGATAATACCAACCGATATAGTATATATACATTATAAATGTCTGGTTACACCTCTAGGACTCCAATCTAATGAGAGAATATATGAAAAATAAACCACAAGACATAGACATGCTCACCTATTTCCAGGTGGTTGAGTGGCCGTAGGTTAAAGGCATTCTCCAGACTTCTAATATTGATGAGCTATCCTCAGGATAGGTCATCAATATCAGATCAATGGGGGTCCAATACCCAGCACCCTCGCCGATCAGCTGTATGGAGAGATGGCGCCGTGTACATGTGCCGTCTCCTGTCTGTCTTCCTACTTGCAGCATCGAGCAGGAAGGGAGATGGCACGTGCACACTGGGCGCGCCTTCCCTTCATAAAGCTGATCAGTGGGTGTCGGACCCCCGTCGATCTGAAATTGATGACCTATCCTGAGGATAGGTTATCATGATTAAAAGCCCGGACAACCCCTTTAATGGAAAAATAACAAAGTTTGATTCCTTCAATGGATCCCAGATGAAACCTGTACAACCCTGGCTGTCAGATCCTTTCTGGTAAAGAATTTAGTAGAGGTGCTCCATAGTGTAGAATATTGGGTATCACAACTAAAGAGTAAATCAGTGTACTCAGCAGATATAGTGGAAAGAACAGGCGCAACAGGTGAACCGACTGAAACACGTGGCTGCTCTACCCTCGCAGGGAACCAGGATAAAATCACAGGGAGCAATTGGAAAACCAGGAGTTGTCAGTCACTGCCACCAAGAAAATAAAGTTTAAAAGTTTTAGTTAAAATCCATACTAGTTTCAGGAGGTCCCAACCGCTTCATGAATGTCCCTGATTTGGACCAAACTGGAAAGATGTAGTACGGGGTTTTATTAGAAACCTTTTTACCTGTTTTCTAGGCAGACCTATTGTTCTCAGTTTTGCAGTTGATGTGTAATCATTGTTTTTTGTTCACATGCACAGCTCCCCTTTGGCCCTTTACACGGGCTGATAATCAGGCGAAGGTGCGTTCCTGATCATTGGCTTGTGTAGACATGACGGCGATCGGCTCATTTGTCTTATCTTTCATGTGGGCCGAAAAAAATCATTGTTGGCAGCACTTCTTCCCATTTACAGAAAATACAGACTATATGAGGATCTAACAATGACATCAGCCTACGTATAGTTTGCATCGGACGGTGTAACTAGCCCTTTAAATAAGCACAAACCGCCACGTTTTATCGGCGGTCAGCTCTTTATGGCTAGCCTTTGGCCCATGTAAAATGACCTTAACCACCTAACAGTTCTGCCCTAGTGCTTTGGCAGCAAGGGAAGGGTTGCTTTAGCTACTCCTATCTCTGGATTGGTAGCAGCTAGAGATAGAGCTGGTATTTCAAGCTTTTAGACAATACCAGAATCACAGCATTATCTTCACTATATCGGAAGATATCACTGTTAGAAATCGGGATGCAGCTGAAAGTGAAAGTAAATGCAGCTTTTACCGTGTTTATTTCCCACTCTATTGGAAGATCTCCTGCTGATGTTGTGTTAATGCTTTGATTCTGGTCTTGTATGAAAGTTTTCAAACAAGACCAGACCCATGTCTCTACCTGCTATCAATCCAGAGATATGAGCACCTAAAGCAGCCCTCCCCCCTGCTGCACGAGCTGTGCTTGGGTAGAACTGTTAGGTGGTTGAAGGGGTACTGCCATTTCAGACATTAATGGCATATCACCAGGATATGTATCAATGTCAGTTAGGTATGGGTCCCATCTCTGGGATCCTCTCCTGAAGGAAGACCAGCAGAGTATGCACGGCTAGCCTCTATTCACCGCCATGGGAGTTCCAGAAATAGCCGAGAGGTGGTCGTGCTTGTGCGGTGCTGGACAACCCCATTAAATTCACATTTATACAAAGACCATTCCACATTCCTTGCTTTTTATCCTCAGGTCGTGGAGCTGATTGACAAGGAGGACATTGACATCTCCACCAGCCAGGTTGCCGAAATCATGGAACTTCTGCAGAAGGAGGAAAAGCTGGTCGAGAAGGAGAAAGCGAAAGAAAAAGCCGAGAAAGAGAATGTGGTCGAAGTGCAGAACTAGACCGCCCCGATCCATACCCCGTGTACACGTGCACATCTCGTAAATTATTCATACAGCTGCTACCGTGTTTCTATTGCTTTTGAAGTGATTTCATTGCCAAGTGACATATTCCCGTGCACTGTTATATGGAGTGAAATAAAGGCTTCATGTACATCTCCCGCCATTCCAGGAACATCAGGATTTTTACCGCTTTTTTTTTATCCTTAACATCCAGTGCAATTATTATTATTTTTTCAACATTATCTTTTTGCACAGTTAGATTTATCTTCTCTGTTCTAGACCTTCGGCCTCGTTCTGCCCTCAGCGGTACAGTAAACCAGCTGGTCTCTCTAGGATGTGCCCGGCACTGCTACATCCCTATCCCCTGCCTCCCCACAGTCTGGTTGTTTTATGCGGGTCAAAAAAAAATATAAAAGGGCTGGAATTTGCAGAGTTTTGTATAAAGAGACCATTTTAATCATTTGGAGCATTCTCAAGCAGAGCTTCTAGTGATTTGGGGATTCAGGTATGCGATGGGACCTATAGGTAATATAACAAAATGGAGCATTCCCTATGTAGTTTGGGTGGTACCTGCGCACAATTGATAGAGAATATAGTCATACCTGTCTCTCTAGCCCAGGCATCCCCAAACTGCAGCCCTCCAGCTGTTGCAAAACTACAACTCCCAGCATGCCCGAACAGCTTACAGCAGGGCATTGTGGGTGTTGTAGTTTTACAACAGCTGGAGGGCCGCAGTTTGAGGATGCCTGCTCTAGCCCATATAGAGGTTATGGAGGTAAAATCCATTAGTAATATAGAATGATATATATTTAGTTATATGATAGAAGCCATAAGGAGTATGGTAGAATATTTGATTCAGTATAGTCCCTATGCAGATTACAAAGATTTCTGTCATGAATCCATAGGGAATATAGCAAAATATAGATCCATATAGATACCTGTGCTAGGACCATGAGGAATGTATATTAGACCCTATGCATAGTCCTGTGTAGTTGGAGGTACCTGTGCAAACCATCTGCGCCCCTATAGTTCTATATAGGTACCTGTGCTATGACCATAGGGAATGTATATTGGACCCTATGCATAGTTCTGTGTAGTCAGAGGTACCTGTGCAGAACCCATAGGGAATATAGCAAAAGATCCGCACCCCTATAGTCCTATATTGGTTGTGTAAAACAGTCCCGTGGCCGTAGGGAATATAGCACGGCCCCTTTGTCAGTATGGTCCTAACACTTGCAGTTCCTATAGGGAAGAGTAGGACAGTACAGTCTTCTATAAGTAGACGGGTATCTGTAGAGAGCTGAGAAGAATACAGTGGACCCAGGGTATCTGTAGAGGTTTTTGTGCAGAACTCATAGGGGATATAGCAAAACCACTAGGGCAGTCCCATGTAAGTAGAAAGATCTATCCAAGGGACACCAGGCTGTTGACTACGGCCGTAAGGACAGAGCAGCTCGGAAGATGCATTTTCTTTTAACGGATCCCTCCATTTTGGTTTAGCTTTTAGGAGTGCAGCAGAACCTTTAAGTACAAGCTGCTTTCTCTGTGCGCCCTCCAAATCCTAAACCCCTAAAATGGTGCTCTTCGCTATGGCCGCTATAGGTGCTGTGGCGTACCTCGCAACAGTCGTTTTTCTTTTTTGCACTGGTCTCGGAATGGGTGGGGTTTCTACAAATATGCCCAAAATGGGCATTTCCTATAGGTTTTATGGGCATTTCTGGGTTGGGCTTACAAGTGTCCCACCATTGTGGATGCAGATGTTGGGAGGTATACCTATTCGGTACCTGCATAGGTTGCATCTAAGGAAGGGTGTGTGTTGGCTGTGTGACCAGGCGGCCATAGTGAAGACGCCCCAAGTATTGCTGATTTGACTGTTTTGTTGTATATTGGCCTTTATTTTTTTATATTTGAACCTTAATTTAAGTTCACAAGGCACAGAATGTATTATTGTGATATGTTTTTTTTTTATTCATTGCCTTCATTCATAGTCTAGGAAGATTCCTCCTATTTATTTCAGGCCCAGTACTGCGGTGCTTTTTGTGTTCAACGCCAGGAATGTATTTTTCTTTTTTTTATTTCTATGCATTTTAATACAGCAGCACTCGGATCTTCACTTAATCAATAGTGGATATTGTGTCCAATACTTTTATACTAATGATGAGAATCCGCTTTAATCTTCCTGTTCTGACTGTAAATACAATAAATGGCGATATGTATACGGCAGGCGCGGAGTCGGAGAAGTAGATGACCGTCCTCCGGCTTTTCCTGCCTCTCTTACTGCTGCTTTGCTAATAAAACAAATGTCTGTAGAAATATCTATAAGAATGTTCATTGTGTATATTCTTATTTTATGGAACTTCCCAGAATTAAAGGGGTTGTTCGGGTTCACAGCTGAACCCGGACATACCCCTATCTTCACCCCGTCCGGCCCCCCTGATATAAGCATTGGAGCATTTCCTGCTCCGACGCTCTACCTTGCGATGTATAGCGCAGGTCAAGGGCTTCTTTTTGTTGCTTTGGTACACCACTAGGAAGAGGCTTCCGCCCAGCAGTATTGCCGGTGATGTCACCAGCTCTGATGGGCGGGCTTTAGCGCTGCCCTAGCCATTTTACAGGCTAGGGCAGCACTAGCGCCCGCCCATTAGTGCTGGTGATGTCGCCGGGATCACTGCTAGGAGGAAGCCTCCGCCTAGCAGTCCCTATAGAGAGCCTGGTACGTCACCGGATCTTCAAAAAATACCTTTGTCCTGCGCTATTCACCACAGGGCAGAGGAGAGCATTGGAGCATGAAATGCGCCGATGCTCATATTCTGGGGGCCGGAGTGGTAAGGATGAGGATATGTCCGGGTTCAGCTCTGAACCCGGACCACCCCTTTAATGAGTGATGTACATCGGACCACTAAATCTAAGGGTGCTTAGGTAGACATTTCCTGACACTTGCCTAGTGATAGGCTTATGTCTGGACATTGGGGCCATGTTTAAAGTGCCTGTCCCATTTGGCCTGCCCTGTTATGGTATATGGCATCATAAATGAGGTCAGCTCTAAAATACCTATTGGATTGGTGGAGGTCCTACCGCTGGGACCTCCACTGATCACAAGATCGGGGATCCTGTACTCTGTGGAGCACCTCGAAATTAATGGAGTGGCCGGTTGGGCATGTGTACAGCACTTCCATTCATTTCTATGGGAGTTCTGCAGACAGCAGAGTACAGCGCTTGGCTCTATCTCCAGAACTCGCCTAGAAATGAATAGAGCGGCTGCACGCATTCCCAACCAACTGCTCTGTTCATTTTGGAGGGGTCCCGTTCTCGTGATTAGTGGGGCTCCCAGCAGTAGGACCCCACCAATGGTCTAATAGGTATCCCCTATCCTGTGGGATAAAGAGTGCCTCTTTAAGTTAAGACATCCTGTACCAGACCCTATGTATAGCAGATTCAGAGGGCACCACAGCACCTAATCCTAGGTTTCTCTTGTAAGAGTCAGTGCTGTGACCCCTCACGCCTGCGCTGAGGGGCATGTGAATCACCCAATTTTCCAGGGTATTGAGTTACACTATGGGACTTAGTTAAGTGCACTGTTGTTAAAGAAGCACTCCAGAAAAAATTGTTTTTTGGGGCTATATAGAAAAGAATAATGTAGAGACTTGTGTATACTTGTTTTAGTTGATGTGCCATTTTTGGTTTATCTGCCATCTTGATTTGTTCTTCGTCTCGGGTATGGTTCCCCTAATGCGGGCTGCATTTCCCATTATGCCTGTGGCTTTGGAGAGACAGAAATAGTGGAGTCTCATTACTCTAAGGACACCCAGTGATAGATCCATAACATAGAAGATCAGTCCTCTAATTCACACTGCAGAGTTCCAGTGTATCCTTTTTGTTTGAGCTTCAGCCTGTCTTCCCCGTCTCCTGCCTGAGATAAGTTTCTCCCTGCCAAGCAGGAGGTGGAGAGCAGTGTGAAGCTGCATCCTAGAAATACATAGGAGATGCTGCACACAGCACTCACAGATATAGCGTAGACAGGCAGTGAGTCCGCATAGTTTAATAACTGGACCATATCACTACTAGAATATTTTTATTGAGTTGGCATTATATGGGCAGAAAAAAAAATTGTGGGTGCTACTTTAAACCACATCTCGAGATACATAGATGGAAGTTGAGAATATCGGGGTTGATAACCCTTTAAAGCGGGGCTTACTGTTCCTTTAATATTAGTCAAGGTGTGGAGTTTACAGATACATATAGAATTTGTGAATGTCTTTACAAAGGCCTTTCTATAGTAAAGTCCCTTTTACTCATCAGCTGCCTTAGCGACAGATACGTAATTGTAAGGAGCAACTCAAGAGGCCTTGCAAGATTCTGGCAGCCTAAAGGTGACCACCATTTTCACCTGAGCCTTCCAAATGTTGAAAATGTGTATCTTGTGTTTACCGCTGTCCTATGTTTCCGTAGTACCAAACAATCCCTGTATAGTCTGACCCTGCAGTCATCATCCTTTCATTTACATTTGACGTAAAGATGGAAGGCAATAGGACTGCAAGATCTGACTACAGAGACTTTGTAGTCTGTAACCATGGATACACATAGGTCTGCATAGAAACTGTAAGTGCAAAACAGCATACTTTTAATGAAAACACTGCAAAGTTGCTTCATTCTCATTTTAGATGCATTACAGCAATAAAAAGGACTTTCCCTTTAACCCTAGTGTAATCTCCCAGGTGATGAAAGTGAATGCTGTCTCAGTGAAAGTTCTGTAAAATAAGTCTGTGTTACTATGTAATACTAATCTTTGCGAAATTCTTGACTTTCAATAAAAACATTTTCTTCTATGTTCGTTTTTAGTTATGTCATTTTTACTGACCTTGTTATTCCCCCAACGGCAGGTTTCACAGCATCATAATTGAACCTGTAGCCGGGCCGTGACACATCCGTGGAATACGGATGAGTGAACTTGGCCTTCTCACTGTATAGCTCAGGCTACTTTCACACTGGCGTTGTTAATTCCGGTATGGCTATCCGGCAGGGGATCTCTATACCGGAATTAAACGGATCCATTTTTATTTTGCACATCTGTTCTGTTAGGATACGGTTGTGTGAATCAAAACGGGAAAAAAAACGGATCCGTAACTAAATACATTGAAAGTCAATGGGTGACGGATCTGGTCTTTTAGGCTCCATACAAAAACGGATCCGTCACCATTGACTTACATTGTTTTCACTGCCGGATTCGTGTTTTTCAGTCTTTATGACCAGCCACAAAACTGCAGCTTGCAGCGGTCCTTTCACAAAACGGAACACTGCCGGTGTTCCATTATTTTTCCCTACCCGTGAACTTTCCCTACCTTCGTCATTTCCGGTTCTGACGCAGCTGCACCGGAAGTGACGTTTGCGGGTGTGGAAGGAGGTGTGTCACGCCGCTCTCTTACTGAGTAGAACAACAAATCCCAGCAGCTGTGTCTTTTGCAACTAGGTTTCTTTTATTTCATTCCAGAAAATGTCCTACTGTTCATTGGAGATTGCTCCTTTCCCGTGCAGAGTGCAAATCGGAGCGAGTGCTGGCCGGCTTCTTCTTTGATTGCTCGCTTGCTGAGTACCCTTGGGCTCATGCGCAATTGGCCGTGAGTTTTCCCTACCCTAGGCGCCTTCATAGTAAGCTGCGCTCGCCTGCGCCGACTCCTACTCGGCCACTCGGTAAGCGAGCGGCATAACACGCCTCCTTCCACACCTGCAAACTTCACTTCTGGCGTGGCTGTGTCAGAACCGGAAATGACGAGGGTAGGGAAAAATAACGGAACACCGGAACAGAAGATATCCTGATGCATCCTGAACTGATCTCTTTCCATTCAGAATACACGAGGACTAGGGCTAGGTGGCTACACGACGACATGTGTTGCGCAACATTTTGTCGCACCAATGTCACGCGACAATTTTTATAATAGTCTATGGTGTCGCACTGTGAGTGCGACACGACAGTAGCAAAAAATCCATCCAAGATGGATTTTTCTGTGACCGCCGCGTCTCATCATGTCGCAGTGCGACACCATAGACCAGGGATGGGAAAAACTGCGGCTCTAGAGCTGTTGCAAAACTACAACTCCCAGCATGCTCTGTCTGGCTACAGCTATCAGCCTACAGCAGGGCATGGGGGAGTTGTAGTCTTACGACAGCTGGAGAGCCGCAGTTTGCCCATCCCTGCCATAGACTATCATTATAAAAATTGTCTTTCGCGTGACACATGTTGAAGTAGGTGTGCCCTATGTGTCACGCGACTTATTGGCATTGTATAGCCCTAGCCTAAACAGAAACGTTTCTTTTCCCATATTGAGATCTGGCATTGAGATCTTTCAACATTGCAAGTGTGAAACTAGCCTCAATCAGGTAAATAAATCTGTAGTCTACTGCCTCTTTAACCGTTGTCTACCGCTCCCAGCATGCACCCTGATAAATCTGGTGCAGGTCTAGGCAGCCTGGCTAAGATTATGCCAGGATTAGTGCATCTGGGCCAGAGAGCGGACCAGCACATGGTATACACACAAACTAAACAGGTGACAATTCTCTCCCTTCTCTTCAAGCAGCCTGTGATTCCCCTTTCCCTGCCTATAGATCCTGTAAATCAGGCATCCTCAAACTGTGGCCCTCCAGCTGTTGTAAAACTACAACTCCCACAATGCCCTGCTGTAGGCTGATACCTGTAGGCTGTTCGGGCATGCTGGGAGTTGTAGTTTTGCAACAGCTGGAGGGCCGCAGTTTGAGGATGCCTGCTGTAAATGTTCAGAAACCTCCTCAGTCCTAAAAAAAAAAAAAAAAAAAAAAAAGGAGGGAAGAGGGGGATGCGGCTGCATTTCCTCTGTGTCTGTGAGACTGCATGCTGGGAGAGAGAGCGAACATCAGGAGACAGGACAACACTGGCTTTACATCAGGAAGAGCCTGCAGATCCTGTAGAGCGGGCATGCTCAACCTGTGGCCCTCCAGCTGTTGCAGAACTACAACTCCCAGCCTGCCCAAAGAGTCTACAGCCATCAGCCTACAGCAGGGCATTGTGGGAGTTGTAGTTTTACAACAGCTGGAGAGCCGCAGGTTGAGCATGCCTGCTGTAGAGAAAGAAAAAGTCAAAGGGGTGTAAAGAACCAGTGAGACAACACTTCTGTCTGTACTAGGCCTACGTAGTATACAACTCCAGCTAGCGAATGAGGGATTGTACTTCATAAGACACAACTAATCTGACGTGGTCTACAGTTACATGGAAAGGCAAGTAACGCCTAACAGTACTGCCCATGGTATAAACTGTGCATCGCATTAGGCTGTTTTGTCTTACGTTTTACAAAAATGTAGACATTAAATGAATGTCTCCAATTCATGTCATGCAGTGGCACCCATCACCATAGAGTACCATTGTAAAAAAAATACGTATTTCGTTGGGCAAAAACGTGATGTAAACCCAGCCGTACAAGCAGCTTAACGGGAACCTGTCACCTCCAAAACACATATTAAACTGGCCTCATTACCTTACAGTAGCGCCCAGTGTGTTCCTAGACATGTTTCATTCCAAAATCGGTGGCTGCATACTTTAATAAAACAATGTTTTATTCTCTGTTCGCGCCATTTTCCGAGTCAGCTTAAAGTCAAAGGGGCAGCGGCCTCCTTGCTTCAAGTCAAGCTAAGCCCGCCCTTACCCGTCCTCTCCTCACTTTGATTGACATCCTGCCGTGAGGCAGGTATCGCTGAAGTCTTGCGCATGCGTGGTACGCACCTTGTTACTGCTCGATCCCGTCTCCGGCTCCCGCAGGCATCTGGATGCTAAACTCTCACTGCGCATGCGCCAGCCATTTACATTGTGCACGTGCCCAGCGTTTCTGTTAATCAACGTCAGCGTGATCACTGGCTTGCGTTCTCTTGCGCATGAAGCCAGTGATGACGCTGATTTACAGATACACTGTGCGTGCGCACGATGTAGATGGCTGGCGCATGTGCAGTGAGTTTAGCAGCCAGGTGCCTGCCGGAGACGGGATCGAGCAGTAACAAAGTGCGTACCATGCATACGCAAGACTTCCGCGATACCTGCCTCACGGCAGGATGTCAATCAAGGTGGGGAGAGGACGGGTAAGGGCTGGCTTAGCTTGACTTGAAGTAAGGAGGCCGCTGCCCCTTTGACTTTAAGCTGACTCGGAAAATGGCGCAAACAGAGAATAAAACATTGTTTTATTAAAGGATGCAGCCACCGATTTTGGAATGAAACATGTCTAGGAACACACTGGGGGCTACTGTAAGGTAGTGATGTCAGTTTAATATGTGTTTTGGAGGTGACAGGTTCCCTTTAACATGTCACAGGATATGATACTGGCACCTACACGTATCTCTCTTCCTATTTGGGAGAAGACATATACGTACATGCAGAGATCTGCTATATAGTAAAGTTCCTCTCGGCCAGGGTTACATTAACCATAGGGTGAACAGTGCAACTGCATCAGGCCCACCAGCTGAAATGACTCCTTCCCCACTAACTATCCCAGGTTGGGAGGGTGCAGCATGTCCTGCTTTCGATTCTTTCGTATCTTTGTCCTGAGGATGCAGATACAGTTGAATACATTCATCGGAGGATTGGTATTCGGTGAGTAGTGCTTTTTTTTTTTTTTTTTTTCCACTAAAACTACAGGGGCAGCACAATTGGGGCACTAACCCTAAGTTCACACCTGAGCGTTTTACAGCGCGTTCAAACGCGCTGTAAAACGCTCAACACATGAAAACCAATGCTTTCCTATGGCCCTGGTTCTCACTTGAGCGTTTTACAGCGCGTTTGAACGCGCTGTAAAACGCTGACGCATAAACAAGTACTTGAGCTTTTTTTGGGGCGTTTGTCGCGCGTTTTGTGATTGACACCACAGTAGTCAATCACAAGAACGCGCGTACGAACGCGCGTTTCCTATTTTCAAAAACTCGCTGAAATACGCGCGACAAAAACACAAGTAAAACGCGCGTTTCTAGAACGCTCAGGTCTGAACCCAGGGTCAGGGGGCACTAAAGGGGCAGCAATATTTCAAGGGAAGCACTTAGGGGGCATAACTGATGTGAGGGGATATACCTACTGTGCGGGGGCATTAAGGGGGAAATATGTACTGTGTGGCATCACTAAGGAGACATAACTACTGTGATGGGCACAAAGGGGCATAACTACTGCGAGGAGACCTACTCATGAAATGTTTGCATTGGGCCCACCAATGTATTAAAATAGTCCTGCTTGGTCAGACAGTATGAGAAGACTGATCTAACCCTACACCCGTGAAATCATCCTCCCTACTACTATGTGGCCTGTAGGTGACTGTAAATTAATTAGAAAAACCGAAAAAAGTACATAAAGCTTTTCTGCCCATTATGATTTTTCCGACCACCAGAGACGGACTGGGAACTTGAAGTCTATCACCAACCTGACCGGTTTTAAACCGATCACATAGTTCAGTGGGACACAAAGACATGACACAGATGGTACCTCTGTTTCGTATTTCAGATCATCCAAATCGCCCAAAAAGTCGTTTTTATGATATGCTAATGAGCCGTCGCAAGTGCCCAGGGGCGGAGAGTTTGCTAAAAGTGCCCAAGTTCCCCTGCCTCACTCGCGCCTAACTCCGCCCCTCAGTAAGCTCAGGCCAGCTCTGTGGCTCGGTGACATCATATTTCCCTATAGGCCATTCGCACATTGCTGCTGGGCATGGGCAGGGGCACAGAGATATGCAATGCGCATGCGCCAGTTACTGACGTGAAATCGGCGCATGCACATTGCATATCTCTGTGCCTCTTCCACTGCCCATGTACGGGCCCGGCAGCGATTTGCGAACGGCCTATAGGGAAATATGATGTCACAGATCCACAGGGCTGGCCTGAGCTTACTGAAGGGCGGAGTTAGGCGCGAGTGAGGCAGGGGAACATGGGCACTTGCGACGGCTCATTAGCATATCATAAAAACTACTTTTTGGGCGATTTGGATGATCTGAAAAATGAAACAAAGGTACCATCTGTGTCATGTCTTTGTGTCCCACTGAGTTTTATTATTTAGCCGGACATGGTGGTACACTGAACAACGTTTCGGGCAAAATGAATGTCCGCCCCGACAAGTGCACGCAACCAGCCTGATGAAGGGCATTCATTTTGCCCGAAACGTTGTTCAGTGTACCACCATTTCCGGCTAAATAATAAAAATCAATCAAGCACACAAAAAAAACTGAATGCTGTCTGAAATTGCTTAAAGGGAACCTGTCACCTCCAGAAACCACCCCAGGGCGCCGGCAGTACCTGGCAGTATCCAGCAGCGTGTTTCTAATGATCCGAAATGTTCAGGCATAAACGCTGTCAGTCACAGCAAAGGGGCAGGGAAGGGGGCGGGGTTACCGCGGCTTGAAGCGAGGAGGCCGCTGCCCCCTTGACTTCAAGCCTGACACGAGGAGCGCGCCGGCCGGGAATAAAAGATCATTTTCTGAACTTTTACCGCATCGGATCATTAGAAACACGCTGCTGGATACTGCCAGGTACTGCCGGCGGCTTGGGGTGGTTTCTGGAGGTGACAGGTTCCCTTTAAATACCAATCAAGTTCCAAGAGGTGGAGTCAGGAACACACTACGACGTGCACCCACACCAGTCAGAGCAGATAGAGTGCTGTGATCACTTGAGATTCCTTTGTGTGAACTATGTGACGGGTTTAAAGCCGGTCAGGTTGGTGACAAACTCCCTTTAAAGTGGCCCTGGGAAAAAAAATAACCTAAAAGTTAGACAGTATGTCCAAATTGACAGAAAGCAGGGCGATCAGAAGCATGTAGGGCCAGCAAGACCATAGAACAGTTTAAAATACCGCCCCAGCAGAACCAAATACCACAGTGCTGCCGGTCAGGTGTAGTAGGACCTGAGGCCCCTAAATTAATTAATGCTGAGAGCATCAGATCGTTATGTACCCAGCCGGCAACCATGAGGAGGGCTTGCGTGGCCCCCTAGACTTCGGCCCACCGGGACATTTCTCTGTAGGGTCTATGACCAGCAGCCCTCCCCTGCCAACCACTCACATTTGTTGCCTTGATGATCCTTGTTAGTGCATGTGATTTTTTCTTTTACTCCTTGTAGTGCTTATATCAAACACTAGATGGCGCTCTAAGACTAAAACACCACCATATGCAGCCTGTGCACAGATGTGCTTTATAGCATCGCTGCACTGCTGTACGTTCTGACACCTTCTTCTTATACACAGTTATAATTATCGCTATGTATTATATTATGTATAACTGGTGCTAATGTCAAGTCAATATGTCATGGCTGTCATCTGGTAGGAAATCTTATCTCTTATATGTCACTGAGCTAGAGCACTGCCTCTGTATATGAACTAGGGCCATTGCCTGTGGACATTATCTATCACATATCTATCTATCTATCTATCTATCTATCTATCTATCTATCTATCTATCATCCATCTATCCTCTCATTATCTATCTATCTATCTATCCATCCTCTAATTATCTATCTATCAATCTATCTATCTACAGTTAGGTCCATATATATTTGGACAGAGACAACATTTTTCTAATTTTTGTTCTGTACATTACCTCAATGGATTCAGATGCAGTTGAAGTTCAGATGGTTGAACAAAATGATTGCATAAAAATGTGAGGAACTAAAGCATTCTTTAAACTCAACCCCTTCATTTCAGGGGCCCAAAAGTAATTGGACAAATTAAATAATTGTAAATAGAATGTTCATTTCTAATACTTGGTTGAAAACCCTTTGTTGGCAATGACTTCCTGAAGTCTTGAGCTCATGGACATCACCAGACGCTGTGTTTCCTCCGTTTTAATGCTCGGTCTTTACTGCTGCGGTTTAATGCAGGGCTCGGCCTTTACTGCAGCGGTTTAATGCTCAGCCTTTACTGCAGCGGTTTAATGCTCGGCCTTTACTGCAGCGGTTTAATGCTCGGCCTTTACTGCAGCGGTTTAATGCTCGGCCCTTTACTGCTGCGGTTTAATGCTCTGCCCGGCCTTTACTGCAGTGCTTTAATGCTCGGCCTTTACTGCAGCGGTTTAATGCTCGGCCTTTACTGCAGCGGTTTAATGCTCGGCCTTTACTGCAGCGGTTTAATGCTCGGCCTTTACTGCAGTGCTTTAATGCTCGGCCTTTACTGCAGCGGTTTAATGCTCGGCCTTTACTGCAGCGGTTTAATGCTTGGCCTTTACTGCTGCGGTTTAATGCTTGGCCTTTACTGCTGCGGTTTAATGCTCGGCCTTTACTGCTGCGGTTTAATGCTCGGCCTTTACTGCCGTGGTTTTCAGTTGCTGATTGTTTCTCTCTGAAGTTTATTCTTTAACAAGTGAAATGCTCCATTGGGTTCAGATCCGGGGACTCGGCCATTCAGGAATATTCCACTTCTTGGCTTTAATAAACTCCTGGGTCGCTTTGACTTTATGTTTTGGGTCATTGTCCGTCTGTATTATGAAACGCCGACCGATCAGTTTGGCTGGATCTGAGCGCACGGTCTGTGAAAACCCCAGAATTCATCCGGCTGCTTCTGTCCTGTGTCCCATCATCAATAAGCACTAAGGATCCGATGCCACCGGCAGCCATGCATGCCCAGCCATCACACTGCCTCCACCGTGTCTTACAGATGATGTGGTAGCTTTGGATCATCAGCTGAAACGTGCCTTCACCATACTGTTTTCTTTCCATCATTCTGGTAGAGGTTGATCTTGGTTTCATCTGTCCAAGGAATGTTCTTCCAGAAGTCTGCTGGTTTTCTAAGATGTTTTCAGTAAAGTCCAATCTATCCTTCTTGTTCTTGAGGCTGATGAGTGGCTTGCACCGCGCAGTGAACCCTCTGTAGTTACTTTCACGCAGTCTTCTCTTTATGGTAGATTTGGATATTGATCGCCTATATACCCGGGACAGTGGTGGTCACTTGGTCGGCTGTTGGGAAGGTCTTTCTCTTCCCCATGGTAATTATTCTGCGATCATCCACCACTGTCGTCTTCCGTGGGCGTCCAGGTCTTTTTGCATTGTTGAGGTCACCAGCGCTTTCTTTCTCAGGATGTAACAAACTGTAGATTTAGCCAGTGCTAATAGTGTAGCGATTTCTCGGATGGGATTTTTCTGTTTTCGCAGATAAAGGATGGCTTGTTGCCCCTGCATGGAGAGCTCCTCTGACTGCACCTCACCTCAAATCAACTCCAGGCCTTTTATGTGCTTAATTGAGAATGAAATAATGAAGGGATCGCCCCCACCTGCCCATGAAACAGCCTCGTCAATTGTCCGATTACTTTTGCCACATGTAAAGCAGCTGAAACTCCTAAACCCTTCATCCAATTTTAATGTGGATGCCCTCAAATGAAAGCTAAAAGTCTGGACTTTATGTCCATTATATAACTATAAAACATTTTTTTTGTGTAAGTGTCCAAATATATATGGACCTAACTCTATCTATCTATCTATCTATCTATCTATCTATCTATTATCTATCTATCTCCTATCTATCTCATATCTATTATCTATCTCCTATCTATTATCTATCTATCTATCTATCTCCTATCTATTATCTATCTATCTATCTATCTATCTATCTATCTGATAGCGATCTATCTATCTATCTATCTATCTATCTCCTATTATCTATCTATCTATCTATCTATCTATCTATTATCTATCTATCTCCTATCTATTATCTATCTATCTATCTATCTATCTATCTATCTATCTATCTATCTCCTATCTATTATCTATCTATCTATCTATCTATCTGATAGCGATCTATCTATCTATCTATCTATTATCTATCTATCTATCTATCTATCTATCTATTATCTATCTATCTATCTCATATTTATCTATCTATCTATCTATCTATTATCTATCTATTATCTATCTATCTATCTATCTCCTATCTATTATCTATCTATCTATCTATCTATCTATCTATCTATCTATCTGATAGCGATCTATCTATCTATCTATCTATTATCTATCTATCTATCTATCTATCTATTATCTATCTATCTATCTCATATTTATCTATCTATCTATTATCTATCTATCTATCTATCTATCTATCTATCTATCTATCTATCCCCTTGACTATAAGATACAATGAGATTTTCCAGCACTAGGAGGCTATCTGGTCAGTAATTGTGGATATCACATATAACCATATAGTTCAATGCTATTGTTTGCCAGAAGATAAGCGGCACCATGTGGGTCAGGTAGCCGCTGATCCACCCATATTGTGTATTGTTGAATAGCTTGAACAGTGATACAGGTCAGGGCCGGTCATTTGGCTGACACTAACCTGCGGCACATTATTTTGAAGAAATATGCTGTCATTTTCTATCCTGGACAACCCCTTTAAATTCTGCCTTTCCGCCTATTTTACATAATTACATTTACATTTCAGTCATCATTTTCCCTGACGGACACACGGCTCGTTGCTTCCTCTGTCTGCACGCCTTGTGTAACGAATGAGGATGATTGGACTGGAATGCAAGAAATACAGTGAAGACTGACACAGGCAGAGCAATAGGGGAGAGAAGACTTATAAAGAATCTTATATATATCTTTATATCTTATAAATCTCTCCTAGAATTCCTTGCTCTTCATGGTAGTTTGAAATTGTATAAGCTATACAGTATAGCTGTCCATCCTGTTCTTCCTGGTGCATGAATAGAAAGCAAGAAATACAGTGAAGACTGACACAGGCAGAACAGTAGGGAAGAGAAGACTGGACGGAGAGGCTGAAAAAGACTCACAAAGATAATGTTATGAATCTCTGTGCAGTATAGTTTTCAGTTGTTTGCATTGTGGGCTGTGCATCCTGCTCTTCCTGGTGCAAGAAAGGAAATTAAAAACTAAAGACTGAAACGCAGGAAAACTAGCAGGACAGAGGGAAGCTGGATGGGGAGGCAATGAGTTTTAAAGAGCAATGTTGCTTTCAATCTGTCTTATCTTGGTGAAATCTATAGCACCATCCTGATCTTTCTGGTGCATGAATGAAAAGCAAGAACTACAGTAAATACCGACTGGTAGGGGAGAGGAACGCCGGACGTGGAAGCAATAAGTAATAACAATGCAGGGCTGTTTCTAATCTATTTTATCTTAGTGATGTCTATAGTACCATCCTGATCTGTCTGGTGCATGAATTGAAAGCAAAAACTACAGTAAGGACTGACACATAGGGAAGAGCAGTAGGAGAGAGAAACGCTGGATGGGGAGACAGTGAGTATTGCAGGGCTGCTTCTAATCTGTGTTATTTTAGTAACGTTTGTAGTACTATTCTGATCTTTCTGGTGCATGAATAGAAAGTAAGAATGACAGTGAAGACTGACACACAGGCAGACAGAGGAAACTAGACGTGGAGATAAGGTGCATTACGATATAGCGCTACAGCTTTGTTGCCAACTCCCTCTTGTATGAATAGAATACCAGAAGTGCAGTAAACACTGACACAGAGGCAGAAAAGTAGGAAGGAAGATGAGGGTTTTGGAAAGGGATGCAAGTCTACGTAACAATGGATATTTGTATTCCATTCAGGGCCTGCAGCCATGGCTTATGGTCGTCTATGCGGAAGAAAAAAATGTCTCCAAGATACAAAATAGAAGAAAATAACAGAAAAATATATAAAAATATCAAAACGGAAAAACGTTGTGTTTACAAAGAGATGCAGATATTTAACCGTTTAATGACCAGCCCCCAGTAATGTTTTTGTTTTTCTGTCCTCGCATTCCCAGACCCATATCATTTTTTTCACTAATTTTGCTCAATAAAAACACACATTTTCCATCGATGTAACTGTATAAGGGGTTTTTTCGGGGGGCGGTTGCATTTTTTATCGGTACTGGACTGGGGCACATATCATTTATTTATTCATTTTTATATTATTTTGGAGGAAGCACCTGCTGCCACGGTAATGAATGGGTACCCCAAGACCGCGCCGCTGTGTTCTGACCCCTCTGTCAACCACTTAGATGTATCGAAGGGGTTAAACGGCCGGGATAGGGGCTAGCTTTGATCCCAGCAGTGTATTAGAGTGGAACGCCCGCCCCGATCTTTGGGGGAAATTGAGCAGTGCCCATGTCATGAGACAGAACACCCGATCAGGACGGATATATCTCCTTCATCCGTTGTTAAAGGCGTTGTCCAGGATTCTACCAGTGATGGGCGGTCCCTATCTGATCGGCCGGGGACCAACATCCTGCCGATCAGCTGTTCCGCAGTAGCTGCAGCACCGTAAGGCCTGTTTCACACGAGAGATACGGATTCTAGATCTGTTCAGGAAAAAACTGGTGGTTTTGCGCCCAAGTTCAGTCAGTTTTGCCTGCAATTGCGTTGTGTTTCCGTTTTTCTCACGCAGATGCTATAAGTTTTGATGCATGATTAAAAAACCGGAAGAATTAGAATCAACATCTCCTAGCAACCGTCAGGGAAAAACGCTTTCCATCCGGGTTACAAAGCCTTTATCATGGAAGCCCCATTCACTTCTATGGGGCCAGGGCTGCGTAAAAACGCAGACTATGGCCTCATGCACACGACCGTTGTTGTGGTCCGCGTCCGAGCCGCATATTTTGCGGCTCGGGCGCGGACCCATTCACTTCAATGGGGCTGCAAAAGATGCGGACAGCACACGGAGTTCCGTGCCCCCGCAAATAAAATAGAGCATGTCCTATTCTTGTCCGTTTTGAGGACAAGAATAGGCATTTCTACAATGGGCCACGTTCCGTTCCGCAAATTGCGGAACGGAACGCGGAGCAGCTTCCGTGTTTTGCGGATCCGCGGTTTGCAGACCGCAAAACACCAACGGCCGTGTGCATAAGGCCTATAGAACATACTGCGATTCTCACGGAACGCAGAACTGATGCGTGAAAAACAACGCTGATGTACACAGACCCATTGAAATGAATGGGTCAGGATTGAGTGCGGGTGCTATGCGTTCACGTCACGCTCGTGTGAAAGGGGCCTAAGTCTGTGCCGGAATCACACAGCTCCATCCAGTGGATGGAGGGAGTTACTGCGGGGCTGTTTCTGTTGAAGTGAATGGGAGCAGTGCTGCAGTACCCAGCTACGTCCACAGGATGGAGCTGTGCAGTTCAGCCGTTGTGCTGTCCCTGGCCAATCAGATAGTGTCCTGAGGATAGACCATCACTTGCATCACATAATGCATATTTAAAAAATAAACAATTGCTAAAAAATAAATAAAAAATACTAAATAATAAACATAAAATGAAAAAGAGAAACAGTTGTAAATAATTTATTTCAATCCAAAATCACAATTTTTTTATTTTTTTGTATCACTTTTAAAATCTGCTTACAATTTCCTCCTAAAAACATTCATTTTCTGCTGCCAACATTTTTCTGATTAATAAAGTCATTAGCTGCTTTTTTTTATAGAAAAAAAAACCCCAAAACTCGCCACCTGACATATTTTACATAAGCGATGGCATTTCAGCAGACGTACACTAACATGGTCTTTTTTGTGAAATATCCTGTCGAAGCCGTGTGACTGCCATTGAATTATGACTCCTGTAACTAGTGAGAGGCATTTCAGCACTCGGGGGTCAAATGTAACACAGAGACGTGATTTATAAGTTATTACTGCAATAGACGTCCGCGCTGAGCAGCAAATGAGAGGGGCCCAGTATGGCGGGCGAATGAATCCAGCCTGTGTTCTGCCGAGGCTCCTGACTAGCTAATAGTCGGACTGTTTAGATTACACCGTCATATCACTCATCAGCAGAGGGGCTGCTCCTAAATCATAAGCCAATAACACAGGGGGCTGCATGTACCCGAACCGAACAGCCCCATATGGCGGAACATTCTCCAGTTCATATCTAATGTTTCTCTTTTTCATAGGGTTATCAGATATATGAGATAGATAGATAGATAGATAGATAGATAGATAGATAGATAGATAGATATAAGATAGATAGATAGATAGATAGATATGAGATAGATAGATAGATAGATAGATAGATAATAGATATAAGATAGATAGATAGATAGATAGATAGATATAAGATAGATAGATAGATAGATAGATAGATAGATAGATAGATATGAGATAGATAGATAGATAGATAGATAGATAATAGATATAAGATAGATAGATAGATAGATAGATAGATAGATAGATAGATATGAGATAGATAGATAGATAGATAGATAGATAGGAGATAGATAGAAGATAGATAGATAGATAGATAGGAGATAGATAGATATGATATAGATAGATAGATGAGATAGATAGATAGATATTAGATAGATAGATAGATAGATAGATAGATATGAGATAGATAGATAGATAGATATTAGATAGATAGATAGATAGATAGATAGATAGATAGATAGATATGATATAGATAGATAGATATTAGATAGATAGATAGATATTAGATAGATAGATAGACAGATAAGATAAGATAGATACAGTAGATAGATAAATAGACAAATATGAAATGAATGACACATCCATCCATCCTCATATCTATTTAGTTCTTCATATCTCACCAAATTAAAGCCCACCTGTCAGCAGATTTGTACCTATGACACTGTTACATGTGCACTTGGCAGCTGAAGGCATCTGTGTTGGTCCCATGTTCATGTGTGCCCGCATTGCTGAGAAAAATGATGTTTTAATCTAGGAGCAACAGGGGCGTTACCATTACACCTAGAGGCAACTGCCCCGCCCTCTGCACTTTGATTGACGGGGCCAAGTGTGATCATGTTTACACTTCCTAGACCTGTTAGTCAAAGTAGAAGAAGACCTGGCAGTTGCAAAGAAAGCAGAGCCTCTAGGTGTAAAGGTAACGCCCCCGTTGCTCCTAGAGGCTCATTTGCATATAATAAAACATCATTTTTCTCAGCAATGCGGACACATATGAACATGGGACCAACACAGATGTCTTCAGTTTCCAAGCGCACTTGCAACAGGTCAGACAGTGTCATAGGTACAAAACTGCTGATAGATGGGCTTTAACCGCCTGCCGACCGCTATACGCACGGATGCGTCCAGGCGGCGGCAGGTTTGTTCCTCCTGGACGCATCCGCGCGTCATCTCGCGAGAGGTGAGATTTGCTGTGCACAGCTCGGCAGTGATACTACAGCCTGCCAGCGATGATCAATCACTGGCAGGGTGTAGATGCGAATTAAATTGCATCAAAGATGTATATCAGACGCTGTTTTGCGAACAGCGTCTGATATACCTGCTACCTGGTCCTCTGGTGGTCCCATTTGCTGGGATCGACCACCAGAGGACCAGGTAGCTATATAAAGTAGCACCACACTACACCCCGGTCACTTATTAACCCCTTGTTAACCCCTAATCACCCCATATAGACTCCCTGATCACCCCCCTGTCACTGATCACCCCCCTGTAAGGCTCCATTCATATGTCCATATGTGTTTTGCGGATCCGCGACGCGGATCCATAAAGCTACGGACACCGGCAATGTGCTTTCCGCATTTTGCAGATCCGCACATTGCCAGAACTATATAGAAAATGCTTTTTCTTGTCCTCAATTGCGGACAAGAATAGGACATGTTCTATATTTTTGCGGAACGGAAGTGCAGACCTGGAAGTGCGGATCCGCAATTCCGGATCCGAGCGGGACAAAGTCTGTCCCCATAGAAATGAATGGGTCCGCAATTCCGTTCCGCAAACAGAATTGCGGACGTGCGAATGGGGCATAAGGGTCCCTTATCACCGCCAGTTAGTTAGCTACTTGTTAGGTAGCTAGCGCCCAGCCCACCGCACCGCAGTCACTGATTTTGGCAGAGATTTTTTTATCCACATTGATCGATGCGAATGAAGAAATCTGCGCCGTTCATTTTTTTTTTTTTCAGCCCAGAGGCTGAACGGAAAAAAAAATCTCATTACCCGTATGCTCAATATACGGAGAATCGCAGAAACTCCTAATGCTGGCGTAAAAATGCCCTGTGAAATCCTAAAGGTACTCATGGGAATTTGGGCCCCTTTGCGCACCCAGGCTGCAAAAAAGTGTCACTCATGTGGTATCGCCGTACTCAGGAGAAGTAGGGCAATGTGTTTTGGGGTGTATTTTTACATATACCCATGTTAGGTGAGAGAAATATCTCTGTAAACTGACAACTTTGTATAAAAAAATTTAAAAAGTTGCCGTTTACAGCGATATTTCTTACACAAAGTATAGGTATATGTAAAAATACACCCCAAAACACATTGCCCTACTTCTCCTGAGTACGGCGATACCACATGTGTGGCACTTTTTTGCAGCCTAGGTGCGCAAAGGGGCCCAAATTCCAATGAGTACCTTTAGGTTTTACATGGCTGCTCACAATTTAGCCCCGCCCAAAATGCCAAAACAGTAAACACACTCCACAAATGACCCCATTTTGGAAAGAAGACACCCCAAGGTATTCACTGAGGGGCATAGTGAGTCCATGAAAAATTGAACTTTTTGTCAAAAGTTAGCAGAAAGGGAGACTCTGTGAGAAAAAACAATAAAAAATCAATTTTCGCTAACTTGTGCCCAAAAAAAAATCTTCTATGAACTCGCCATGCCCCTCATGGAATACCTTGGGGTGTCTTCTTTCCAAAATGGGGTCACATGGGGTATTTATACTGTCCTGGCATTTTAGGGGCCCCTAAAGCGTGAGAAGAAGTCTGGAATCTAAATGCGTAAAAATGCCCTGTGAAATCCTAAAGGTACTCATTAGAATTAGGGCCCCTTTGCGCATCTTGGCTGCAAAAAAGTGTTACTCATGTGGTATCGCCGTACTCAGGAGAAGTAGGGCAATGTGTTTTGGGGTGTATTTTTACATATACCCCTGCTGGGTGTGAGAAATATCTCTGTAAACTGACAACTTTGTATAACAAAATTTAAAAAGTTGTCATTTACAGAGATATTTCTCCCACCCAGCAGGGGTATATGTAAAAATACACCCCAAAACACATTGCCCTACTTCTCCTGAGTACGGCGATACCACATGAGTGACACTTTTTTGCAGCTAAGATGCGCAAAGGGGCCCAAATTCCAACGAGTACTTTTAGGTTTTACATGGCGGCTCACAATTTAGCCCCGCCCAAAATGCCAGAACAGTAAACACACCCCACAAATGACCCCATTTCAGAAAGTAGACACCCCAAGGTATTTACTGAGGGGCATAGTGAGTCCGTGGGAGATTTTTATTTTTTTTGCCAGAAGTTAGCATAGCAGAAATGGAAACTTTATTATTATTTTTTCCTCAGAAAGTGTCATTTTCCGCTAACTTGTGAAAAAAATTGAAATGATACATGAACTCACCATGCCCCTCCGTGAATACTTTGGGGTGTCTTCTTTCTAAAATGGTTTAATTTGGGGAGTATTTATACTTTCCTGGCATTCTAGCACCTGAAGAAACATGACAGGTGCTCAGAAAGTCAGAGCTGCTTCAAAATGCCGAAATTCACTTTTTTGCACCATAGTTTGTAAACGCTATAACTTTTACCCAAACCAATAAATATACACTTATTGGATTTTTTTTTTATCAAAGACATGTAGAACAATAAATTTTGCAAAAAATTTATATAGAAATGTAGTTTAAAAAAAAAAAATTTACAACAGAAAGTGAAAAATGTCATTTTTTTGCTAAAATTTCGGTCATTTTTGATTAATAGCAAAAAAAGTAAAAATGTCAGCAGCAATGAAATACCACCAAATGAAAGCTCTATTAGTGAGAAGAAAAGGAGGTAAAATTCATTTGGGTGGTAAGTTGCATGACGGAGCAATAAACGGTGAAAGTAGTGTAGTGCAGAATTGTAAAAAGTGGCCTGGTCATTAAGGGTGTTTAAGCTAGGGGGGCTGAGGTGGTTAAAGGGGTTGTCCAGGATCTGAAAAACATGGCTGCTTTCTTCCAAACTGTCCCCCGACTTCAAAGCCTAGAACGAGCTGGATATAAATAAACTGTACGTTTTACTGTATATGACTCTGCTCAGCTCCTCCTGCTCTATAACGCTGCGTTCAGCTCAAGCACCGCGTTCAACCTGACAAGTTCCCTTTAAGAGCTTCCTGATCCAGGAAAATCAGCACTGCAGGAAACAAGGGAGCGTGTTTTATGTTCCTTTATACTTGGGCCTGGGATCAGCTTTCTGAGTAAGGAGAGGACTGTCAGACATGAAGTGCTTGGAGCCGGTGGAGGGAGACAGGACAGGCTTTAAAACACTTACGTGAAAGAAGAGAATGAGGGAAAAACATTGAAAAACAAACTTTTCTCTGTAGTTCTGTACAGGAAGGGGCACAGCTGCCAGCTTCACAAGTAATCGTGCCCAGTGATAATTGGTGAAACATTTGCTGACAAGTAGTATTTTACTGACACATTAATGTGGGGATCAATACTTGCCCAGAAACGGAGGCTGAAACAACAATGCGGGGGTCAGGAATTTAAATCTACACAAAATTCTTTTTATTTTTTCACATTTCTAACACTGTTTGTTTTTCAACTTCTTAAAGGGATGGAAAAACATGGCTGTTTCCTTCCAGACACAGCACCACACCTGTCCACCCGTTGTCTATGGTACCGCAGCTCAGTTCCATTTGCTTTAGTGTGCTAAACAGCAATATTAGATAGGTTACTTAGCAACCACTTGACTTCCTGTTTGGGTGCCCACCTTTCATTACATGCTGCTGTGTGTACAAAAGTAGTCACTGAGAGATGTATCTGCTGTCCGGTACACAGAAAGTATAATGGGGGAGATTTATCAAACTGGTGTAAAGTAGAACTGGCTTAGTTGCCCACAGCAACCAATCAGATTCCACCTTTCATTTTTCACAGCTCCTTTGGAAAATGAAAGGTAATATCTGATTGGTTGCTATGGGCAACTAAGCCAGTTCTACTTTACACCAGTTTGATAAATGTCCCCCAATGTCTGTACCTTCATCTGGTGACTGGATGTACTTCCCAAGTGCTCTCAACATTTGCCGTGACATGCTTCCGCTACATGTGTATATGTGATGATATACTCACACACGTTCATAAGTGTTATTTTTCTGACATTTCAGTCATTTCATATGTTTATCTGATGACAAAATGGGTGTAATTGTTAATATTCTCTCACTTTCTGTTAAATCTGCCATCTTAAGCCCCATTCACACGTCCGTAGTGTGTTGTGGATCCGCAACACACCTTGCCGCCAGCCCCATAGAGATGCCTATACTTGTCCGCAATTGCGGCAAGAATAGGACATCCTCTATATTATTGCGGAGCCGCCGGCCGGAAGATCGGCGGCGCGCTCCGCAAATGCAGATGCAGAGAGCACAGTGTGTGCTCTCCGCATCCATCACGTCCCCATTCAAAGTGAATGGGTCCGCACCCGTTCCGCAGATTTGCGGAACGGGTGCGGACGAACATTGCGGACGTGTGAATAGGGCCTTAAAGGGAATGTCTTATCTGTGTAATTTTAGTTTACGAAATGTGCATCTGTAGAAGAGAAATAAGATATTTTTTTTGCAAAGTTGTAGCTAGTTTTTATCTAAAAAACTTCCCTAGGAGCGGCCATATTGGAGACTCACACTTCCATCCTGTATTGTATGGACAGGGCAGCAAGGTGTGACACAAAAAATGTCATCATTACTATGGTCTACAGGAAATGATTGCGTAAAGACCCTGCCCGAGACCAAAGGGGCGTATCCATGTGTATATTGTATAGTGTTTTATATTGTTTTATATGTATATTGTATAGAGGTTTTCTGAGATGTTTTATCTGATGCCCTATCCTTTGGATAGGTCATATGTATTTGATAGGTGGGGGTCCAACATGCAGGACCCCTGCTTATCAGCTGTTTTTAAAGTCACCGACGCTCCTGTAAGCGCCTTTGCCTAGGCCATGGACAGCACGTTTATTGATCACACGGCCTAGGCACGGCCTAGGCACCGCTCCAGTGGATAGGTCATCAGTAAAAAAAATTTGCGGAAAGACCCTTTAATTTCCTGCCTTATCTAGGCTTAAAGCAGCTAATATTACACCCCCCTTCCTTTTAATGATAATGAAAAGACTCTGCTCATCTTGTCCCAGTCTACACAGCAAAGCTCACAACAGGAAGTGTTAGCATATTGTGCCTTCTCTAATGGCCAGTCTGAAAACTGCAATATTTAAAGGCTATGTACACCTTCTTGGGCAATTTTTTTTATGATTGCATTTTACTCATTTTGGGATAAATTTTTTTTATTTTTTTTCAGTTGGTCTTTATTACAAATATTCAGCCATTCTGTCATAAATGGTTAACTGTTTTATTTAGCTGTGTGACTGGTACTTTGAGCTTCATTTTGTGTCGGTCACATAATAACCCTAACTTACTAAAAGGTCATAAAGCTTTATTTAAAGGCCCTAATACACGGGCAGATTATTGTTAAGATGATCGCTAACGAGCAGCGGTCTCCCCCTCTGGCTAGCGGGCGATTGATGGGAGGGAACATGCTTATATAGTTAAGTTTCCCCTCAGCAACTTGTCTGACGGATCAGAGAGAAAATTCAGAACCAGCTATTAGATAAACTCAAAGCTGTGCAGGGAAAATGGCTCAATATTTTTTAATAAAGACCAAATTGAAAAAAAAAAAAGATTTTTATCTCAAAATGAGCACTATGTAATAATAATTTTTTTTTAAAAAATGCCACTAAAGGTGTACATAGCCTTTAAAGATTTTTTGGGGGTTATATGGATAGTCACAGAAAATATAAAAAAAAATTCACAAATATTTAAATATGTCTAGAATAAAAACCTGATTTAAATAATATATAGTTTTATGATTATACATTCTCTTTAATAGGCTGTCCAAAATCAGGGAGTGGCAGAATTTCCCACTACAAAGACGGATGTCCTTCCTGCCATAGAGCCAGAGACTGGCAGAGCAGGCATGTCCAGTGTGTTGAGAGACGCCAAGAACAGAGAGTATTTCTATTGCTTATTTTTTTTTTTAACCCATTCTGCCAGTTTTTCAAATTTTTCTTAGGGCTCATTCACATGAACATATGGGTTCTGTCTCCGTATTGCAGACCGCATATGCGGATCCGCAATAAACGGACACCGTTCCGTGTGCATTCCGCATCACTTCAATGGGTCAGGAGATGCGGGGCGGAACGGAAGCACAGAACAGAACCCTACGGAAGCAATAGCTTCTTTGGGGTTCCGTACTTCTGTACCGCAAAAAGATAGAACATGTCCTATCTTTTTTGCAGAACAGAGGGATGCGGACCCATTCAAGTTGAATTGGTCTGGATCCGTCCTGGAGGCCTCAAGAACGTTCTCCATGCATTGGGGACCACAAATTGCGGCTGCAATGCACGGAGCGGAACACATACGTTCGTGTGCATGAGCCCTTAATCTACCTGACAACCCCTTTAATCTAAATAGAAGCCTTATTGAGATTGACCAGAAAATGATGGACCCGTTCAGGCATGGGATTCAGCCAGTTCCCTCAGGTTCTCCAGATCCGGTTGTTAAAATTACAGCTGAATACAGCTGATACCGGCTGAATCCCGATCCGCTGCTCTGGTGGTGGCAGCTGGAGATGAGCGCTTACATTCCATAGTATAGCTGCTTAGGCTTTTTTTGGGTAGTGTATATATGGTGTATTTATGTGTGTGTGTATATGTGAACATGTGTCGTGACGCCGCATGTCCGCCGTTAAGTAGGGACCCTGTTGTTAAAAATTTGAATCCCACTCCTGGACGCGTTGTTCTGTACCTTAGTACCAGCTGTCACCCTAAGAAGCAGTCTTGAGGGCCACACATCGTTTAGCAAGAGACTTTAGTGAAAACCATTTGTATCCAGTCTAGGCGCAGTTCTGTGCGCTAAACGCACCAGCAGCAGCTGCACATAGCTCTCTGGTGCTTTGCTACAATGTATCACTGTGGAATCCAGGATGTTTAGCTTGAAGAGCATTGTCTAGACTGGATACAGTTACGGAGAGCAGGATTAGGTAAGTACACATTTACTGCCCTGAGTGTTCTCATTCACTGACAGCAAACACATATCTTGAAAATGGCGAAGAATCAAATGTGTTGTGAAGCTTTTTATTTATACACTAAACTTTACCTAAAACAAACAAACAAAAAAAACTTTTTAAAGGGTTTTTACAAGTGGTTTACACTGATGACCTATCCCTAGAATAGGTCATCAGTATCTGATAAGTGGGGGCCCGAAACCCTGGACCCCCTCTGATCAGCAGCTTGGCCCATTGGGATAGTCTCTAGGTTTGATATTGCAGCTCAGGTCTAGGTGAAGGTAGGGCAAGCCACAAGGAGGCCATGGAACTCACCAAAGTGCTGGTGCCTTCTCAAACAGCTGATCGGCAGGGTCCCACGTGTCGGACCCCCTCTGATCAGATACTGATAACCTATCCAGAGGATAGGTCATCAGTATAAAAAGCTCAGAAAACCCCTTTATGTATGTTCTTCTACATCCAAAATAATCCTAAGGTTAATTGTCACCTATGTAAGTTTCCAAATTTTGTGGAGAAATTACAAATTTCTAGAATCTTTTTGGAAATAGTTTGATGTTTATCATGGAAAACAGATCGTCCTCATAACACTTGGCAGTTTATTGGCCGGCCATGAATAGACCCTATTGAATGAGGTTTGTGTGAAGAATAGAAGAAAGCTGAACTTATCAGCTCCTTGGACCATCGGTAGGAAAGCGGTGAAGAAAAGAAGTAAGGCAGAGAACATAAAGCTTCTGGTGTGGGCGCAGGATGTGGGCATTTTGTAACAAGCGCCACATTGCAGCCAATGATAACACCAGTACAATTAGAGTTTGTGTATTTACTGGGAAGCCCAGAATGGCCGGGACGGCTGCCCCGGGAGTTGGACCAGGCACAAGATAACAATGTATTAGATATGTGATGTATGTTCATCGCAGATGGTGGGGGTCTTATTTCTGCTGTGAGCAGCACATCGGGACGTGTGGAGAGTGTACAAAGCACTTTCTGGTATGTGCTGAAATCACCGATTCTCACGGCTCCAAGATATTCAAGGCATTTCACCTGCGGAACAAATGGAACATTATACTGTCAGCAAAGAATATCTGATCCATGCTGGAAGCCAAACATGGTGGGAGACCATATCTCAAGTCATCGCAATTTGAGGTTCTTTTCTGGGATTAGGTCATTATGCCAGTGACCAAAATCACGGAAAATAATGCACTAAAATAATAGATGCAAACATAACATATGGACTAAGCCCTCACTCTAATGATGAAATCTGAGACTCTCAACCAATTTATTTTGATCAAAACACATCTGTGCCCACCTACCAGCGCCAAGGTGGTCTCAATCAGGCAGGTCCTACTCTAAACCTACCTACGCCGTTATGCATCTATATTCAGGAGCGCAGACCCTGCACGTATAGTGTGCTGCTCCTAGTTACCTCTGTGTGCATCCAGCAACCGATGAGAGGAGGAGCGCAGCTATATGTACCACCTAATGTAGGTCGCCTATTAGGTAGGTGGGGCAAAAGTGCACATGAATGCTACCTCCAGAATAGAAGCGCATTCACACTTGAAGGTGTCACTCCTTCAAGACAAATCAAAAAATAGGATACAAAACAGCCCCTGCAAGATATGATAGTAAATATGCGGATGTGCATGGCTACATTTATAAAATCACAGAAAATAATGCACTAAAACAGTAGATGCAAACATAACATATGGACCAAGCCCTCACTAATGATAACCACCTCGGGGTTGCAGGAAGTGTGCTGGGGTGCAAAACCAGGCAAAACCTCCACCTGATCCGTCAAAGTGGGAACACTCAAAAAGTAAGACTTGGAAGGGTTGAGTTGTCTTCAACCACTTTTTGGCAGGAAAATGTTATTAATGGAATTGTCCCTGTACTTGGGAATTGTGTGTTAATAGGAGGGGGACTTCTGTTCAGGACCCTTATTTTATTAACCAGAGTATCTGTGAAGAGTATTTCTTACTCTAGGGGACCCGGAATGTCTGTGTATTACATGGTTAGCCCATTTATTTCATTGGGGATTGTGTAATACTTTAATTATTTAGTTGGGGATTGTGTAATACTTCAGATTGCCTGCGGAGGTGCTGTAAGGGAATTGAACACTTGCTTTCAGATTCCTCCGCCGTTCTCTGCTGATTGCTGGAGGCCTCGTACCGACTGTACCAGTCAACTTATTTGTTATGTAAGTCCGATTGTGTAGATTCTTATGTGTATACCTGGTGGTGTGTCTTTTTTTGTCAGTGCCGTGCCGTTTCTTGGAGTGACCTTGGGCTTTTGACTTCAGTTTTTCTTTATACGATCTTTATTAGGGCTCATGCACACGACCGTATTTTATTTCCGCTTCCCTTCCGTCTTTTGTGCGGCCCGTATGCGAAACCATTCACCTCAATGGGGCTGTAGAAAATACGGAAGTTACTCCGTGTGCATTCCGTTTCCATTTGTCCGCATGGCCCTTCCGCAAAAAAATAGTGCATGTCCTATTATTGTCCACAAATCACGGTCCACGGCCCCATTCAAGTCAATGGGTCCGCAAAAAATACGGAACGCACATGGAACACATACGTATGTCATCCGTATTTTGCGGATCCATACTGGAGAAATGCTATGCCCAGCCCATATTGCTCATGTGTTTGGTGATTAATAAGTTACTGTTTCCGTTTCCAAACCGCAAAAAATGGATCGCATACGGAAACCATACGGATATGTGAAATAACGGGACGGAAGAGGACTTAAATCAGAGAAAAAAAACCTCAGATGCAGAACAACGGATCCGTGAAAAACGGACCGCAAAACAACAACGGTCGTGTGCATGAGCCCTTAGAGTTACATTGCTTAAAGGGGGTGTAGAACATAGCCATCTTCCTTCACAAATAGCGCCACACCAGTCGATAGGTAGTGTCTGGTATTACAGCTCACCCCCAATTAAGTGAATTGAGCTGAGCTGCAATACCACATACAACCTGTGGACAGAGGTGGTGCTGTTTCAGGAACAAAAACTGCCATGTTTTGCAATCGTCTCTTTTTTTCTAAGCCACATTCCCCTTTCCTTTGAAACTGTCTAGTGATATGCAAAAAATGCCCAATAAATCTGGTGCTGAGTATGTACACCACTTTTTTTCCTGCAAATTGAGCCAGAATATTGGCGCTTTTAGCTTACAGTAGTAAATCTATGGGTTTCTGTTAAAGTGAAGGGGATAGGAGTCTCATGATCTGCTTTAAAGGGGTTGTCCAGAGTCCAGACTAAGAGCCATCAAACCCAATGGTCGGAACCTGTGCACAATTAAAAGAAAAACCCCTGTCCACAGTCCCACCGTTCCTGGCCACCCATTCCCAGCCATTTTCGGTCCCCACCAGAACCAGAAGTGGTTGGTGCCGTGACCGCTGCAGCCAATCACTGGTGTTAGAATGCTAGCAGTGACTTCCGGTTCTAGCATATGTGACCTGTGAGGCCAGCGATTGGCTGCAGCGGTCACGGCACCAACCACTTCTGGTTCTGGTGGGGACCGAAAATGGCTGGGAATGGGGCAGCAGCTTGAGTGCGAACAAGTGAGTGTTTATTTTTTTAAAAATTGGGTACAGGTTTCAATCACTGGGGTTGTCACCTTCTCGGCCGGAGGACCCCTTTAAATATGATACATCTCTATCTAATATATACATACGTATAGACATGTGTTTCCCAAAACCTCTTCAAATTAATTAAAAACTTGGTGTCTCTTAAGGGACATATTACACTGATTGCACTGATCCCCCACTCCTTAATCCCCAAACCCCGCCACCCTTCTCCCAGGAAGAAATACTAGCGGTATAATATACTGCAGGCGTTAATTATATCCAGGTCCCATTTGCTGATAAAACTCACACCGAGCGTTTCCCGTCCCGTCAGACTCATTGTAGATCTATGAATCTGAAAAAAATTAGACGTAAAAAAATGTCATCCAACCAAATCGGCATGACGCGACCCAAAGATAAAGCGAGCGGTGACAGCGAGGTGAGAGACAGCCACATATTGGATCCGTTTACTGGTTACGTCGGGCTCGTGGCAGCTTTCTGACCCTGTGCGATAATATAAAACACCTCTATAATTTATCTGATATTTTCCCTGCACATTCCAGGGCGTCCGCAGTAAATGAAAACATAACTAAACTTTCGCAGCGCATCAAAGGCCTAATACATCACATCAAAGGCCGACTCAAGGGGGAGGAGATTACCTTCCGAGACACAAGGACAGAAGTCATAGTCATTAAATGTTATTTTAATATCATTCAGCATGAAAAACGAGTTCATTTCATAGTTTTCTTTTTGTTACAGAAATGCTCCAGTTGTGAAAGATTTTCTTTACTTCCTAGGGTGTGTAATTTATAATGTCCATGTCCATCTACTGAAGAGGTCGCACATGCTCAGTTTCATTCTTCACCTGCCCCCAATCATATCCAGGGTTGTATTGACCCACCAGAGTGGATCCTGCGGTGGGCCCAAGCTCTGACAATAATGGGCCCCTAATAAAACAGGGCCTTTAAAGTCCTAGAATAATTTCCCCCCATAACAGTGTCATCCACAGATCCCCCTCCCTATAACAGTGCCATCCACAGATCCCCCTCTCTATAACAGTGCCATCCACAGATCCCCCTCTCTATAACAGTGCCATCCACAGATCCCCCTCTCTATAACAGTGCCATCCACAGATCCCCCTCCCTATAAAAGTGCCATCCACAGATCCCCCTCCCTATAACAGTGCCATCCACAGATCCCCCTCCCTATAACAGTGTCATCCACAGCTTCCCCCTCCCCATAACAGTGCCATCCACAGATTCCCCCTAAACCAGTGTTTCCCAACCAGTGTGCCTCCAGCTGTTGCAAAACTACAACTCCCAGCATGCCCACACAGCCAAATGCTGTCCGGGCATGCTGGGAGTTGTAGTTTTGCAACCACAAATCCCCCTCCCCATTACAGTGCCATCCACAGATCCCCCTCCCCATAACAGTGCCATCCACAGATCCCCCTGCCCTAAACAGTGCCATCCACAGATCCGCCTCTCCATAACAGTGCCATCCACATTTCCCCCTACAACAGTGCCATCCACAGATCCCCCTCCCCATAACAGTGCCATCCACAGATCCCCCTCCCCATAACAGTGCCATCCACAGAACCCTCCCCCCCATGACAGTGCCATCCACAAATCCCCCTCCCCATAACAGTGCCATCCACAGAACCCTCCCCCCCATGACAGTGCCATCCACAGATCCCCCTCCCCATGACAGTGCCATCCACAGATCCCCCTCCCCATAACAGTGGCATCCACAGATCCCCTCCCATGACAGTGCCATCCACAGATCCCCCTCCCCATAACAGTGCCATCCACAGATCCCCCCAAAACAGTGCCATCCACAGATCCCCCTCCCCATAACAGTGCCATCCACAGATCCCCCCTAAACAGTGCCATCCACAGATCCCCATCCCCATAACAGTGCCATCCACAGATCCCCCTAAACAGTGCCATCCACAGATCCCCCTCCCCATAACAGTGCCATCCACATTTCCCCTTAAAACAGTGCCATCCACAGATCCCCCTAAACAGTGCCATCCACAGATCCCCCTCCCCATAACAGTGCCATCCACATTTCCCCTTAAAACAGTGCCATCCACAGAACCCTCCCCCCCATGACAGTCCCATCCACAGATCCCCCTCCCCATAACAGTGCCATCCACAGAACCCTCCCCCCATGACAGTGCCATTCACAGATCCCCCTCTCCATGACAGTGCCATCCACAGATCCCCCTCCCCATAACAGTGCCATCCACAGAACCCCCTCCCCCCATGACAGTGCCATCCACAGATCCCCTCCCATGATAGTTCCATCCACAGATCCCCTCCCATGATAGTTCCATCCACAGATCTCCCTCCCCGCCGCTCAGAGGATTATACATTTATTAACTGAAATCTGTCACTTTAACTTTAAATGAGCGCTGGCTTATCTCGTTAGTAGGGTATCTTACTCTTAGTCTGAGGTCCGGTAACCGGCAGCAGTGCGGGCAGCGTGACGTCAGTGAGTGAGCGTCGGCCCGCACTGCTGCCTGTTACCTGACCTCAGACTGAGAGTAATCTGGCAATGCTATTTGCTCACTGTACTGCCTGTTACTTTTCAGTGTATGGTGGTTGCGGCACTATAACCATTGTTATTTTATGTATAAGTGTTTTGTAGCTGCAGTAACTATATTGCGCCATTATTTGGGCATCATCCTGTGTTCTCTGGTGTAATTATTTGCACTCCCTTTGACATTATCTACCGCACTGTGCACCAGCCTACACTTACTTACTGGTGTTTTTGTATTTCATAGGTGCCACCCTTCTCTTCTGCGACACTGTGCCAGCTAGGGGCTTGGGCCACACGTACATACGTAAACCCCGTTATGTATAGTGATCTGTATATTTTCAAAAATATTTTAAAGTTTTTTTAAAAACTTTTAAAAACTTTTATATCTTTCCAAGTACAATATACAAGCTGGTAGACCTAACATATGAGGGCATGTTCACACAGAGCATGTATGCTGTGGGTTTTCAGGTGATGCAGCAAAGTGGAAGAGGAGTTTATGAAATGTTATCCTCACACTGAAACAAAAATCAGCAAAGAAATTTCAACTCGTGATTTTACGCTTTGCAACTTTATAAGGTTATGGGGATCTCTCTCATGGAGACGCAGGGGGTGTATATGGAGACCTTTTTCAGAGAATTGCAGTGTCCCACTCCGTGATAGTAGTGGGGCCCTGTATCTTTAAAGGGGTTTTACCATCACATACAATGGGGGCATATCGCTAGGATATGCCCCCATTGTCTGATAGGTGCGGGTCCCACCTCTGGGACTGACACCTACAACGAGAACGGAGCGGGGAAATGAGTGGAGCGCAGTCACCCTCCATTCATTTCAATGGGGCCGCCTAAAATAGCCGGGCTCGGCTATTTCCGTCTGCCCCATTGAAATGAATGGGAGCAGGGGCCGCGCGTGCACCATGTGCTCCCATTCACTTGTATGGGAGCAGCGGAGAGCAGCCCTTGGTGGTGTACAGACCCCAGGAAACCCAGGGTCCTCCAGCCACAGCTCTCCTCGCTCCATTCTTGTTGTAGGTGCGGGTCCCAGAGGTGGGACCTGCACCTATCAGACAATGGGGGCATATCCTAGTTATATGCCCTCATTGTATGTGATGGGAATAGCCCTTTAAGAATGTCATATAATGCTGTATGTGTATGTAAGTGGAAATTCCTATTCACAGGCTGGTAACCACACTACACCTTAGTGACCACTAGGTGGTGCTAGTACATCATATATATATTAGGGACAGGCCAGACGCAGGAAGTGAGTTAGGAGGAGAACAGAAGTGGAGACTAGGGTTAGTGAAGTGTGATGAGGAGAGTCTCAGATGTCCACCAGGTAGCTGCCAATTTAGCCCATTGGCTCTGGCCAAGCTGAGGGAGTTTGGAGAAGATATCAGAAGCTACCTAGCACAGACCAGAGTAAACTGTGGATATAGAGAGTTGCAGCTGCCCTAGAAAGTGCTATGGACTGGACCGTTATTACCACCCGCTGCTGATAAAGTACAGCCATCCCCTGCCGATATTCCAGCTCATCCTGAGGCCTATGGATCCGGATGTAAAGAGAAAGACAGGACCACTCCAAAGGGGGCGGTGAAATGGAGCAGTGACCTCCATGATATGGGAGAAGCTAAACCACAGCAGAAGCTTACCTTCCCTCTGCCAGAGAAGCAAGATGACCCATACATATCTATGTGGAGAGATTGCGTCTCCCGCCATGGATCCTACTAGCCCTGGACCTCGCCTTCTATACCTGTGAAGATCCTTGCTGGGCTTAACCCCACGGCATCTGAATTAACAGGCTTCAGTACCCAACTTTCAATGGTGCCCATTATAATTGATGACCCTGCAGAAGAGACCCAGAACCACCTGGATAGATCGGCAAGCCCTGTTTACTGAACTGCGGGCGGCTTGCATTGCCCGAGTTAAGAGAACCAAAGTGTACTTCGAGGAACTCTGTAAAAGATTATTGGACAACCTGGATGAGTGCCTGCCCCAACTGGAGAGGCGACTGGGGACCGTCCTCTCCTTTGACAAGGAACAAGGGTTCGGGTTTATCAGAGATCACAGTACCAAGTGGGACTACTTTGTTAACCGAAGGTCAGTAAAACTTTTGTATCTGCCAGAACATCTCCACAACCTCCAAGTGGACGAAATCGTTGAGTTTACCCAAGCTGAGGGTCAGAGAGGCCCACCGCTGTCTTGAGAGCTGCCCCCGCACGAAAAAAGTGGGAGGAATCCAAGGCCGATATAGAACCGGAGGTCTGGGAAAAAGTAAAGGACTCCAAGGAAAAAGGAGCCGCCGCTCCACTGCAGCAACCTGTGAAGGCCAACGCCCATTATCAGCCATAATCTACACTATGGGTAGGCTGTCAACCAACAGGCAAATTCTCCGGGCTTAATATCTTTTGGCAACCTGCCATTGCCACTCAGGATCCAGAGCCACGCCTGCGGTCCAGTACCCAAAGCTGGAAACAGTGCCTAACCACCTCACAGGCCTTTGATGAATGGGCTGCCTGCATGCAGCAGATGCGCAGGTTAGCCGTGCAACAGCATCTTGAGTCTTTAAGATTCCCAGTGGGCCAGAGCCCATGTCTTCAAAGTCAACGTCAAAGCCACAGTACTGTTCAGAGCCGTCATCTGATGAATCCGATTCAGGTAGCACCCTGGGAAGAGGACGTCCCCTCAGAAGATGATCCCTCATGTGAATAGACCGGCTCGCCAACACTATGTGTCCCTTATAAAAAGGGAAATGACTTTGTGGAGTCATTAGTCAAGTAGAGACTCCCTATTGTTTTTGTGGCAGTTCCCCAGGTCACCATAGAGCCTACTGCCTCTCAGATGGACTCCCTCATGGACTCCAGTATTTCTGCAGAAGTCCCAGTTGCGAGTGTTTAGCGCCTTTTTATACCTTTTTCCCCCTTCTCAGGTTATTTGGGACTCTTAAGTCAAAAACCTAAAGTGCAAAGTTTTTTTTTTGTTTTTTTTTTGTTTTAAATAACATTTTATTTAATTTTGTAAATATATAGGATTACAAACTGTGTAGACAGTATTACAGGAACAATATTGCACATATTGCTAACATAGCAAGAATCGTCCAACACCAGGTATTGTATAAACATCAGAATTACAATAAATGTAGTAACTTTCCCCCCTCCCTCCCCCCAACACTGTCTGAATGCGCCTCTCCTGTCTGTTAATCAAATATAGCTCAGCAAGAATATAACTTTATGCTGTCTTTGTGCCTAGGTTATGACACTTTCAACCTTCTCAGTGTTCCACGGATATCCTTTTGTATATACCACTCTGTGAATTTAAAGTTATTCATTAAAGCCTGTATTTCCTTTGTAGTCAAATGTTTGGCAATAAACGTAGACCATTTATTCAAAAATCTTGTTGAGCTGTTATTTTTAAGTCATGTGCCCATGAAGACATTTATTGTGTTTTACCTTTTTACAATGCACATGTTTTTTGAAGAATTATGACTTGGATTTAAAAAGCCGACTGTGTTGGATTACAATATTACCCCAAATCAGGGATGGACTAAGCCTTAGAGGACTTTGCGATGGACTGTATTGCCCCATTATAAGATCAACGCCCAATTTGTCACCGTCAAGCAAAGAAGGCACGATGCCCAGTGTCATCCTTGTGCCATGAGAGCCTGACAAGAGAAAATTATATGCTTATTCCTAATGTGTATTGTTATCCATAACCCTTTGCTTATATGTGGTTATCTAAGTGACATAGTAGTACTTTGCATTATTGCTTACTATGCATATATGTGTTTGCGGCGCATTTATTATAGGACGGCTTATTTTAAGGAAGGGGTGGATGCAGTGTCCTACCTCGTGATGGTAGTGGGACCTGTGTCTTTAAGCATGTCATGTAATGCTGTATGTGTATGTAAGCTGCAAATTCCTATTCACAGGCTGGTAACCACACTACACCTTAGTTACCACTAGGTGGTGCTAGTACATCATATATATATAAGGGACAGGCCATACACAGGAAGTGATTTAGGAGGGGAACAGAAGTGGAGACTATTGTTCGTGAAGTGTGATGAGGAGAGTCTGAAATGTCCACCATGTAGCTGCTGGCTAAGCTGAGGAAATTTAAGGAAGGTATCAGAAGCTACCTAGCGCAGACCAGAGTAAACAGTGGATATAGTGACCAGGAGAGGCCTCAAAGCACTTGGACACAGTCTGACAACTAAACGCAAAGTTGTGTGTTACCACATTCCTCTGTGGATAGTGTGGACCTGTTTCTGAAGGAAACCAGTACAAAGAACGGAGCAGAAGATGGTTGCCTGCCGCTAGGGAGAACCGTCCTGTAGGTTGCAGAAAGCAAAGTAAGAATTATATTATATCCAGTACCTGGCCGTTAGCAAGTGGACCAGTGAGTACAGATAGAGGACTCTCATACCAGCAAAGGAAGCCTGTCAGAACCAGAAACTAAGCCTGTTACCAGGAATTGTAGCACAAGTGAGATCTGAAGTGTAATGTGCTTTATATGGATTATAACTAGGGATGAGTGAATCGACTTCGGGTGACACATCCAAAGTCGATTCACATAAAACTGTGTCTGAATACTGTACGGAACGAGCGCTCTGTACAGTATTAGAATGTATTGGCTCCGATGAGCCGAAGTTATTACTTCACGAAGTCTCGCGAGACTTCACATAATAACTTCATAAATCACTTTCTATTGTTAAAAACCTTTTCCCAAACTCAGGTTCGGTTCCAAGTGGTACCTTGAAACCGAACCCGAGTTCGGGAAAACGTTTTTAACAGTAGAAATTAATTTTTTAAGTTATTACCCGAAGTCTTGCAAGAGTATGTGAAGTAATAACTTTGGCTCATTGGAGGCAATACATTCTAATACTGTACGGAGCGCTCGCTCTGTACAGTATTCAAACGCAGTTTTAAGCAAATCGACTTCAGATGTTTCATTAAAAGTCGATTTGATCATCCCTAATTATAACTAGCTTTGCCATGCCAATGATCTGTACATCTACCTCAAGGCAATTGATTTATCATTAAACGTTCCAGTTATTTATAAGAACTGACTCCTTTTCATTTCTACACCTTCTTCACACCCAAGGGTGCTGACGTCACGAACACCAGGGACCATGCCTTCCCTGCACCTGAAACCATACCACCAAGGCCCCCTCAGCCACCGTCTGGCAGGAGATCCCTCAACACCAGAGTGTGCCCTGAAGGAAACCAGTCCTATCCTTCTCATCAATGCATGCCGGCCCAGGGAGCTGCTAACCATGAGTAACAACTACTACACCCATCGGAACACCGCACTCACACATTGCACTACTGCGGTCCCGGTCGCTGCAGAATGCATGCATAGGGTGAAATCCACAGCAAAATCAAGACAAATCTGCATTTAAGTCATAGATTCATCGTGAAATTTGCCATGGATTTGCTGTTTTTTTTCTCTGTGGACATACCTGATTAGAACTACTGGTGGTGGACCCCCACCTCCATCATTGTCTTCCAGGATTATCATAAAAAATAATAACTCATAGGCAGAGACACTTATGTTGTGCCCCTCCCTTCTCTCTCACAGCATGAGTCTCACACAGACATTGAGGCAGAGATAATATAACTGAAACTCCTCCCGCCACTTCTTTCTCAGCTCAAGTCTCACACACAAACTGAGGCAAACAAACTTTAGATGCAACCTTCTCCTCCCTCCCCCTCTCTCATAGCATGAGTCTCACAGAGAAACTGAGGCAGAGAGATTTTAGCTGCAACCCCTTCTCCCTCCTCTTCTCCTAAAGTATGAATCTCACACAGGAATTGAGGCGGAGATATTTTATCTTCAGCTCTTCCTTCTATCTCACAGCATGATTCTTATACACAAACTGAAGCAGACAGACTTTAGCTAGAACCTCCTCACAGCATGAGTCTCACAGACAAACTGAGGTAGAGAGACTTTTGCAGCAACCCCTTCTACCTGCCCCTCTCTAACAGCATGAGTCTCATATACAAACTGAGGCATAGTGACTTTAGCTGCATTCCTTCCACCCTCCTCCTCTCTCACAGCATGAGTCTCATATACAAACTGAGGCATAGTGACTTTAGCTTTCCGCCCTCCTCCTCTCTCACAGCATGAGTCTCAGACACAAACTGAGGAAGAGAGACTTTTGCTGCAACTCCTCCTCCTCTCTCACAGCACAAGTCTCATACGCAAACTAAGGCAAACAGACTGTAGCTTCAACCTCCTCCTCCCTCTTCCTCTCTCACAGCATAGGTCTCACACAAACTGCGGAAGAGAGATTTGAGCTGAAACCCCTTCTTCCTCTTCTTCTCTTACACCATAAGTCTCACACAGAAATTAAAGCAGAGATACTTTAGCTGAATAGATATAGTATGGTCTAGTAGTTATTCACGTTGGCAATCGGGGCCATCTCTTGCTCTGGAGGACCTCTGGTGTCCATGCTAGTCCTTGGGGGACCTTGCTCAATGAGATTCTGTATACTGGATTACTGGAATCTCATTGTAAACAAACTTCTAGATTAGACGAGAACCTGCAAAGGCCTCTCATTATGACCTGATAGGAAACGTTATGCCTCCCGCTTGTACTCAGGATATCCTGTGTTTATCACAGGCTTGTTTGACTTGCCTTTAGCTTTCCACCTTGTTTGCGTTTTCCGTGTTTGTGAAACCTGGCCTCTCTGGCTTCCAATAATGCAACGTTTCAATTGATTCACTGTTTGGATGAAAGTTAAAAAACCCGTAATCTACAATTCAATGATTTCCTAAAATTCAGTTTCCTGTCAGAAGCTACAAGTAAACTGAGGCTGGGCAGCTGAGCCTTACTGATAAATAACTGCAAGACCACCTGGGATATCCGGTGGCATTGGCAATGCTATGAAGAATTAAAACGTTCTGTTATATCTTAATTATGGAGTAGTTTCGTGGTCAGTAGTTTATAGCAGTTTGTTAATTGTGTGCATATAGATGTAGACAATTAGACCAGTATGGAGGCGCATTATGGCTCCGGTAGACTTTTGTGTGTTAAGAATATGGCTATAGGGTGTGCCTATGGGGACCCAAAGGTACCTCTACCACATAAGAAGACACCAGTATAATAATGGCCACATGGTAGGTGGGGACCTGTTGCAGATTTTTGCATTGGGACATAGAAGTTTCAAGTTACACTTCTGTCCTGGACCCCATAGTAGCTGCTATGGTTGTAGTTACACCCATGCTTAAGCCTGTACTACACAAATCTTTCAGCAAATAATCGCTAACTCTAAGGTTTAGCCGAAACATTACATATCCACATGGGTGAATAAATATTTTTTATTGATTTTGGAGTGTTGCCTTTTTGCTATTTTAGATAGATAGAAAGATAGATAGATAGATAGATAGACAGATAGATAAGAGATAGATAGATAGATAGATAATAGATAGATAGAGACGTACAGTCAAAGAAGCCAAGTGAGAGTAATAAGAATTTTAAAATGCCCTACGTAAACCAAAAGTCGCCAAGTTTACGTGTGCTGCCATTTTGGATTCAATAAAGTTTAACAGCATCTGCAAGGGTTGTCCTGGTGATTGGAAATTTGGTCAATATCCCTTAGACTCTCAGATTTGTTTACATCAGATGAATTATTGACACAGATTACAATCTATATAAAATACTAGCTGAAGGACCCGGCTTCGCACCATAATCTTTCATTAATTTAAGTTAATGTTTGTGTGTGTCGTTAAACGATATCGACAGTATTCACTATAACAGTGACATCTACAGTAGCTCGCCTCCTTAACAGTGACCTCCACAGCCCCTCGCCCCATAACACTGACCCCTCCCCCACAGTGCCCCGTCTCCTTAAAATGGGACCTCCACAGCAGCCCACCCCCTTAACTTTGACTTTCACAGCAGACTGCCCCCTTAACAGTGAGTTCCACAGCACACCCCCCCTTGACTGTGACCTCCACAGGGGCCCATCCCCTTAACAGTGACCTCTACAGCACCCGCCCCTTAACACTGACCATAGGTTACAGTTTCTTTAACTGACCTCCACCAATCCCGTCCCCCTTAACAGACTTCCACAGTGACTGCCCCTTTAACAGTGACCTCCATTGTACCCCGCTCCCTTTACAGTGACCTCACATTCCCCTCCTTCCTTAACAGTGACCTCCACAGTGTCCACCCCTTTATTAGCGACCTCCACAGCATCTCGCCCCATTAACAGTGACCTTCACAATGGCCCACCCCTTTAACAGTTACTTCCACAGTGGCCGCCCCTTTATTAGTGACCTCCACAGTACCCCATTTTCTTCACAGTGATTTCCACAACACCCCGCCCCCTTAACAGTGGCTTCTACAGCAATCTGCCCCTTAACACTGACCTCTATAGCGGACCGCCCCCTTAACTGTGACCTCCACAGCAGCCTGCCCCTAGAGTAGCCAGAGGTCCGGTTTTAGGCCAGACAGTCCAGCTTTCACACTCCCTGTCCTCCGTCCTGCGCAGGGCCTGGGCGGACACAGGGATATCCTTTTGAACTGTGCTGTCTGAGCATGAGCTTCAGGGAGAAAGGCATGCTCCCTCCCACCCCTGCAGCTTACAGAAGTTGATTTTTACCTTCATTTTTTTCAATCCCTGTCGCCTGCGGGGCATGGCTTAGTGCGAACTGAGGACGGGGTTTTTAAGTCCGTCTTTTGAGGGTGGCCTGAATGGCCACCCTACCTGCCCCCTTAACTGTGACCTCCACAGCACTCCGCTCCCTTAACAGCGTCATCCACAGAGCCCTGCCCCTTTAAAGCTGACCTACAGCAGTGAAGAAAAATGGTTGGGTTGTTATCGAAACCTGGTGTAAAACTGTGTGTATGTGGTGTCTAAAACCTTCCCGGACACCTGATGTAGCTGTGTGCCAAATTTCGTGATTGTAAATGCGACGGTTCGGATTCCTTTAGCGGACATACATACGTTCATCCATACACACATACATTTAGCTTTATATATTAGATATTAATGTATTATGGGCAAATAAAAAGGGAAAAAATTAAAGGGAAAAAATTAAAGGGAAAAAAAAAATTAAAAAAAGGCCAGCTAAGGTTGAGGTTATTGCATATACTCCGAGGTTAATTCTGTGACTATACAATTGCAGGATGACTCTGCGGATCTATGGAATTTCTTTTGGATAAATAAAGAAAAATCTGAAGAAAAGATTCACACTCTTGTAAAATGCTGGAAAGGCTAGCTCGGAGTCTCGACTCTAGCTATCCAATTTCATGTTACAGAAGAGAACTTATCCCCTTACGTCTGTCACCATGTGCCTCCTGCAGATGTGTGGTGAAGGGATAGCCGACCGTAAATCACTAGTAATTTCTGGATGAAATCTGTGGCTTTTAAAACATCTTTTCCTACTTGAAACGCATTATAGCAAGCTGTCCGTAGCCGCTTCCTGTGATGTTTTCCTGATCTGCCTTTTACATGGATTTTTTAGAGCTTTTACTGCTTAACTTACAGGAAGGAGAAAGTGAACGTGTCTGATTCTATGATTGGGCAAAGAAAACCATGTTTTACCATATATCAAATTTTTGTAGGAAAACCATCACTGTGGCAGATTCTTTTACATCAGGGTAATATTTCAAATGTCCTAATTAGTGGATGCTAAGGTTCCCACCAAATGCCAACTAGTCTCCGTTTATTGCTCTATGCTCAGTAAGCCCTTTTGGTCATTCGGTAGCGCAAAAAGACTCTACGTATCTCCTAAGGGCTGGTAATGTCTTTAACCCCTTCTACCCTGGACCAGTTTTCGCCCTTCTGCCCAGGCCATTTTTTGCAAATCTGACATGTGTCAATTTATGTGGTAATAACTTTGGAACACTTTTATTTATCAAAGCCATTTTGAGTTTGCTTTCTCGTAACTCATTGTACTTCATGAATTTGAGTCAATATATTTTCCCTTTATTTATGAAAAAATCCCAAATTTACCCAAAATTTAGAAAAATTCGCATTTTTCAAAATTTCAATTTCTCTGCTCTTAAAACAGAAAGTGATACCTCATAAAAATTTTATTACTTAACATTCCCTATATGTCTACTTTATGTTGACATCATTTTGTAAATGTCATTTTATTTTTTTAGGACATTAGAAGGCTTAGAATTTTAGAAGCAATTCTTAAAATTTTTAAGAAAATTTCAAAAACCCACTTTTTAAGGACCAGTTTAGTTCTGATGTCACTTTGTGGGGCTTACATAATAGAAACCCCTCATAAATGGCCCCATTGTAGAAACTACACCCCTCAAGTTATTCTAAACTGATTTTACAAACTTTGTTAACCCTTTAGGTGTTGCACAAGAATTAAAGAAAAATGGAGAAGAAATTTTTAAATTTCACTCAATAGTTATTACCCTGATTCTGCGGTTTACAGAAACACCCCGTATGTGATTGTAAACTGATGTAAGGGCACACGGCAGGGCACAGAAGAAAAGGAGTGCTGTATGGTTTTTGAAAGGCAGATTTTGCTGGACTGGTTTTTAGACACACATGTCCCATTTGAAGCCCCCCTGATGCACCCCTACAGTAGAAACTCCCAAAAGTGACCCCATTTTGGGAACTACGGGATAAGGTGACAGTTTTATGGGTACTATTGTGGGGTACATATGATTTTTAGTCGCTCTATATTACAATTTTTGTGAGGAAAGGCAACCAAAATATGACTGTTTTGGCACAGTTTTTATTTTTTGTTTTTTACAACGTTCGTCTGACAGGTTAGATCATGTGCTATTTTTAGCAGGTTGTTATGAACACAATTATATCAAATGTCTACTTTGTTTGTTTGTTTCAGTTTTACATAATAAAGCATTTTTTAAAACAAATTATGTTTTTGGGTCTCCATTTTCTGAACACCATATTTTTTTTTATTCTTCCACTGATCGTCTTGTGCAGGGGCTCGTTTTTTGCAGGAAAAGTTGATTTTTTTTATTGGTACCATTTTTGGTACATATGATTTTTTTGATTATTTAATATTACACTTTATGGGCCAAGGTGACCAAAAAAATCAGTTGTTTTGGCACAGTTTTTACTTATTTATTTTTACAGTGTTCACCTGAGGGGTTAGGTCATGCGATATTTGAATAGAGCAGGTTGTTTTGTGATGTAAGGTGACAAAAATGTCTTTTTTTGACATATTTTTTTTTTATTTTTTACGGTGCTTATCGGACGCGGAGGATTATGTGATATATTTATAGAGCCGGTCGTTACGGACGTGGTGATACCTAAAATGTGTATTTTTTTTTCTTCTATTTTTTATTATAAAATCTGGGGAAAGGATCTATTTTTTCTTTTTTCCTTGAAACTAAATTTTTTTATTAAAACACCTTTTTTAACTTTTTTTTTTCTAAACTTTATTTCTGTCCCACTCTGGGACTTCAACTTTTGGGGTCTGATCCCCTCTGAAATACATTAGAATACATCTGTATTGTAATGCATTGCCTGTTAGTGTATGATCTCCTCAGCCCCTGTAGAAGGCAGGTCCCAATGCCTCTGCAAGGTATTGGGCAGCCTCTGCACGGCATTGGGCTGCCTTGTCACCCATCGGGTCCCCACCACAGCAGCACGAGGAAACCCGATGGGCTCCCTCACCTGCCGCAAACCCCTTCTATGCCTCCATCACGGCTGACCGTGGCATAGAAGGGGTTAATCTGCCTGCATCGACATCGGCTTTTACATCGATGCCGGCGGATACAGCAGGGGCCCGGCTATCAGTGACTGCCGGGCCCCTGCAGTGATTGGGCGCGCACTGCTCAGGTGCCCGCCCGATCACCATGACATAATAGTACATCCAAATGCGGAAAGTCACTTTCCGCCATGACCTACTATTACGTCATGTGTCGGAAAGGGGTTAAAAGAGTCCTATAGTTAAGGTCATCTGATCCTTTGGGAATATAGAACTGGCCAGCGTTCTGAAGAAGTCTGTCCTTCTTCTCCTGGTCTTCTTTCTGGCAGCCAGGAGCTGCTTCCTCTCCTGGTCAGGATTCTCCTTGTCCTTCTCTCCATTGTGAGACATTCATAATGGAATGAAAACTATTCGCAACCAGCAAATAGCTTGTCTACAAGCTGAACTCTCACCTCGCCAAGTTGATGGCGGTGCAGTTGCCATACCACTTAGTTGTGGTAAATGTGGTGCAGTTTCGCACCTTTACCGAATTTAAATTTTGTTCTGTAGTTTTACTACTTCTTGCCAGCTGTCCGTAAAAATTGTCTTGTTTTTAAAATGTTGTGCAGTTCCACAAATATGAGGTGAAATTACCAGATCTAATGAGAAAACAGAGCTGGCCAGCAAGTCTGTCCTCCTCCCCTAGGTCTTTTTTTGTGGCAGCCAGGCCGTATCCACCACCACCAGTACAGTCATCTTGTCATCGTCCTCATCAGTTACTTCTCCCACTCAGACTACTACTCCTCCTGTCTACAGTCACCGATAATGAAATGTGTGACCAGAAAACAACTCTACGCGCTCAGCAAACTCTTTGTGAGCAAGCTATACTCTTACCTGGCCAAGTTGCTGGCGGTGCAGTTGCTGCTGTACCACTTAGACTACATTCACACAACAGTGAAAAAAAACTGACACTTCATGGCCATTTTTTAACCATTCGTGTATCCAGTTTCTGGCCATCTGTCCATTTTTAAAGGCTATTTTGTATCCGTTTTCATGGCTGTTAAAAATGGATGAATTTCTTTGCCTTTTCTTTTTATAAAATCCCAACCCCTGGAGTATAATGTCCCTTCTAGTAGCCTCCAGCAGTCATAATCTCTCTCGATTCTGAAGGACCTGCCGAAGGACCTGCACTCAAGCATGATGTTGTCACCATGTGCTTCCAGCTTGATAGCGTGGTGATATCTTCACGCTTGAGTGCAGGTCCTTCAGAATCAAGAGTGGAGTGACTGCCTCTGCATGCAAGTGGATGAGGGGAGTACATTTTTTGTAACCCCTAAAAGGCCATATTGCACTAGTGTACTCGTTTTTAACGGCTGTTAGACGGGGACCCTCCTGGCTAAGCGGCCGTTAAAAACGGTCCATTTCAATGGTGTCTGTCTGGCCGTGAAAACAGCCAAAAATAGGACACATCCTATTTTTTGACGGCTGCTATTCACTGACTGTTAAAAAAATGGCCATGTAAATAGCCCCATAGACTGCAATGGTTCGGAAAATGGCAATGTGATGGCTGTAAAAAAAAAACAGCCATTGCACGGCCATTTTTCACTGTCGTGTGAATGTAGCCTTAGTTGTTGTAATTGTGGTGCAGATCCACACCAAAATTTAATTCTTCTCTAAAATTGAAATCCTCTCTATGCCATCAGTCAGACTTTTTATCAAATGTCCATAAAAATTGTCATCAACAAAATGTAACTCTTCCATATGCTATCAGCTACAATTTTTTGCCAGGTGTCTCGTCATTATGGAAATGTGGTACAGTTCCAGGCCTTCACCAAAAGTTAATTCTTCTGAAAGACTTTTTGCCAGGTTTCCATTTTTCCAGTTGTTTAAATTTGTCTTGTTTTCTAAAAAACTGTGACCTTTCCTGACACTTACCATGTTCCCTGGTCCCATGAACTTCTGGGCCAGAAGTTTAAAGTAGTGACTGCAACTGGGCTAATTTTCTATGACTGTACTGTCGTGCGACTAATATAAATGTATCCCGTGTAACAGATACCACCATTTAACAACTTATTCTAAAGTTATTAGACCACCATTGTGCCCTGAGGAAAATCAGTTCTGATATTCTGTTGTGGTAGGTTCCATCCTGCATTGGAACCTTGTAATGTAGGACGTCTGAAGCGTCATTGGTAAGAACAAGGGGTGTAGATGTGAGGACGCATTACACTGCCCTAAAGTATGATGGGACAGCAGACACATGACAAAACAGGAAGTAGGATTCAAGCACGGGGGATAAGAGAAAACTGCAAATGGAGTGAATAGAAAAAATGAGAGTAATATTATTGATGAAAATAAACTTTACAGCAAAAAGTAGTTTATGACACAAACCCAAACCCTTTAACAATAGAGTATGGTGAAGGACAGGCCATAGTTCCATTCAACATGCACATCTTAGGATTCACCTTGGAGCTCCCTGTCTATGCAATTCAAAGAGACTCTTATTAGGTTAGCACAGGTTTACCTCCTAAGATATTCTCCTTTTCTTCACTATCAACCCCTGCAAAAAGATGTTAACTTTAAAGTTAGATAGTTCCCTGGTAACAGGCTGGGTTAGGAACATAGACTAGTTCAACAGTGGGCAGGCAACATCAACTCCAAATTTGCTATCGAAAGGCAGGGTCAATGGGACAATCCAAGGTCCGTACATACAAAATAGAAACAGGAGAATGCCTAGAAACTCACCACAGTGTTCACAAGGAAGCTTTCACTTATGGCCTAGAACTAGGTCCGAAACCTCATTATTCCCTAATGTCCCTGTATAAATACATTTTGTGTAGCAATATCTTCTAATGCCCATGGCATTGTCTGTTGTGGATTAATGCTAATATTCCAGTGGTCTCAATAAGTAAAAAGATAAATGCTAACATCCCTGGTGGTCTAGGGCACTGAAGACGTCAATCCTATTATTCCTGGTGGTTTGGGGCACTGAAGAGGTTACAGTGGTTTTCTGAGTGTTTAATACTAATAAGTTATCCTCAGGATAGGTCAACAGTATCTCACTGGTGGCGGTCTGACGCATGGAACCCCTGCTGATCAGGTGAGCAGCTCAGCCTGCTCACAGCTTACCAAGCACAGCGCTGCCCATAGGAGAGCAACTGTGCTTGATATTGGAGCTCAGCCTCATTCACTTGAATGGGACTGAGCTGCGCTTTGGCCATGTGACCAATGAACGTGATGTCACTGGACTAGAGAGGCCGCGGCGTTCACCAGAGCATAACAGCCTCTTCAAACAACTGAGTCAGACCCCCACGAATCCAATACTTATGACCTATCAAGAAACACTTGGACAACCCCTTTAATACTATCATCCCTGGAGTTCTAAGTTAATCAAGGAAGTTCAAGATAGCAAGCTTGTATTAAAGTGGTGTATGCTAAAATCCCTGGTGGTCTAGGGAAGATAAGTGGTCAATGCCATCATCCTTAGTGGTCTATGGCACTGAAGAGGTTAGTACTATCGTCACTGTAGGTCTAGGGCACTGAAGAGGTTAGTATTATTATCACTGGCGTCTAGGGCAATGAAGAGGTTATTATTATCATCACTGGGGTCTAGGGTACTGAAGAGGTTGGTAGTATTAGCCATGGTGGTCTAGGGCACTGAAGAGTTAGTAGTATATTCCTGGAGGTCTAAGGTAATCAAGAGAGCTAACAATGGTCATCTATTGTATTAAAGGGGTTCATGCTAAAATCCATGATGAAAAAAAATAAAATAAATACATTGCAACAGCACTCTGCAAACCCAATAAAGTACAATAATGCCACAGTAATAGAAACTATTCTGGTGCTATATACACTTATTTTGTAAATTTAAGATTCTTGGCAAATACATTTTGTACAAAATTATTTGGGCCCGTCTGCCACACGTCAAGGTGATCTCTGTAAGACGGGAACCTAACACTAAATGCGACTAAATAACGACCACCATAAAATTAGCGGACTGCAGGTTCCACATGCATGCTGGGTCCACTCTGCATTTTATCATTTTTGGTGCCAAAATGGCCTCCATTAAATTCAGGGAATGCAGGTACCAACATGCATGCTGAGCCCACTCTATACCTCTGCTAGTTTTAATTAGTGTAAATATAAAGCTGTAGCCTGCTCTCCCTGCACTCACTGGAAGTCTTTTGGCACCAGGAAAGGTATTGAGTGTACTCTCATTGCATTTATTGGAAGCCGTCTGGCACCAGGAGAAGTACAGAGTGGGCTCAGCATGCATGTTGGTACCTGCATTCCTTGAATTTTATGGTGGCCGTTATGGCACATAACAGGTAGCATTTAGTGTTAGGTTCCCGTTTTACGGAGATCGCCTTGACGTGTGGCAGGCGGGCCCAAATCATTTTGTAAAAAATTTATTTGCCAAGAATCTCAGATTTACAAAATAAGCGTAGCATTAGCACCAGACTATTTTCTATTACTATGGCATTATTGTACTTTATTTGGTTTGAAGAGTGCTGTTGCAATGTATTTTTTTATTTGTGTTTCCAGCCATGGCAGCATGCACCTGCTCATTGGGATGTGCTGACTGACCCTCTTTTTCTAAAATCCATGATGGTCTAGGGTACTTAATGGGTTAATGCAAGCAACCCTGGTAGACAAGGGTAGTGCTAAGATAATCAAGGGAGTTAAATATAGCATCCTTGTATTAAAGTGGTTCATGCTAAAATCCCTGGCGGTCAAAGGAAGATAAGGGTGCTATCATCTCTGGTGGTCTGGGGCACTGAAGAGGTTAGTATTATCATCACTGGGGTCTAGGGCACTGAAGAGGTTAAACTATCATCCATGGTGGTCTAGGGCACTGAAGAGGTTAGTACTATCATCCATGGTGGTCTAGGGCACTGAAGAGGTTAGTACTATAATCCATGGTGGTCTAGGGCACTAAAGAGGTTAGTATTATCATCACTTGTGTCTAGGGCACTGAAGAGGTTAGTACTATCATCCATGGTGGTCTAGGGCACTGAAGAGGTAAGTACTATCATCCATGGTGGTCTAGGGCACTGAAGAGGTTAGTAGTCTATTCCTGGAGTTCTGAGGAAATCAAGAGAGTTGATGTTCAAAGAGGTTCATGCTAAAATCCCTGGTGATCTAGGGTACTTAAAGGGTTAATGTTAACAACCCTGGTAGAGAAGAGTAGTAAAGTGATCAATACTAACATCTCTGGGGGTCTATGGTATTGTATAGGTTAATGCTAGCATCCATGCCTTTTAGGGTAATGAAATGAAGTAATTTTGTGATTGACCAATGGAGATTACATTTGTAATCGATCAGACCTATGAGAGTCAGAGCAGGAGTAGGGGAATGGTAAAGCAGGGTACTTGCTTTAACACTTCTGGTGGCTAGAGGGGGCCCCCTTTCCCTATGGCTCTCCGCTAGGAGATTGAAAAATACTATTTATTCTAGCGTCCAGCCCTTTATCCCTCCATAATACGTTACCTCATTAATGCCACCATTCTGAGATTGTAGATAGAAGTCTTAGAATAAACCATTCAAGTTTTGTTTTGTCTCTTTCCAAGAAGGCGATAGATAAAAAAAAGAAGATTGCGCACCCAAGTAAGATCTATCTCCTTAATATTAGATGCTCCCCTCCCCCACCATACAAAGGCCGCACTGGCTGACATCCAACTTGCTAAACTTCTATTGAACTTTCAAACCCGGTGAAGAAAATGAGAAAATTGTCAGATGCTTTGTTCTGTCAAGGTTCATTATAACAATATGGATTATTCATTCTACGGAACTTGTGATGCTGAAAATATTCTATTAACATCTTCGTGCACTGATAACTTCATGCATTGTCTGTAGTGAGGGCCACCAAAAGGGGCTCCCGCAAAGACCGAGTTACCTTAAAAATATTTAACGGTTCCTTGTAAGTCTACAATATAGAAAATTGGAAGACGGGAAGCCTGACAAAGACCGCAGTCAAAGAAGAGTGTGGACCTGAAGAAGGGCGTCTGTTTGATAATACATCCTCATTAACGTGTCTGCTCTCTTGGGCCAAACCACTCGACAGAACGTACCATATGAGATTACTCTACCAATGCATTAATCTGCTCAGTGATGGAAGAAAGATCAAAGATCCTTAAAGCAATTTTATTAAATCCGAGGAGACAGTTGTTTTATCTTTTCTGTATTATTGCCGTATCTTCTAAGACAGTCTACATCACAAAGATCCTTCAAGACTTGAGGGCCATTATCTTTATAGCAGTAATAATAATGTTCCCATATATACGTGTTCCCCAAAAATTGAGATCACTGAATATTTGTTCACACGTAGTATCATATCATGGTTTCATAAACCGACGTTATACAGAATGTCACCAAAAGACCTCCATGAGGCCCTACATGTCCTATCAAATGACATATTACGGTTAGGGAATAGTACATTGATAAAGAGCCTATGGCTCCATAATAAGGTACCAAAAGGTCTCAATGGAGGAATTCATGAAGGCCGTCCAGTTTTCTGAAGTAAAAAGTCACAATTTTTTGCACAAATAACATTTTGCCCCGTTTTCGCAACTTTTGAAAAAAAAGTAGGCAAGGTTTAGAGGGATAGGCCTAGTCAGGGCCGGTTCTAGGTGAAATGGGGCCCGGGGGCGAAAAACAATAAGGGGCCCCCCCTTCATGTCATCACCGTCTCTTTTTTACATCACCCCCTTCGCGTCACATTATTCCCCCCCCCCCCATCCATGGCAGCATACAGAAATACATCGCCCATACCTCTTACAACCAGTGACGTCTCCTTTGATATAGCTGTTCTCTGTCCTCGTCTTCTCCTTTGTCGCCATTTTCCATCTCTGCAGTTTGACAACAAAAAAATCTTAGTTTACTACTTTTCCATCATCCTCCCATCTTCTGGACAAATCATCCTACTACCCCCAATACTGTGCCGCTGTGTTCCCCAATACTATACGGCAGAAACAGATAATACCCCTGATAATACTAGTACCACACAGAGCCCCCCATATAAAATACCCCTTCTTTGTGGCCTCAGTAGAAGCCCCCATAGTGTTCCTCTCCCCCCTTCCCCCATATAAAATACCCCTTCTTTGTAGCCTCAAATAATGTGCCAGTAAGAAGTGCCCCCATAGATGCACCCAATAATGTGCCAGTAAGAGGTCCTCCCATAGTGCCCCCCAATAATGTGCCAGTAAGAAGTGCCCCCATAGTGCCACCTAATAATGTGCCAGTAAAAAGTGGTGCCCCTAATAATGTGCCAGTAAAAAGTGGTGCCCCCAATGATGCCCCCAGCCTCAATGTCACATTTCTCCCCCTCAATGTCACCCCTCCAGTCCATCCATGTCACGTCATCGCCTCCTCCTTTTTACATCACCCCCTTCGCGTCACATTATTTCTCCCCGCCCCTTCCATGGCAGCATACTTCCCGCCACATCCCCCCCCTCCCAAGAATGGCACATTTCTCCCCCTGTATGGGCCAGGGGCAGCAGGACATCTCTCCTTCCCCCCCCCCCATGGCACATTGCACATCCCCCCCCATGGCTCATGTCTCCTCCAGCACAATGCAAATCCCCCCCCCCCCATGGCTCATTTCTCCACCAGCACAATGCACATCCGCCCCCCATAGCTCATGTCTCCTCCAGCACAATGCACATCCCCCGGCTCATGTCTCATGTCTCCTCCAGCACAATGCACATCCCCCCATGGCTCATTTCTCCACCAGCACAATGCACATCCCCCCATGGCTCATTTCTCCACCAGCACAATGCACATCCCCCACCATGGCTCATTTCTCCACCAGCACAATGCACATCCCCCACCATGGCTCATTTCTCCTCCAGCACAATGCACCCCCCCCAAATGGTTCATTTCTCCAGGACAGTCAGGATTTAGAGACCAGCACAGTCGCATGATCCCTTGTTTCTTGCCTGCATGCCTGTGTCTGGTGAGGACAGGTCACTGGTGTGGGCAGAGAGGCGCATAAGTGAAGTCAGGAGTCAGCAGCAGGAGGGAGGAGGCGGCAGCCACGGTTAGTGAGGGAGAACAGTGCGCACTGCTGCGATCGCTCGCTTCTTCTGGTTCTGGGGGGCGGGGCTCTGGCAAGACCACGACGACGTGCCTGTTCGGCGGCACGCTCTGGGCCCCAGCAGTCACTGCTCTCTTAAAGAGGCAGAGAGGGGCCCAGAGCAGATTCTATATATCTCATGTTAGTTGCGGGCCGGCGCTGGCGCTGCTTGGGGGCCCCTAATAACTCGGGGGCCCGGGGGCAATTGCCCCCCTTGCCTATATGGAAGCGCCGGCCCTGGGCCTAGTCTCCCACCACCCGACAGATTCATTATCATTTCTACAAGAAACGTTACGGCAGTGGGTGCGGAACCATATGTCAATCCACAGATTTGACTTTGGACTAATCCTCATTGTCTTATACTGGTATTTCCGGGTATTCACTCTTTAACCCCGTACAGGGATCTGGACTTTACTGCAGGGGAGCCACCAGGCCGGTACCTACTGGAGCAGTCTCTATATGGTTGCGGCTCGCAGCCACCGCTGTAACAAAACAGGTGTAAATCATAACATAAATCAGTTTGATGTTCTGTAGAAAATTACTTTTTAAAGGGAACCTGTCATGTCGCCATGTTATTTTCAATGGTCATAATTACCTTAAGCCCAGAAGCTTGTTGTCCCCGATGGTATGCTTCTTTTTTTTTTCATAGTGTTGGTTTCAGAAGTAATAATGTTTTTCTTTTGTTTTTGCCATTTATAGATTTTCTATAAGGAGGCTGCGGGTTGCTGCAATATAGTCATTCCTGCCACGTCCTACTCCTGTCTCCAGCACCATTATAGTTGCCACCTCCCGTGGCCACGTCATCCTGCTGCGTCTTGGACTCTCATCCTGTTCTCGTGCAGGAGCACTCTGACTCCTATGTTGCGTCTTCGCTATGGATCTCCAAGCGCTCCACATGACGTTAGCGCTTGACTGGCCGTGCGCCAGAAGAGACACACACACTCGCGCCTCGCCATATTGTGACCCCCCCCCATGACTTTTTATTTATATCTATGGCGCTGCTTGAGAGCTTATTTTTTTTTTTAGAAGATCTGTAGTTTTTGGACTGTGTGTGACTTTTTAATCACTTTTTATTCAATTTTTTGGGGGAGGTGACATGACAAAATTGGATAATTGGAGATTATCAGGAATGAGGAGGGGGTGACGGTTCCTCACTTGCAATAGGTGCCACCTCACACTACATAGACCATTTGATTATTCCATGGGCGCAGGGCCTGTCGTAAACCTGAGGATAGCTAGGCTACATTAAGGATCAGGTGTACTTTGCATGTGTGGTACTGCTGTGCAAAACTAGGACTTCATTGGTGCACAATTAGGTGCAACCTAGGTGCTACCACTGAGTGTTATCTTGCTGAGAGTGCCAGCAATGTTATTAATTTTATTTGAGCTGACACAACCATTATTGAGCCTCTGCTGGCCACTCTGTGGTACAGTTTGGAGTGGGAATTGATTTCTCATTCACACTCTGGTGTCTATTGCCGTTGGAATTATGACACTAGAATTGGTAAGTATCGCACTCAATCTCGCACAAACTCCTGGCACTTATTGCCAATGGTAATAGGATTGTATGATTGGTGAAAATCACATACAGTCGATTCATATTCAGACCAAGAGCACTACTCAGTTCCGGTGTGGAGGAGCTGCGGCTCAGTACCAGCACGCTACATTTAATTCCTGTCCCTGAGAGCTATCTCTCAGTTAGGTGTCTCACAGGCTCCAAGCCCCTGACGAAGCTGCATCGCGGCGAAACATGTTGGGTGGAGGAGTGTAAGGTGCATAATTTTAGGCAGGAATGGAGGGTTAATACGGCCCATGAATGTGTGTGACCACTACTGTTTGTTTAGGGGCAGATATCTGCGGCCTGTGAGACACATAACAGAGAGATAGCTCTCAGGGACAGGAATTAAGTGCAGCACTGCGCACTCGCAGTCAGTAACTTACGCGGCTGCCCCTCCTCTGGCTCCACCCATCCAGGGCTGCTGCCAGTGCCTCGCTCCAGACCAGACCCGTGACCTCGCGCCGGATCTCACGGGATCACGCGGGTTGACAGTATGACGCGGGTCCGCGAAGCTGCCGACGCACGCCAGAAGACGGGATTATGAACAAGACAGCGGGAGCAGAGCAGGTTTAGAGTAGGTACGTTTTTTTTTTATGCGCCGGCTTCATAACACAGGGAACATCTGGCATTTTCATGAACTTTTTGGCAAAACGCAAACAATGACAAAAAATTTAATATATACAGAGGGGGCAAAAAATGGAATATATACACAGGGGACAAATGGAATATATACAGAGGGGGCAAAATGTGTATATATATATATATATATATACAGTATATACAGGGCCCCTGTATATATATCTATTTTGTCCCCTCTGTATATATTCCATTTGTCCCCTTGTATATATTCCATTTTTTGCCCCCGCTGTATATATATTCCATTTTGCCCCCTGTAACTGCGAGGGGAACACATATCTAGCCATAACTACTGTGAGGGGGACACATATCTGGCCATAACTACAGTGAGGGGGCGCATATCTGGCCATAACTACTAATGTGAGGGGGACACATATCTAGCCATAACTACTGTGAGGGGGACACATATCTGGCCATAACTACAGTGAGGGGGCGCATATCTGGCCATAACTACTAATGTGAGGGGGACACATATCTGGACATTACTACTGTGAGGGGGACACATATCTGGACATAACTACTACTGTGAGGGGGACAAATATCTGGACATTACTACTGTGAGGGGGACACATATCTGTAAATAACTACTGTGAGGGCGACACATATCTGGGCATAACTACTGTGAGGGGGACACATATCTGCCCATAACTACTGTGAGGGGGACACATATCTGGAAATAACTACTGTGAGGGGGACACATATCTGGGCATAACTACTACTGTGAGGGGGACAAATATCTGGACATTACTACTGTGAGGGGGACACATATCTGTAAATAACTACTGTGAGGGCGACACATATCTGGGCATAACTACTGTGAGGGGGACACATATCTGCCCATAACTACTGTGAGGGGGACACATATCTGGAAATAACTACTGTGAGGGGGACACATATCTGGGCATAACTACTGTGAGGGGGACACATATCTGGCCATAACTACTGTGAGGAGGGCATATATCTGGCCATAACTACTGTGAGGGGTCACAAGGAGGACAAAACTATTTTGAAGGGACCACAATGTGGGCTTAATTACTGTGAGGGGCCACAAGGTGGGCATTAGTACTGTGAGGGGCCACAATGTGAACATTAGTACTGTGTAGTAGCACTTAGGGGAAATGTCCTAGATTACCCTGCTATTCATTGGCATGGCTCAGTCTTACAGGCCAGCACAGCGCCCCCTGCTGGTGATATCACAGGGGCAGTCACCATCCCTTCCTTATGTGATTATTATTTTTTTCCCTATCACCACCGGGACCTTGTTCTGGATCCAGCGGACATCACGCCAATGCCAGCGACACTCTGGATGAGGTAGGACCAGATTTTATTAGGACTGGGTGAGTGTAGCCATGCATTGGGCTTAGGGCTCTTTCACACGAGTGGATGCCATGCGGGTAATCTGCTGCTTGAAAGAGAGCCAAGCTGAGCTCCGGACAGCAGAGACACGGAGCATTAACATGATTGATAATGCTCTGTGCCTCTCTGTGATCTATTTGCTGCAAAATCACAGTGACGACTTTATCTCACTGTGATTTTGTAGTACAAAGGTCACAGAGAGGCAAAAAGCATTATTAATCACAATCCAGGGAGCCCAAGTAAATTCTTGCCCAGGGTCCAATCAATATTAAAGATGGCAAAGTGTGCAAAGCGATACTGTTGGGAGGCATGTTGGGTGAATGGTAGGGGAGGTAGTGGGGGGGTGGAGGCATCTTGACATCATGAGACCAAAACGACACCTAACAATTGATCACCAGTACCTGACCATTGCAAGGCTTCAAGCAGGATGTTCTCAGATGGAAGTGGCCACTGAGCTTACAGTGTCACGGTGTGTCATCAGCAGGTTGCAACAGACATACAGAGAGAGACTGGAAGAGTCACAGAAAGGGATAGAAGCGGATATCCTTTGGCCACATGCCACACTGATGACCGCTTAATTGTGAACAATGCCCTGCGGATCCAGATGATGAATGCCACACAACTCCAGGCACACTTAAAGGAGGTGAGAGGCACCCAATTGTCACATCAGACCTTTCAAAACTATTTATATCAGCGTGGTCTGCATGCTAGATGACCTGCAAGGGTACCTGACCACACCACCAGGCACAGGCATCATCATCTTGCATGGGCCAGGGAGCATCTACGTTGGTTGAGGGACCAGTGGGCCTTAGTGTTTTTCACTGATTAAAGTCGATTTACGTTGAGCAGAAATGATGGCCGCCAACGATGTAGGGGACTTCAAGGAGAGTGCTATGCATCTGCTGTCACCAGACGAGCCTTTGGTGGTGGTACAGTGTGGGCAGGTGTATCTAGTCAATACAGAGCTGCCCTACACTTTGTGAATGGTACAGTGACAAGCCCATACTACTTGAATAACATCATTAATCCAGTCGTTGTGCCTCGGCATGAACAACACAGGCCTAATTTCATCTTCATTGACAACAATGCTCCAGCTCATTGAGGTCGCATCATTAGCAAACGGCTGCTGGAGACTGTGGTACCTCAAACGGAGTGGCCTGCGCTTTCTCCAGACCTGAATCCAATTGAAAACCTATGGGATTACCCGAGTTGCCATGTAGAGCCTCGTTACTCTGTACCCCAGAACCTCAATGACCTGAGGGCCGTCCTTCAAGAGGAGTGGGATGCCATGCTCAGCAGACAACAAACATATGAAATGCAGTTAAACGGTATTAGGGTCTATTCACACATCCGCAATTCTGTTCTGCATTTTGCGGAACGGAATTGCGGACCCATTAATTTCAATGGGGACAGACGATGTCCCGCCCGGGTCCGCAATTGCGGATCCGCACTTCCGGGTCCGCAATTGCGTTCCTGAAAAAAATAGAACATGTCCTATTTTTGTCCACAATTGCGGACAAGAAAAGGCATTTTCTACCTAGTGCCGGCGATGTGCGGTCAGCAAATTGCGGAACGCACATCGCCGATGTCCGTGTTTTGCGGATCCGTGGATCTGTGGATCCGCAAAACACACACGGACGTGTGAATGGACCCTTAAACGGTATGTCGATGCAAGTTAACACTTTAAAGTAAAATAAAGTGAGGAGTTGATGACTTTGCATAGTAGAAACAGGGGCAAATGTCCAGACTTCAAAGTACCCCTTGCGTCAGGGCACTACATATGTTCCTCGAGTTGATCACTTATGACTAGAAGGAAGGATCCTGGAAAATATAATCGTGAATAGTTTCCTGCTACACTAGTAATATAAAGGCTGAGTGCATTTAAAGATGAATTAACTAGTTTTATGAGTTATTGGCTCAGGGACTTTAATAACTGTGCAGGTGCTGAAGTCCTATATTTGGAAGGAGACCAGGGCTAATCATACGTGACTGTCAGCTGCTCTACGATACAGTCAGGGGTCCTGTATCTGCAGAGGGGAACATGATAGTGATAGCTGCATGGACTAGTGTGAGGTTGAACAGACTGCATTATGGCTTTTGTTGGGTTTTTGTGTGCTGTACATGTAGTACCCCAGACCCGAATCAAACTAAAGCTTGCATTGTTATGTATTTTATTGTTTGCTTCTGGGCATGGTTCCCAGCAAGGAATAGATGGCAAAGATTGGCAAGAAACAGAGCTGTTCCTCCCCTCTTGGTAGGAGTGGGCTGGTCCTGCTTCCTGCCAGGAAAGGGGGAGTTCCTCTCCAGAGACAGAAGGGAGAGGAAGGGCATTGCTGAGCTCCTGCTCCTGATACATTTTACATAGAAACATAGAATGTGTCGGCAGATAAGAACCATTTGGCCCATCTAGTCTGCCCAATATACTGAATACTATGGATAGCCCCTGGCCCTATCTTATATGAAGGATGGCCTTATGCCTATCCCATGCATGCTTAAACTCCTTCACTGTATTTGCAGCTACCACTTCTGCAGGAAGGCTATTCCATGCGTCCACTACTCTCTCAGTAAAGTAATTCTTCCTGATATTACTTTTAAACCTTTGCCCCTCTAATTTAAAACTATGTCCTCCTGTAGCAGTTTTTCTTCTTTTAAATATTCTCTCCTCTTTTACCGTGATGATTCCCTTTATGTATTTAAAAGTTTCTATCATATCCCCTCTGTCTCTTCTTACTTCCAAGCTATACATGTTAAGGTCCTTTAACCTTTCCTGGTAAGTTTTGTCCGGCAATCCATGTACTAGTTTAGTAGCTCTTCTCTGAATATCCTTCTGCAGATCTGGTCTCCAGTACTGCACACAATACTCCCAATGAGGTCTCCCTAGTGCTCTGTAGAGCGGCACGAGCACCTCCCTCTTTCTACTGTTAATGCCTCTCCCTATACACCCAAGCATTCTGCTGGCATTACCTGCTGCTCTATGACATTGTCTGCCCACCTTTAGGTCGTCTGATATAATGACCCCTAAATCCCTTTCCTCAGATACTGAGGTTAGTTCTGTATCACTGATTTTATATTCAGCTCTTGGGTTTTTACGCCCCAGGTGCATTATCTTGCACTTATCGACATTAAATTTTAGTTGCCAGAGAGAACTACTCCAACTTTCCTCAAGTAAAGTCTAGAGACTCTGGACAGCACAGTGAACTGCGACAGTACCACCAGTATTAAAGACACTGCTGCAAGGTGAGGGGTTACAGCCCTAGACACCCAGCACCAGACTACTACCAGGCCAGCAACCAACTGCCTCCATATCCTTACTGGCGCAAGAGTAAATTGCACTTCAAGCCTGCTGCTAGTGTATATATGTAAAGTTCTACTTTATACTTAGTGAAAAAGACTGTCACGTTTGGCCTCATTCCTTGGTTCTAAATTTCTAATGCACCAATCCCCAGGAAGCGATGGCCTGAGGGAGTACACCGTAACACAGGACTTCAACTGGGCAACTACCACTCCTATCCTCTACACTGGCTTTTCAGGGGGTTGCTGGATACATACATATCAAAGGTCCAATGGAAAAGAAGTAAAGGTTGTACCCGTGCAATGGGGCCTAGGTGTCCCAGGGGTCACATAAGAATACAGTATTATAAATGGCACATGGTAATTGGGTGCCAGAAGCTTCAAGTTAGACGTCTGATAGGCAATTTTGATCCACCGTCTGTTGCCTGCTGTCAGCACGGTGTTTGGCAGGGCTCGTCCAATGCTACAGTGCCCTAATACGTACACCCTTGAGTAAGCCTGTTCTGCAGGACTGCTGACATCCGTGCATTTCATGGTGATACACTGAATTTCATGGACACATTACATATCATCTTGTAGATTTTAATTTTCTCTTCAAACCTGAAAGTGAACGCAATGCCTCTAAATTAGTTTAAAAAAAGGAGGATTTCATCACTTAGCTATGGGATCCCTTCTGCAGCCATTACCATCTATCATGAGCTGAGATAATGTGTCCGTGACTTGTAAGGCAGCTTAAGCCTCCGCAATACCCAAGGACGGACGTAGCTGAAAAAAAAAACATATTAAAATCTCTGATTTGCGGAGAGGTAAATGTGAATACATGGAGTTAAGTTTGTGATTTCTCCCGTTCCATCTGCTGGAACATCTGGCGTACAGGTGCCAGACATGGCGGAAGCCTCTGCCGTCCCACAGGAGCCAGAAATCATAATCCTGACAGTGAATGTGCTTAACAATAAAATATGTATACTGGGAGCATACTGACAGACTGACATGCTGGGCAGCAGCTGCAACACAGCGCTAGTGTACACATGAACCGTACGGGGAACATCAGCACCACTATCATCATCATATCACGGTAATAATCACTTTTCCCGGATGGCCGCATTATAGATTCCTCATCTAACTTCCTCGTAGACATTGCATGACTTGGGGTTGTCTCGGGATAGACCGCCTCAGGCAGCGGCTTAGCACCCATGAAATTCAACATGCCCGATCCCTTTTCTCTTCTCAATATCTGCCGGCTGACACATGTCCGGAGGCCCCATTCGGGCAATGTTCTTGTAATATGAAGCCATAGGTACCAGTCAGTGAGGCGGGGCGTGCACCTAAGCCCAGGGTGAACTGGGAACTAAAAATGCAGGCAGGTCCAAATTGATAGAAGGCGGGGCAACATAATTAGGCAGGGCCAACATATGTAGGCAGGGTCAGCAATACCATAGTGCAGAGCAATATACTGCCCCAGTTGAACCAAATACCACAATGCAGCGCAAACTACTGACACCTGCCCCACATTATTGAACTGTATCACTGTCGATACAGTTGAATTCAGGAGGGCACCTGCAGCTCGGCCTACTTACATAGGACAGAATCAGATCTTTATGTACCTGGCTGGTGGCCATGGGGAGGGCTTTGGTGGCCTTCCTTGGCATCAGCCCACCGGGGAAATTTCCCTGTAGGGTCTATGGCCAATCCGCCCCTAACCTAAGCGATCGGACAGGACTCATAACCCACCCTTGCTTTAAGAGCATCTCTCAGCGGATTTGTCTTGGCAGCTGAAGACATCTGTGTTGGTCCCATGTTCCTATGTGCCTGCATTGCCAAGAAAAATTATGTTTAATATATGTAAATGAGCCTCTAGGAGCAAGAAGGGCGTTACCATCACTCCTATAGGCTCAGCTCTCTCTACAACTGCCGCACCCTCTGCACTTTGACAGAATCAGGCAGAGTAACGCTAGGTCTACACAACGACATTTGTCGCGTGACCTTTTGCCGCATTAATGTCGCGCGTCAATTTTTATAATGGTAGTCTAGACAGTCGCAAAAAATCCATTCAAAATTGTCGCGCGACCCGTGTCGTTGTGTAGACCTAGCCTAAATGTGATCACACCTGTCCCTGACTTCTCCTAAAGTCCTAAACGGATGTTACACGGCCTTAGGCCACATTCACGTCACCGGTTTGTTTTGCGTTCTTCTGATACGTGAAAAAGACAGAAAAATAATTTATAAAACGGATTCTTTATTTTGAGCATCCATTATGCTTATTTTGCAACCGTTTGATCTCAGTTCCATCAGAGATCTGTTTTTAACGTAAGAAAAAGTTCTGCAAGGAGGACTTTTTCTCCCGTCAAAAATAACAGTAATGTTAATGCCTCCATTAGTTCCCCTAATGCCCCCTTCTCTGCTTGTGCAAAAAAAAAAAGCACTCCCCTCATCTATTTGATCGTGCCTTGGTGAAACTTGTGCTCACTGGATGCGCAGGACAGGACCTGCGCTCCAGCGTCATGGTGTTTCGCAGATCTTACTGCTTCCAGTCAACACTGCAAAACTTCATCAAGCTGGAGTGCAAGTCCATCCAGTGAGCACAAGTGTTCACCACGGCACGATCAAATGGATGAGGTGCTTTTTGTTTTAACACAAGCAGAAGAGGGGGATGTACTAATGAGCGCTCCAAAATGGTCTCTAAAAGTTGCAAGTGTGCATAGGAAAATACTGGCAATTATACCACCCCGGCAGGGGCACTGAATTACCAGCTTGGCCGTTGAATTAGCGGATGATGGGCGTGTCCATGCTCTCCCTATCACAGCTCAGGAGGTGTGTCCATGCTCTCCCTATCACAGCTCATGAGGCGTGTCCATGCTCTCCCTATCACAGCTCAGGAGGCGTGTCTCAGCTCTCCCTATCACAGCTCAGGAGGCGTGTCCATGCTCTCCCTATCACAACTCAGGAGGTGTGTCCATGCTCTCTCTATCACAGCTCAGGAGGCGTGTCCATGCTCTCCCTATCACAGCTCATGAGGCGTGTCCATGCTCTCCCTATCACAGCTCAGGAGGCGTGTCTCAGCTCTCCCTATCACAGCTCAGGAGGCGTGTCCATGCTCTCCCTATCACAGCTCAGGGGGCAGTTGAAGGATAAAACTGAGCATGTGCAGCCATCTCAGTGAGCAGGACAAAGAAATAAGAAAAAGAACAAACAGTAGGTGGCGCTATACAGATGTATTTTATTGAATAACTCAGTGGCTATGCTAAATTTTTAATTACATGCAATTACAAAAGTATTCAGACCCAGGTGCTGGTTTCAAAACTGTAGACTATTTTTCGTATTTCCTTTAAATCACGAAAGTAGCTATGTTTTACTCTAAAATGCTGTCTGTCATGAGGTAACGTCTGTCTTTTGAGAAGCATGAACCTGATGACAGGTTCCCTTTAAATATCATCATAGCAAAAAAAAAATTATGACTGTCAATAAACATGTACATGTAGTGTATGATATTCAATGCATACGTGGTAGTAGAACCCCACGGGGTCCATCATATAGATCCCCATGTGTGACTTCTCGTTACCACTAGTGACAGATATTAATGGGAGGTCCCATGGCAGTACTGGAATAATATTACCTCCTGTGAGGTCAGCCCCCGGAGGTATAATGTCACCTCTCCGGAGACAACAGACTTCAAGGCCATGGACTGGTCCAGAAGGATGACACGTCTGTCAGATAAACCTGCCTTTCCTTGCTCTGCCGCCCATTTGTCAATGCAAGGAGATGTGATTATAAACATCTGTCTAATGTAATGAATTATTGCAGGGTGACCCCCTTAGAAGTTCTGGGTCTCTTAGCAAAACATATTCCTTCTGATGTCAATGAAATGGAGCCTAAAAATGGGAATGTATGGTAACCATGTGTGTATTGTTCTATATCTTGTCCAAACACCGTCACCATGTTTGGGGTATAGTTAATGTCGGTGGTCTCCTGCCCCACTAGTATTTGTTTGGAGTGTTGACGGCTAATCACCATGTAATAGATGGCCATCGTAAGATGAAAAATAAACCTCATGGACTTTCATGTGTAATTGGTTTGGCCCATCATGCCTCATGAATGATATATGCTGGGGTAGCTAGAAGGGGTGCACATTTGTACCTCTTATTCTTCTCATATAAAATGTCAGCTACCATGACAGGTCTCCCAAAACAAAAATAGTCTAGATTAAAAATCATTCGGAGACATTTATTGAAATTCTCACTTCATGTGAAAAAATGGTGATAATTGCCCAAAATGTATCAAAATTGTGCACAATAAATTTGGCATAGCTCACAAGACACATTAGACAATGTTCTGATCAGGGGCGTAGCTATAGGGGGTGCAGAGGTAGCAGTCGCTGCCGGGCCCAGGAGCCTGAGGGGGCCCAAAGACCCTTGTGCCGCATAAGAAGACACACAAAGCACTGAGGGAAGGGGGGCCCAAGCTGAACTCTTGCACCAGGGCCCATGAGCCTTTAGCTACGCCTCTGGTTCTGATCCTTATACCACCATACTTTATGTATCTTGTGCCAAAATGGTAGCCATGCCCCATTTCTATAGACACTTTTTAAAACTGTTGATGGACAGTAGATGCCAAAAGCACTGATAATGTTCCTGGAGATCACTGGTACACAGTCGTGCTCCTGTTGCAACCACCAAAAACTCAGACCCTGGAATTAACCCACTCAGTACCAATTCAGTACCATAATGGAATCTGTACAAGGGGTTTCCACATGCTATAGTTATTGCTGGTCCTGGCAACATGATCAGAAGTTCTAGCGTCACTATGGAGAATATGCCTGACTGGTAGGGATCAGAAAAATGGGGTCTGGTGCTTGCCTTTTCCATTAGAGTGCAGTGTAGAGAGCAGCATTCGCTTCTTTCCATAACTTCAGTAGACTCTAATGGAGAGTCGTCCACTAGTGTTGCTATCTCTTATTTGAGGTCAATGTAACTGACGGCCAATTTGCATTGGTACAAACAGAAGTCAGGGGACACCTGCGCTCTTGATAGGTGGATGACCTTCACAAATCGGAGCTCGATCTTTCAGTCTAGACATTGTTGACATATTTTGTGGATATGCTATACATCCTTCATATAGGAAAACCCTTGTAAAGGGAGTCTGTCACCTTCAGAATCGGTTTCAAAGTAAGCATATTGCCATATTGGGTAAGTGCCCTAAAGCATAACCATACTTTTCTTGTGAAAATGACCTCCTCTAATCCTAAGAAATGCTTCTTTTTATTTTTATGCAAATGAGGTTCTCGGTGCACCATGGGCAGAGCTGCTTCGTTTGGTGGTTCTGTATGCTGGCTTTGAAGCCAATTTTGGAAATGACAGGCTCTGTTTAAATAATACCGGACTCCAAAATGTTATCTATAGAACATACGTCTAAGGCCTCATGCACACGACCATTGTTTGATTCTGTGTCCGTTGCTCAGTTTTTCGTGATTTTCTGCGGACCCATTGTGTCAGGGATCAGAGAGGAAGGAAAGAGGGTGCACTCTGACTCCACGCTCAACCCCTGTCCCTGCCTACTTACACTACCCGCCCTAGGCGACGGGGCGTATCTGGGCGACGGTCCCTTACTTAACGTAAGTGCACAGAGGAAAGATAAGAAGGGTCAACAAGCCAAAGGTCAGAACCAGGAGAAGCGGGCCGTACAAATGGAACGAGCAAAAGCAAGGTCAACAGTCAAAGCCGAGGTCAATCCAGGAAAGCAAATACGTACAAAGGATGAGACGAAGTCGAGGTCAAAGAACGAGCCGAGGTCACAAGGTCAGGAGGTAAATCAGATAAGCAGCTGCAGACTAGAACCAAAGGCCAAGGAAGCTCCAATAGACCAGTATCACAGGCAACCTGTGGCCAGCAGGTTGCCTGTATTTATAGTGGGGAGTGAGGGTCATGTGACGTGGCCAGCGTCACATGACCGACAGACAGATAAGTCGAGCGCCGAGTGATCAGCTCGGTGCTCAAGGCAGACCTAGGAGCAGGGAGCCTCCCAGCTAGCAAAGCTGCCCTGGGAACAAGGCTGAACACAGATCCTTGCTCCTGAAGTTAAGCAGCAGGTCTGCAGCTGATGGGAGACTGAGTGCACCTTCGGCGCCTCGTTACACATTGGTTTTCAATGGGTCCGTGGAAACCTCGACAAATTCACTGTTTGTCCTCCGCGTCCGTGGTCCGTGATTCCAGTCCGTCAAAAAATATAACCTGTCCTATTCTTGTCCGTGAAAAACGGTTCACGGACCCATGTAAGTCAATGGGCCCGTGAAAAAATGCGGATGGCCATCCGTGTCCGTTTTTTTTGTGGATTCCTTGGCAGGCACTTGCCAAAAATTGTCAGCCTGTCTTTTGGTAAAATCTTTTGGGTCATGTCCGCTAAAAAAAACGGAAGACACACGGAAACACAACGGAAGGCAAAAACGGACACGGATCACTGAACAACGGAACCCCTTTTTGCGGACAGCATAAAAAAACGGTCGTGTGCATGAGGCCTTATCCTGTGGAGACAACATCACATACAACTGCATCATCTAATATATAAATACATTGGTATGTACAAATGAAAGGTTGTTCTGTGGTCCAAATAGGGCTTGTTCTTCAAAGTCCACCGGTAGATTCAGATGTACTGCTAGCTTGCAGTAGAAGGTTAGTCCAGCTCATCTGCAGACCAAATTTTGGTACCTCTGGTGCACGGATCGGACGAAGAAGTCCTTGGATAACTGTAGAAAATGCAGTAATGGATCCAGCACTTCAAATTCATAAAAAATCCAAGATACTTTATTTCGGAAATGCCAAAAATACATACAGCGATAAAACTTCAGCACGATTACCACTCCATTGTAGTCTACGCGTATCGAACCATAAGGTTCTTACTCATGACCTCCGGTCTGTCCACGGCTCTGATTCATATATAGTGGTAGAGAAGTGAACCAGCCCTCCCAACTGTGGGGGAAGCCACAGGTGTAACCACCAAAATAATTGGCCGTGGGCAGGTCGGTGTGCTTCAACAAATAAAATAAATTAAAATTAAAATCGAATACTTTGGAAAACACAATTTGCTAGGTACCAATTGCTACACCCCAAGCAAACCTAGCAGGAGTGTTGAGTGTTACATACATTAATATTGGAGAAACAGATATTTCTATTGCTCCACAATATGTTGAAAACAAATAATTCACAGGCTGGATAGTCCAATACATACAATCAAGTCAATTCCAGTGGGTGAGTTTACCAGGGCAAAAAGGAACTGCAGTAATACACTCGATTTTGTTGAGGAATGTTCCATAATAACAAAACGCCTTTTAGATCGAGGCTATTCACAATGGCTGATAAATAGGCGTATAGCAATAGCCCAACAAAAAAATCGCAAGGATCTTTTGTTTAATAATAACCGCAAGAATAATAATAATAATAAAAAAACTTCCTCACCTACTCTAGTGCTAACTTATAGCAGACAATTCAAACAGATCAGGGAGATTATCATGAGGAATATTTCTATTCTTCATGAAAATGACACGGTCAGCGACATTTTAAAGGAGGGTTGTAGGATAGTGAGCAGACGTTCTCCAACTATCGGTCGTTTCACCATCTTATTTTTCTTCAAATAATTCTCTCAAAGGAAATAAAACATGGTTACATCACAAGGTTTTTTTCAGTGTGGAGGTCATCCATGTAAAACATGCAGATATGTTAGTCCTACTAAAACATTCCAGGATTCCACAAAAACTATGCAATATACCATTAATACATATTTGAACTGCAACAGTGCATGTGTGATTTACATAATCGCATGCACTTGCTGCAATGTTTTATATGTGGCTAGTACAACCAGAAAATTCAATGTCCGTATCCTGGAACATTTAAATTATATCACCAATGAATCAAGCACTGATATATCGGGAGCTGCGAAACACTTTATTTCCAAACATAATAGAAATACTAGTTGTTTCAAAGCTTTTGCTATTGAAAAGGTGTCTCCCCCACCCCGAGGTGGAAACATAAAACACAAAACCTTACTCACCCTGGGTTCACACCTGAGCGTTTTACAGCGCGTTCAAACGCGCTGTAAAACGCTCAACAGATTAAAACCAATGCATCCCTATGGGAGTGGTTCACACTTGAGCGTTTTACAGCGCGTTTGAACGCGCTGTAAAACGCCCAACGCATAAACAAGTACTTGAGCTTCTTTTGGGGCGTTTGACGCGCGTTTTGTGATTGACACCACAGTAGTCAATCACAAGAACGCGCGTTTTACGCGCGTTTCCTATTTGCAAAAACGCGCTGAAATACGCGCGACAAAAACGCGCGTAAAACGCGCGTTTTTAGAACGCTCAGGTCTGAACCCAGGGTCAGGGAAGCCTTTTGGCTTTTCAAATTAAATACTAGATTTCCCTTAGGAATGAACTTTAAAAAACAATTTTTGCACTTTTACTGAAGTCAAGTTCATGCTCATATGTCTTTGTATAAAGTTGTACCAGGTTGAAGGTTATCACTAGAAACCGCATTAATCCATTCTGCTATGGCAGTGTGCACACTGTGCAGTTTCCAACCTGTTGTTTGTTCAATTCATTGCTTGTATGTTTTTGTATGGGGTTGTATCAAGTTGAAGGCAATTACTGCAAACCGTATGGATCCTTTCTGCCACTGCAGTATACACACTGTGCAGTTTCCAGCCTGTGAATTATTTGTTTTCAACATATTGTGAAGCAATAGAAATATCTGTTTCTCCAATATTAATGTATGTAACACTCAACACTCCTGCTAGGTTTGCTTGGGGTGTAGCAATTGGTACCTAGCAAATTGTGTTTTCCAAAGTATTCGATTTTAATTTTAATTTATTTTATTTGTTGAAGCACACCGACCTGCCCACGGCCAATTATTTTGGTGGTTACACCTGTGGCTTCCCCCACAGTTGGGAGGGGTGGTTCACTTCTCTACCACTATATATGAATCAGAGCCGTGGACAGACCGGAGGTCATGAGTAAGAACCTTATGGTTCGTTACGCGTAGACTACAATGGAGTGGTAATCGTGCTGAAGTTTTATCGCTGTATGTATTTTTGGCAATCTTGGATTTTTGATGAATTTGAAGTGCTGGATCCATTGCTGCATTTTCTACAGTTATCCAAGTACTGGTAGCTCTCTGATAGGGCCTCAGTAAATCACAGTGGTAAATGTCAGTTTTCTAAATGGCTTGACTTTCACAGTTGGTCTGTCAAGATTGTCCTTCTGGATGACATAAGTCAGGAATGGCAACTTGATGACCTGGTCTTCTGCCTTGTTCTGTAGTCTCGGCTTCTATTGATAATATGCATTTGTGTCATAGAAATTACACCTTTTCCTGTAGAAACAGAGATCGCCTTGAGGTGTGGCAGATGGGCTCAAATAATTTTGTACAAAATTGCATGTTGGTATCTGTATTCTTTAGATTCAATGAATGCTATTTTGGCACCAAAATGACAAAAATTAAAAGGGTATCCAGCATGCATGTGGGACTTACGCTCCCTCAATGTTATGGTAGCTGTTTATGGCACATAAACATGTGTGGTTTAGTGTTAGGAACCTGTCTAATCAGAGATCACCTTGACGTGTGGCAGACGGGCTCAACTAATTTTGTACAAAATGTATTTGCCAAGCATCTCTAATTAAAGCATAGCATTAGCAATATAAATACTTTTTTGTTCTTTATTTGGATCGCGGAGTGTTGTTGCATTATATATTTAGTTTAGTTTTCAGCCATAGCAACGTGCACCTGCATATTGGGATGTGCTGACTAACCCCCTTTTGTTATTCTTATCCTGTAGAAACATCACCTCGCACAATGGCATAATATGAAAAATAAAAAAAGGTATTTCCTATATGATGACTAAATGTAATGCGATCCTGCAGTCCACAGAGGGCTTGTTCGTGGTAATCTACTGGCATGTTGCGCTCTATTGGTAGTTCTCTGACAGGGGCTCAGTAAATCACAATATCTAGGTAAATTTCAGTTTTCTAAATAATTTGACTTTCATGGTTGATCTGTCAAGATTGTCCTTCTGGATGACATAAATCAGAACGACAACTTAATGACCTGGTCCTTCTGCCTTGTTCTGTGGTCTGGGCTTTTATTGATAATGTGCATGTTTGACTTAGAAATTATACTTTTTCGCATAGAAGGATCACCTCACACAACTGCATCATCTGAACAATAAAAAAGGTATTTCCAATATAAGATGGCTAAAGGAAAGGTGGTCCTCCAGTCCAAAGGTGGATTGTTCCTTGCTGGTCCATCATCAGATTAGAAATTACTGGTAGATCTCTGACATTGCCTAAGTACATCACAATGCCTAGGTAAATTTGACTTTCATGATTGGTCTGTCAAGATTGTTCTTCTGGGTGACATAAGTCAAGACGACAACTTGATGACTTGAACATCTGCCTTGATCTGTGCTCTAGACTTCTCTTGATAAGGTGCATTTATGGCACTAAATTCAGCCGCAAACGAATCCAACCGATGGGTCTCGCCAAATTTATCATCCAGCCTCAGCCCTGTGATAAATTTGGCGGATCTTTAGACATTTTAGGCCTGATGCAAGTTTATGTTGTCTACATTTTAGGCAGGATTGGTAAATCTGTCCCATTTTTGGCCGTGTGGTCAGTTTGAGACCAGGAGGTTTTTATCCTGTACAGTCCATTACATTCTATTATTGTACCTTTTACAATAAGGTTTTGGTCGTGTAGCTTGTAAGCTCTCTAATGGTTTAAAATCACTCAGAAAGCCTGGAGGACCTTGGTCCTGGAAGTCGGTGAAATAATTTCTCCAGTCATAATAGAGGCTCATTAATCACACTCATATCTCGGAGGAAAGTCACTGCTCAGCATCTCCCTTACTTCCTCTGAGTTCTCTCCATGTCTCTCAGCTCTTGCTCTCTACCTCCTATTATTTGGCCTTGTATACGTCTGCTGACAACTGCCTCACAATTAAATGACCCAACCATTGAATGAATCCAGCTATTATTTCCTGACTGAATACAAGAAGCGAGTAAAAAGGAGGGACCTTTGTCCTTCCTCATGCTGCCAGCTTCCTCAAGTGTTTCGGAATCTACTGGAACCCCCAGCTGCAAATAATTACCACATCTGGCCCCTGTCAAGCTCCAGCCCCCCATCCCCCGCAGGAGCACAGCTTTACAAACTTCCGACACCTGCTGAGGAGGATATATCAGATACTTCATCGTTTGACCTTCTCTAGAAATTAACTTGTAATGTGTTGGAAATCATTTACTATGTTTTCCCCTCACAGTTGCATTGCTTCCAAAGAAGGGAAAACCGTGTTAAGCCATACTTACATTATCCCATTGCACGCGGAGCCGTCAGAATAATGTGACTTAACAAAAGAGGTCTAGAATTAGGAGGTCCTTGTAGGATTAGTCATGTCATATAAGGCCTATGAAGGAAGAGAATAAGCTGGCTACCTGGAACCACCACTAGAGGGAGCTTGCTGCATACTATTATCCATTAAACTCAATAATAAAACAGTATGTGGTAAGCACTCACTAGTGGTGGTTGCAATTAACCAGTTTTAAAGAGGTTGTCGGTACTTAGATATTGATGGTCTATTCTCACAATAAGTCATTAATATCAGATCACTTGAGGTCTGTAACCCAGCTCCACCACCGATCAGCTGTTTCAGATGGCTGACAGAAACTTTACAGTAGACGGAGCCAAAAGCAGAAGTTTCCATTCACTGTATAGTGGCGGTGCTTGGGTACTGGGCTCTGCTCCTATTCACGTACCTAAGGTCCATTCTGTCATTCCATGGCCAGTACAGCGTAGACTCCTGAATTATTCTTTCCTTTAACAAATGGATTTGACGCGATCCATTACTCAGTCGATCTATCTTAACCATCAATGGCAACTATGATATTAGTGTGTAAAGAATCTTAAGAGGCTTACATTGGCCAACCAAGTCAGTGTAAGGTGTGATAGATAAGGCACAGCCACGTACATGTAGTCTGTGCAGAGACACAGAGAATCTCTGTGGCTCCGTACTATAGTAATTGAGAGAGAAAACCTCAATAATAATAATTTGATGGAGCATGCCTCAATCAGATTCATGTGGAATCCATCAGAACAAAACACCATATGCCTGAGCTACTGAAGTACAGTATAACTCCATACAGTATAACTCCGTACCATATTAGGCCTTAGTCACACGTCCGTAGTGTTTATGGATCCGCAAATTGTGGATCCATAAACACACCCGGCCGGCAGCCCCATAGAAATGTCTATTCTTGTCCGCAATTGCGGGCAAGAATAGGACATGCTCTACTTTTTTGCGGAGCTGCGGCCGTAAGATCGGCGGCGCGCTCCACAAAAACTGATGTGGAGAGCACAGTGTGTGCTCTCCGCATCGTTCCGTGCCCCATTCACAGTCAATGGGTCCGCATGTATTCCGCAGAATTGCGGAATACATGCGGACATATATGCGGACGTGTGAATAAGGCCTAACTCCATACACTATCCAGGGATTTTAAGCAGGGCGTCACCTTAGAGATCCAACAGGCCTCCACCACCAACAGTGTGGCACTATTATTTGGGGGTATCATGTGTATGGTAATATCGATGTCTGAGGGACATTATGTTACTGCCATTATTATTTTAGTGGAATTATGTGCATGGTTCTCCTATTTATGAGGACAATATGGCAGCATTGTATACTGTAAATAGCATGCCATCGCATTGTGGGCACCTGGAGAGGCAGCAGCATGAACACTGTTGGAGTCAGCAGGATTGGGAGTTTAATGTGTACACTGCTCACCTCTGGGACCCCCACCTCTCAGGTGGCCCTTCAGTGATTCTACTGGGCCATGAACCAGTGGCCGCATGTGTGTATGGCTCAGAGGCTTCAATGCAGAGCCAGCATACTTGGCCAGGGGTAGCACAAACCAATTGGTTCATAGCACATTACAGTTCAGCAGTGTCAGACTGAAGTCCCTTGGGCCCACCACCAGAGGAAATGATTCTGAGGGCCCACCCTCTGTGCATATAGGACCTTAAGGGACCTTTTTTTTAAAATCAGGGTCCATTATTGCCAGAGCTAGGGCCCACCGGAGAATTCTCTGGAACTCTGGTGAGCTGGTCCAACCCTGCAATTCAGTACAAGTCGGATGTCATATGGATGGAGCCGTGTCAGTGGGGCCTAAGGGATTTGACTTGTATACACACATTATTCGGAGCCTGGATGACCACTCATATGTACTGTATGCTGAGCATGTCACAGAAATCCCATAACTGGCATGAATGGAATTTAGCTCTATCCAGGACGTCATGCTCTCACTCCTCCTAGGAATCCTAGACGTTTAGGTTTTCCGACAGTCTGCAGCTGTCCTAGAAAGAGAATAAGAATGACTGCGTTCTCTGGGTCATTATGTAAGGCAATATGAAAAAGCTTGGAATTATGATAATCTTGGGAATTTGCATTAATTTATTCACAGAAACTTTTTCTGCTGCTGGTGGCATGTGGACAGCTGTGAGGAGTGATGTACGGGAACTGCAGAGGATTTATTACCAGATATTATTAATAAAACAGGGATCCAGAGTTATCCCTCCCTGCTTACGACGCCGCACAGTACCTTACAATCTGCATGTGCAAAGCTGTCAGGAGGGAAAGTTCAGCACTCATTGTTTCCGGGATAATAATGACAAAAGGTTATTGTGTTGTAATATCAACCGCTGGAAAATTAGGACTGGATTTACTGTACTTAGAAGCATTTGACGGCGCAGATCACATGGGGTGCGAGTCCTCGTTATAGTCATGTTTAGTCAGGGTCGGATTGGGAACTTAAAGTGGCCCTGGAAAAAAAACTAGAAGTGGTCCCATGTTGTAGGTTGGTCCAAGTTAACAGAAGACGGGACAAAACAAGTAGGCACGGACAACAGAAGTAAGCAGGGCCTGCAATACCATAGTGCAGTACAGAATACCGCCCCAGAAGAACAAAATACCACAGGGCAGCACAAAATACTGCCGCCCCAACCACAGTATTCAACTGTATCACAGTTGAGCTCAGGAGGGTATCTGGCCGTTGAGCATCAGTTCATTATGTACCTGGCCTGCGGCCATCAAGAGGACTTGTGTGGCTCCCTGGGCATCGGCCTACTAGGAAATTTCCCTGTAGGGTCTATGTCCAATCCGCCCTTGTGTTCAATGTTCTTATATAGTGAGAAGGTCTTTATGGCTATGGCTATGACACATATGATATTATTCTCTAAAGTCAATTTCTTTGTGTACGTATTTTAGAAGGTACCATCATGGCTATTTGATGGTGATCAAATCAGTTTACTGGGTAATCAGATCACTGGTGCTCTGAATCAAAAGGGACCTTGTGACCAAGATGGTCCCAGTGTTAGTATTTTGTTACTAAGCTAGCCCTGTGTATGTGTTCACAGAATATGATATCCTAAATTTCCAATTTTTACCTGGATTATTGGCGTTTCTAAAGGAGTCAGACCTTACAGAAGGTTCTCTTTGGCCCTTGAGCGGTATCTGTGGCTCCCCACCATAAAATGATGGAAAAAAGGCAGTTGGACACTCATAGAATTTGCAACAAAATTATTTACTGGTCCCAGGTGGGACAACAAGCTTGATGGCTACAGTAGTCGTACAAGGGGCAACAGACTTGATGGTTACAATAGTCTCTTTAAGAGCAACAAGTATATGGTTACAAGAAGCAACAGCTTAGTCTCTGCCTTGGCTTGCAGTTCACCCAACTTCCCCAAGTGTCAACACTCTGGCTGGAGTCTCCTCAAGGTAATAATGGTGAAGATGGCTAACTGCAGTTGGCACCACAAAATCTCCATCCAAGTAGTGCAGTCTCGCTCAATTTGGAGTCTTTAAAAGGTTGTCCAAGGTTGCAACATCTCTATCCTACAACCACTAAACATACTTTATACTGTCTGTACACTGTCACATTAAGGGCTCATTCAGACAACCATATCTGTTTCCGCAAATTAGGGATCAGCAAAAAATGGTTTGTGCTTCTCATTTTACGGAATGGAACAGCCACCCCTATTCCTGCAGACAAGAATAGGACATGTTCTTTTTTTTTTTTGTTCGGGGCCACAGAACGGAAGTACGAATGCGCACAGCACACAATGTGCTGACTGCATCTGTTGCGGCCCCATTGAAATGAATGGGTCTGCATCCATTCCACAATTTTGCAGACTCAAATATATGGTCGTGTAAATGGGATCTAAACCTGTACCTGTGACACACACAGCGTTGCGCACAATATTGCTTATAATTAGTCTCCTCAGCAAGGTAAACTTGGCAGCAGGGTGGCTGGTCTTGGTCTCAGGCCTGTCTTGACTACATGCCCCAGCTGCTATCAGGATGCGGGTTAAGTAACTTCTTGTTACCTCTAGCTCTCTCCCATACTCCTCTGGAGTACCCAGCTGCATTTTTACCCTATGTAGGGCCTGAGGTTGTGCATCTTTATGGCTAGTGCCAGTCACCTCCACTGCTAGCTAGGTAACAGTCTAGTCCTGGTGACTACGTAGGCTCAAATGCCAGTTTGCCACATAAGCAGGACCAGCAGCTTTGTCGTATTCTTTTGCACTGTACTGGTTTTGTTTTGCTGTCTCATTGCTTTTAGTTGCAGAGATTGCTTGTCCCTGTATTCAGCTGGTTCTGTCCAGTTCTACTGATCCGATTGTTAAAATTTCAGCCAGAACGGAGAACAGTTCGCCGGCTGAATCCTGATCCGATGCTCCATACTGATGCCAGTCGTTCACTGCAGTACAGTGCACCTTGCCAGTCATAGACAACTGTATTGCTGTAAAATGTTGCAGGCAGTCGTGAAGTGATTACCCCACTGAGATCACCTACGCCGGGTCTCAGGTGCACACCCGGGGGGGCGATGATGTCATTAATCACCGACAGCACCAGGATGTAGGCAAGATGGGTGGAGCCCAGAAAAAGCTTGTGTCAGGAGTCAGATGAGCATTAGATTTTTTAATAAGGGAGCACAGTGGGAAGGAGGATAGGGGCACCAGGAGGAGGAGGAGGATGGAAAAGTCAAGAAACTAAGATGTCTGTGCGGCAAACTCTGTAGAGACGAGACGTGCCTGAGGAGTTTTTTGATTTAAGTGAGTGGGAAAATGGCATCCAGTGAGTGGGAAAATGGCATCCAGTGAGTGGGAAAATGGCATCCAGGGAGTCAGAAAATGGCACCCAGTGAGTGGGAAAATGGCATCCAGTGAGGGGGAAAATGGCATCCAGGGAGTTAGAAAATGGCACCCAGTGAGTGGGAAAATGGCATCCAGTGAGTGGGAAAATGGCATCCAGTGAGTGGGAAAATGGCATCCAGTGAGTGGGAAAATGGCACCCAGTGAGTGGGAAAATGGCACCCAGTGAGTGGGAAAATGGCACCCAGTGAGTGGGAAAATGGCACCCAGTGAGTGGGAAAATGGCACCCAGGGAGTTAAAAAATGGCACCCAGTGAGTGGGAAAAGGGCACCCAGTGAGTGGGAAAATGGCACCCAGTGAGTGGGAAAATGGCACCCAGTGAGTGGGAAAATGGCACCCAGTGAGTGGGAAAATGGCACCCAGTGAGTGGGGAAATGGCATCCAGTGAGTGGGAAAATGGCACCCAGTGAGTGGGAAAATGGCACCCAGGGAGTTAAAAAATGGCACCCAGTGAGTGGGAAAATGGCACCCAGTGAGTGGGAAAATGGCACCCAGTGAGTGGGAAAATGGCACCCAGTGAGATCAGGAAAGAATGAGTGGAAGAAGATTAGGAAATCACCCCAGTGTATCATATATACGATACAAAAGTGACCCAATGAAGTGCACGTGTATCTACGAAACTTATTACATGGACTAGTCAAACTAAACCTATAGATCATACATATGGTACATCCACAAAGGGTCCCACATACATTTGGAAAGTGCTTGTAGGAATATGTGCGGTCCACTGGGCTAGTACGCACTATGGGCGAGATTTATCAAAACTGGTGTAAAGGAAAACTGGCATAGTTGCCCATAGCAACCAATCAGATTCCACCTTTATTTTTCAAATAAGCTCTAAAAATGAAAGGTGGAATCTGATTGGTTGCTATGGGCAACTAAGCCAGTTCGACTTTACACCAATTTGATAAATCTCCCCACTGTATCTTTTTGTGGGGACTAACAATATGGCGGCTTTTTGCAATACTGTGACGCTATTATACAGACCTTTAATTATTGCTACTTATGCTGCTGTTTTCATTTTCTCACACTAGATGATGGGGGTCCTTTGAGGCCCTATGAATTATAGTTACCACCACCTGTACCTACTATATTAGAATACTCAGCATTCATGTCACAGTTCAGATGATGCTGTGCTCTGACTGATCTTTCCATGACTGCTCGTGACACATACTCCGTCATGTTCGGCCTGATGTCACATAATAGACAAAAAAAATAATAAAAGCAAAAATGTCATCAATATATCAACCCCATGACAGGCGTGTAAATATTCCTGGAACAGTGATGCTACACAAGTCTGCTGCCTACCAGGGTGGGGGCAATGGGAGTAGGTCCATGACAGGTCATGGTGGAATCTGTCAGCTACGTAGCAAGTTTCCTTCAGAAGAGGGAGGCGATGAAGAATAGGTGAGCTGTGTATGTCTGCTGGCAGTATTCTTACTATGATATTGATCTACTGCACCTCCGCTAATCCATGGAATGAAGGGGCTAAGGCCCCCCAGATCTTTGTGTATCCACATGCAGCGCCCCACATACAGTTGTGGTTGTGCCTGATACTACAACTCAGGGCCATTCGTTTTTCCCCTTGAGTCCCAGAGATTTTTTCGTTTTTGCGCTTCCATTTTTCCTCCCTGTCTTCCCGAAGCCATAACTTTTTGATGTTTCTAATTGCACCATTTAATATTGCATACAATGTAGTGGGAAGTGGAAAAAGATTCCAAATGAGGCGGAATTGGGGAAAAAAAAGCAATTCTGCCAGTTTTATGGGTTTTGTCTCTACAGTGTTCCCTATGCGGTAAAAATGACCTGTTACCTTCATTCTCTGAGTCAGTATGATTACAACTATACAACATTTATATAGTTTTTCTTGTGTTTTAATACTAAAATAAAATAAAACCTGAAAAAAAAATATATTTTTTTTTTCATTTCATGGCCATATTCTAATCTCTAGAATTTTTATAGCTGTGTTGGGCCTAATTTTTTTTTAGGTATCTAGTTTTATTGATACCATTTTGGAATGTGTGTGACTTTTTAAACACATTTTATTCAATTTGGGTAAGTGAAGAGATCAAAAATAGCAAATTGGCCATTTTGATGTTTTTTTTTTTCTGTTACATCATTTGCCATATGGGAAAAATATTTTTGTATTGTAATATTTCAGGCATTTTGGGACATGGCGATGCCCATGATCATTATGTTTTTATTTATTTATATTATAATTCTGGGAAAAGGGAGGTGATTTAAATTGTCATTTTTTTTTTTACATTTTTTAAAACTTTTTATTTGCCTCCTAGGAGGCTACAATATGCAACATTCTTATTTATTTTAGCTTAGACTAGTGATGGCTAACCTCCGGCAGTCCAGCTGTGGTGAAACTACGACTCCCAGCATGCTCCATTCATTTCGGTGGCGTTCGGTGCGTCTTGGTAGTTGTAGTTTTACCACAGCTAGAGTGCCAGAGGTTAGCCATTACAGGCTTAGGCCTCATGCACACGAACATATTTTGGGTCCGCGTCCGAGCCACATATTTTGCGACTCGGGCGCGGACCCATTCACTTCAATGGGGCTGCAAAAGATGCGGACAGCACTCCGTGTGTTGTCCACGTCCTTTGCTCCGTTCTGTGGCCCCGCCCAAAAAAATAGCTCCTGATCTTGTCCATTTTGGGCCGCGGAAATTGCAGAACGGAACGCGGAACACCTTCCGTGTTTTGCGGATCCGTGGACTGTGGACCACAAAACACCTACGGTCGTGTGCAGTAGAACTACAGTCTAAGCTCCATTTGCGGTTATCCTATGGAGCCAGGCCACCTGCAGGCCTCCATAGGAACTGCAGCTCTGATACGCTGGGTCTCTTCAGAGAAAAAGAATGGCTCCCTTGATTACCACATGGGGGAGTCGTTCCTAACCCGAAAGTGCGTGCTTATGGTTTTTCAGCATTTAGATGCCGTTGTCACGCTTGTCCACATCATCTAAAGCAGGGGTGCACAACCTGCGGCCCGGGGGCCACATGGGGCCCTCGATACCATTCTGTGCGGCCCCCACACAACTGGTAAAAGACACCTAGGTCTATGTCTTATGGCTTCTTACATGTATCTTTCATGTATTCTCCTATTAGATGGGAGTCCTAGAACTGTAACTAGACATTTATAGTATATACTGTATGTTCAATATGGCAAAAATACAGTATTTCAGTTGGTAATGCCCCTTTAAGTTTGATTTTCGGCCCTTGGAATTGTTTCAGGCTGACAGTGTGGCCAACGGCCAGAAAAGGTTGTGCACCCCTGATCTAAAGGGTTAAATATATGTGATCTGCATTATTACCAGTCGCAGATATTAGCCCCAGGCCTCTGATGTTTGAAACAGCAGAGACCCGCTGGCTATGGCACCTGCCGCACTCACAAGCAGACGCCCCCTTTCCCCGTATATGTATGGCGCTGGGAATCAAAGGGTTAATGGGATTGATCTGCTGTAGCTGCCCAAACATTAAAGGACCCTTCATTTTGATGTCGTGCAGGCACTGATGAAGCATTGGTGGATGATCCTAAAAATACTGCCCGTATTGTTCACTTTTTGTTCTATTTTTTTGCGGTGCGGACGGATCATGGACCCATTCAAGTTGAATGGGTCTGCATCAGTCTGCGGCAACCGCACGGATAGTGCTCGTGCATTGGGGACCGCAAAAATGCATGAAAGGGCCAGCACATGTTCGTGTGCATGAGGCCTTAAAATAAAAGTAAAAAAATGACAAGACACTGGCCGCTTCCTGAGCGTTTCCATTGCTAGGACCTACAGTGATCAGCTGTATACCGTGTGGAAACCAGCTGCAAGTTTTCAATTTCCCTGCAGCGCCACCACAGGGGAAATTAGGCATTACACATGCACTGTCCATCTAATGCATGTACATGGGTCCTCCAGAGCTGTCCTGAACGCGCACGCCGCCGCTCATGCGCCATGGTGACTTCTTCCTGGCCAGTATAGTACAGAGCCGCCAACGCGCATGCCTGCTCTGTACCATACTGGCCAGGAAGAAGTCACCATGGCGCATGCGCGGCTGCGTGCACGATCAAGATAGCACGCGGCCCGGCTGGGACAAGCCTTCAATCAAGCTGACTAAGTCGGCCCAGCCTCACAAGCCGGAAACCAGGAAGTGAATGGAGCAGCTCGAAGCAGGTAAGTATGAAAACGCTAGATGGGATAACCCCTTTAAGAGAGGAATCCTGATTGGGTGACAACTGCCCCCCAATAAATTCATAATTGAAATAATAGAATGAAAAGACCTTTATTTCCATTCTAGGAGGACAAGAGGAGACGACTTTCTATTATTACCTGACACCGGCCCAAGTCAAGGTTAAGCTTTCTCAATAGAATTTTCATTACACTGTGATGTCTTAATGGTGGCACGGTGAAATATTGCTGTTCCCCTCCGGTTTATAATTAAAAATAACAGATGGTCACTCTCGGGGTACAAGGCTGACTTCATTCTCTCTGCTAGGAAGTCATTCATAAAGCAGTCAGTGTAAATCTTGCTGCAGGAGTGTATTGTATGGATACTAAATCTTCTTTGAGTGAATTACAATGTAGCGCTCACTTTCCTGAGTCATAACTGATACAGGAGAACCTGGCAAGGAATGAGTTAGGCATGGTGTCGGACATGTATGTACAGCGGGATATCCTGTGTACTAAAAATATGAAGAATGTTGGATCCGTTAGTGATTGCAGCTATAAGAATACATATGTATTATAGATTTCTCATAAGACCTTGAAGGGGTTTGGACCATCTAGAGAAGAGCGTTAGCTCCACCAGAGCTCCAGAATTTGTTACATTTGTAGGTATAATTCAGAAGTGAAAATCTTTGAGCTATGTTGTGGAGGTCCAGGAGCCGGTGGTCTAACAAGTGATCATGGGATTCCATAGCAAAATTTGGAATGGGGCCCACATGGCTACAAGCATTACCAACAGCAAGAACCGAACCTAAAAAACAATGAAGATATAATTATTGTGTGATTTAAGTAGCGTATAAAGGGGAGTTGTCATCTCTTTGACCCCTGCCTGTTTCTATTGCAATTCACAGAACTGGCTTTTCCAGACTCCCATCTGGTAGAAGAAGGTTCTGTGGTGAGAAAAGGCTTGGGATAGCTGTCCCTCTCTCTCTTAGAAAGGTGGTACCCTGGTCAAAGGGCTGGTAACCCAGGATCGGTGGCAGAGTATCACCATCTCAACATCTTCTTCTTAAGAATCTTTGCTACTAAACACTGGTTCCTATCTGCAAAACTCTAGGGGCTCTGACTGCTCAGCTTTTATACAGTTTCTATCTGATCCAGAACCTTTTAGTGGGAGAGGTGAAGCTGGAGAAGCACAGCCGAAACAAAAATAGTGTTGCAGTTCACAGCTGCCATAGACTAATTTAGACTCAATACAAGTCAATGGGAATGACTAAGAAGTTTCCAGACGTAAACAACCATCTGACAGAGCTAAACCAGATGGTCACTGTGTCTGTTTTTTCTGCAAAACTCAGCTCTACATAGTCCCTTATGACAGCAACGAAAAATGACTAGTTTCTCACAGTACAGACTGGAACCTTCAAAAGTCTGTTAGTATTAGGCTACTTTCACACTGGCGGCAGCCTTCTCCGGCAGACTGTTCCGGCGGTCGAACAGCCTGCCGGATCCGTGCTGCTGCTAGTCAATGGGGCGAGAACAGACCTCCGGCGGCACGCTTGCACTAGCGGCAGCACGGATCCGATAGGCTGTTCACCCACCGGAACAGCCTGCCGGAGAAGGCTGCCGCTGGTGTGAAAGTAGCCTTAGCTGGTTGTGCATTAAACCGTTCTACAGTGCAGTGCAAATCCTTCCCTCTCTGGCCTCAGCTGCTCTGCTCGGGTGCCTGAAAGGGAACTTCCAGTTTGTCGTTGCTGCAGCCTATCGTGGTAACCTGCTCCCCTAGCATCATGTGACCATTTGACATGATGCAAGAGGATCAGGTCACCGCTGTGGCCAGTGATTGGCTGCAGTAGTGTCAAACTGGAACATCCAGTGCCCTGAATGGAGAAGCGGAGGCCGGAGAGCTGGGAGTCAGGAAGCTGGTAAGTATGCTTCCCTTTGCAGTTCTGCCCAAGATTGCAGCTAGAAGAGGTTCTAGTTGAATGACCATCAAGTATGCACCTGCTGTCCCCACCACGTGGGGTTTTAGGCCTATGATCTAATCCAGGTAGCTACCGCGAAGGCTAATTCTATGCTTTCGTACTTTGTCTATTTTTTATACCCCTACTGTCTCCTTATGTATAGGCGAATTGATGGCATTCAATCGATTGTATATGTATTGTTATATGGTGTTTTATTCTCAATAAAACGAGTTTAAAAAAAAAAGTATGCCCCTGCTGTCCCTATCAAAGTCTATGAGGCTGACAGCACTGTGCGATATCCTTATACTTAGGGGTGTACCTAGCCTTTCTGCTGCCTAAGGCAAAAACTGAAACAACGCCCCCCCCTCCATGGCAATTTCTTAACATAACCCCTACCACAATGAAAGCGCTCATTGCCCATGGCTCTTCTGCTTGCCTGTCTCTTGCCCCAACCTGGTGCTGCCTGAGGCGAACACCTCACCTGGCCTCATTGGTGGTGCACCCCTGCTTATACTTCAAAAAGAGCTGCAGAGTGCACATGCGCAGACACTGCTCCATCCAAACTCATCCAAACTGTGGTCTTGTTGCTGGAGAGAATGAAGGACCATGGCGCTAGTTTATGTGACTGGTGGACATCTCAGTGGTTGGACCCCTACGATTTGATAATGTGATAATGCACCTGGCTGGAATACCCATACTAATGTACGGCCATCTTCAGTCTCTCTTGTCCTTCACAGAGGGACTGCTTGGCTGCATAGAAGCTGCTATGACCAATTGTAGTTACACCCTGCCATAATGTATGGTGAAATAGAAGAGGTCCACTGGAGCAACAGCTGCTACATGCCAGCACCTATTCATTCTGGATCATGGGGCTGGTCCAAATATGTAATGTAGAAAGTGATTGTCTAACACCTTCAAAAAGTTTCATCAAAGTTTATGTGGGAATAGAAATAATAAAAGAAAAACATGCTAAAGACAATATTTTATCTCATCTCAAAGTTATAACACTTTTCATGGGAAAAATTTCTCGGCTCATCTCACCGAACCCTGTTGTGGGATTCTCACATGGACGACCAGGATCTAACAAAATTAAAAGCTAATCGTTTATTTGCTCATCATTAAGGGTGTTTTTCTAAAGGAAAGTGCCATCAGATCCCCCTGCACAAACACAGCATGCACAGGTTAGGGAAACAAGGAGTTTAATCATGGCGCTTAATGCATCCCGAATGAAATGGATATCCCGTCATGGAATGCTTTTGTTCTCCCCAAAGCTGCAAGTCATAATATTCGAGGTGGAAACTAAAGTAAAGTAAACAGAAGAATATTGAGTGAAAGTGCTGAGGAATGTCAGAGTATGTGTTCAATTTTCTGTCCACCAACATCATTTTACAAAAATGATGAATTTCCTTTTTTTTTTGGGGGGGGGGGGGGAGTATTTTGAAAATACCACACATTTTTTTGTTACGTTGACCTCCGAACTTCCAGGAGTGAAAATTTATTGTTTTTTTCTGCTTTGTATGTGATATCTGAATCCTGTTAATATTTTGTAGGTGACACAACACTGGTTATTGCTTAGAGCAGCGCATTCCAAGACCATTACCGTAAGTAACTGCTCAGTCAGGCTTAGTGCAAGCCCCAGAACCTGAGCAGGCAGTTTACTTCTTCATGTGAAATGGTCTACAATGCTTATGAGGGGGACTAAAGCTTTTCAAGAGTTTGCTTCATGCACACCTTAAAGGAGTTCTCTGCTTTGGACAATCCCTACTTGATAGAAGCATCCCTTGACAATAAGCTGATCAGAACGTGAATCAATGCTAGGAACCTCAGAGATCAACTGTGATCTGCGGGAAACCCTGGCAATAAGCGTTGAGTTTCCCTGCAGCGCCACCGCAGGAAAAATAAAGCATTGCACAGTGCCAATTCAAATTAAGGGGCAGACAGGACAGGTCCTCAGGAGCGAGAAACATTCTTGGTAACTTCTCTCCACTCTGGCCAAGAGATGAGAACCCTGAAGAGAGGAATTCCTCCCAAAATTCTCAAATAGGGTGTTGAATATAGGTTTTCCACACTGGACAACCCTTAAATTTAAAATGTTTTCTTCTGATGCCACAAACAAGAGATTTAGTTGTGATCTCCCCTAAAGTTCTGACCTGAGTCTCTCAGATTAGTTCCTCCCCTAGTGACATATATGATCAAGCCATTAGCAGAAACGGCATGGAAGACCAAGACCATATTCAGATGCACTTTTTTCAGTGGAGTTGCCAGGTTCTCCTTTGGTTTGGTCAGAAAGGAACAGTAGTTTATGGATACTGTTGAAGAACATGAGGGCATAAGAAAGAGAAAATCACCAGAGTGTATTATGATCTTATTATTAAAAGGAACTATTGGTTGTTCTAGACCAGTGATGCCCAACCTACGGCCCGCGGGCCAAATCCGGCCCACAAAGCCGTGTCATGCGGCCCGATGCAACTCCCTGGAAAGTCTAAGGCAGTGATGCCCAACCTACGGCCCGCGGGCCAAATCCGGCCCACAAAGCCGTGTCATGCGGCCCAATGCAACTCCCTGGAAATTCTAAGGTATAACAATGCGCCTTAGACTTTTTCTCCACATTCATCAGTGCAGTGAGCGCTGTGAACGTCACAGGCAGCGCAGCGATGCTGCCGGTGCCTGAAATAACCAATAACAAAGCTCCTTACTGCAAGGAGCTTTGTTATTGGTTAGTATGAATGCACCAAAGTAGGGTCAGGCAGGGGAAGGAGGAGGGGCCCGCTCCGTGGTGCCTGTAGTAAGGAGAGCAGGGCGCGCTGCCGGAGGGCAACAGGACAGGGCCGCTGGAGAGGTAAAGAGCGTGTACTCAAGTGACTGGTAACCGGTCACCCTGCTCCCCCCTCCTACCATCACCCCACTAGTGACCCTCCTCCCCTCTCCTCGTGTCATCCCACTAGTGACCCTCCTCCCCCCTCCTAATGTCATCCCACTAGTGACCCTGCTCCCCCCTCCTCCTGTCCCCTCACTAGTGACCCTGCTTCCCTCCTCCTCATGTCACCTCAGTAGTGACCCTGCTTCCCCCTCCTCATGTCACCTCACTAGTGACACTGCTTCCTCCTCCTCCTGTCACCTCATTAGTGACCCTGCTCCCCCCTCCTCCTGTCACCCCATTAGTGACCCTGCTTCCTCCTCCTCCTGTCACCCCACTAGTGACTCTGCTCCCCCCTCCTCATGTCACCTCACTAGTGACCCTGCTTCCTCCTCCTCCTGTCACCTCATTAGTGACCCTGCTCCCCCCCTCCTCCTGTCACCCCACTAGTGACCCTGCTTCCTCCTCCTCCTGTCACCCCACTAGTGACTCTGCTCCCCCTCCTCCTGTCACCTCACTAGTGACCCTGCTTTCTCCTCCTCCTGTCACCCCACTAGTGACCCTGCTTTCTCCTCCTGTCACCTCACTAGTGATCCTGCTCCCCCTACTTCTGTCACCTCACTAGTGACCCTGCTCCCCCCTTCCTGCCACCCCACTAGTGACCCTGCTTCCTCCTCCTCCTATCACCCCACTAGTGACCCTGCTTTCCCCTCCTCCTGTCACCCCACTAGTGACCCTTCTTCCCTCTCCTCCTGTCACCCCAATGGTGACCCTGCCCCCCCTCCTGTCACCCCACTAGTGACCATGCTCCCCCCTCCTCCTGTCACCTCACTAGTGACCCTGCTCCCCACTCCTCCTGTCACCCCAGTAGTAACCCTGCTTCCCCCTCCTCCTGTCACCCCACTAATGACCCTGCTTCCCTCTCCTCCTGTCACCTAACTAGTGACCCTGCTTCCTTCTCCTTCTGTCACCCCACTAGTGACCCTGCTCCCCCCTTCCTCCTGTCACCCCACTAGTGACCCTGATCCCCCCTCCTCCGGTCACCTCACTAGTGACCCTGCTTCCTTCTACTCCTGTCTCCCCACTAGTGATCCTGCTTCCCCTCCTCCTGTCACCTCACTAGTGATCCTGCTCCCCCCTCCTCCTGTCACCTCACTAGTGACCCTGCTTCCCCCTCCTCCTGTCACCTCACTAGTGATCCTGCTTGCTCTTCCTCCTGTCACCTCACTAGTGACCCTGCTTCCCTCCTTCTACTCCTGTCACCCCACTAGTGATCCTGCTTCCTCTTCCTCCTGTCATCCCACTAGTGACCCTGATCCCCCCTCCTCCTGTCACCTCACTAGTGACCCTGCTCCTCCTTCCTCTTGTCACCCCACTAGTGACCCTGCTCCTCCCTCCTCCTGTCACCTCAGTAGTGACCCTGCTCGCTCCCTCCTGTCACCCTACTAGTGACCCTGCTCCTGTCACCCCACAGGGAAGAAGCTGAACAGACTCCACCGACTATGATGGGATCTGTTCAGTTTCCGTTCAGGGTCCTGTCTTTTTACCGGACACAAAAGTGCTGCATACAAGGCTTTTTTGTCTGGTCTTTCGACAACACACAGCCTCCAACGCAGATATGAAGGCCTACATATTATATATTTTATTAATGCTCACATGTGCCCCCTCACAATGTTTGCATTTCTTTCTGGCAAAGCTACCTGGTTCTGGCCCGTGAAATTTTAAACCATGTCTAGTGCGGCCCTCAGACAAAAAATGGTTGGGCACCACTGTTCTAGACGATCACGTAACCCAAAAACCTCAAATTTCCCAAATGCAGTAAACACTTGGACAAGAAGGGTTGGCAATTACTATAAATCATGTGATAAGAAACTGGCCCTTCCTTTTGAAGACCCTTCATCCTTTTGAAGACCCCCAAATTATGCTTGGAAGGGGGTTCAGAGTAGGGTAATATTTTGTTAATTTGCCCTTATAGGGCATATGGACATGGATTGTTATCATGAGACATCCTTTTAGAAGTGTTCTCCACCTGTTTCCATTAGAGATGAAGAGCTGCTACTCTATTTCTTCTTCCTCCAGGTGTTAGAAACTTCCTACTATGTCAAAAACATCTACAGCACTTACCATGAAAACTTTCTTCTTTCATCCCCCAATGAGACCAAAAGACTCAAGCACAAGAATTAATATAATAGTACATTTTTTCATATTTATTCTAATTTTTGGAATTTTAGGTGTTCTGTCCCTTTTGAGAAAGCTTCTTCATGGGACCTATTGACAGATTGTGTGTCTTCTTTCTATAATTAGGTTAGAACTGCAGCTGTATGGTATCTACAGTAGTCCTGTGTACATGCGGCTCTGCACGTTGGTTTCTGGTTGTGGTCACGTAGCTGGAGATGCAGTTCTTCATGCAGGTTGTTGTGAACATAACAATCCCATTAAGCTTTCATGATGGAGCCTGATAAATCCGGGCCCACATATTATGTCACTTTCTTTTTTTTGTCTTACTCAGATAACAGTTCCTGATTAACATCACATTCCTAGTAAGACGTGTAAACCTGTCAGTTTGAGAAGAAGGTGGCATCATCCAACGCCTACCACCAACCTCCCCTATCTATGGGGATGAAACCTGACTCAACACAATGTTTACAAAACAATTGGTAAAAAATACGTTTTTTTTTTCAAATCACACACTTTTTTTGTCAACAATCTTCTACAGAATCTGCTCTTTTGTATTTAATTCTCATATTTGATAAAGCGCCAACATTTTTCCACAGCTCTGTACATTTGTTGTAATAGTCCACATCAAGACCAGTCCCCATATGTGTTAAGAACTTCGACAGTCTGTTCCGATAGAGGAACAGACTTCCGGAGTTTACTGTATCCAGACTAGACGGATACTGTCGTGCACCGCCGGATCCCATTGAGTATAATGGAATCCGAATGGGGATCTGGACATTTTCTAACATATATGTCAACTTTTGGCTGGTCCAAAAATACTGTAATGTAGTATTTTCTGACCAATAGTATCTGGCTATAACAGATATGGTGAACTCCGGTAGTCTATTCCTCTACCAGAACAGACTACCAGAGTTCACAACGCATATGTGAACCCAGCCTAAGATAACTCTTGGTCAAATATGTGTTTGGTCAACATCTGTTACTCCTCCCCCCTCCATATGCATGCACACTTGGCTTGTCTGAGCATGCGTGTATTCTCCAGAGGAAATGACTCTGAGAGCCCACCCTCTGTGTACATAGGACCTAAAAGCCCCATTTCATTAGAGGTTCATTATTGTCAGACCTTGAGCCCACCGGAGGATCCTCTGGGCCAGTCCAACCCTGGTGTTTTTCTGCACGGGGTTCTACATTCCAAATGGACATCATAAAAAGAGGCCCTACCTCTTGACCGGCCCTCCGTGAGCCACCTCTGGCGTTCCTGACTTGTCATCTGAATGCCTATCATGTAATACTACATTTCCCCCGTAGCGGTCACTGCAGGAATAATGTTTGGCTGGGTACGAGGAAAGGCACAAGGGAGGAATTCTTCCTTTGCAGATCTTGTTACAGAATTTGCAATAAATCTCAGAATATTTAGGTAGAACCATCAGATGTGATTAGAGAAGCGGATATCAAATGCCATGTAAATGCGTCACAGCGTTCGTTGTGGTTTCCGGATATTCCAATACCTTCTAATTATGAAATATAAGAAGTAGAGTCCTGAGTGTTATTGTATAATCAGTGGCTGGTGTGAACAGTGATTAATACGGCGGCAGGATTAGGTCATAAATGCTGTTAGCAATAACAATGGATTCCATCTTGGGAAGTGATTCACATTGTAACAGAAAACGGTAACCTTGTTATAGAAAATAAAGGAAATGGATACAGTGTATCAGTGAGGTTTATACTTCCTGAATACTGTATTACAGCCCGTGCGTCTGCTATAGAGCGCCGCTACCCTCCAACTCCTCAGTAGATACCACCAAACGTTTCAGCACTACAAATGGTGCATGTGAGATATAGAGGAGATACACTTATTTCTCCTGAGGTGGTGCTATAGGGAAAGTGAACATTTAGGGCTTATGCATACGCAGGGGCGTAGCTAAAGTTCTATGGGCCCCAGGGCAAACTTTGAAAATTGCCCCCCCCCACGAGCCCCGACAAGCCTCTGCCGCTACCTCCGCCCCCCTCTGTATGAAGCCATACATAAAAATAAAAAAAACTAGTCACTAATATAATATATATATATATATATATATATATATATTAGTGGCTAGGTTTTTTTCTTTTATGTATGGCTTCATACAGAGGGGGCTGGAGGTATGGCAGAGCATCATTCCACCTCATCCTTTGTATGAAGCCAGTGTGTGCCATACATTTAAAAAATTATAATAATAAATTATAATATATATAATATATATTATAATTTATTATTATTAATATTTTTTTAATGTATGGCACACACTGGCTTCATACAAAGGATGGGGGGGGGGGGTGAATGATGATCAGTGGTGCCGTGCGGCAGTGTGTCTAAATTCAGAAAGAAGGGGACGCCCCCACCATATAAGGGCAGCCAGGGGCAGCAAAAAAGGGGGCAAAATGAAATACTCTGTAAGCAAAAAATTTAGGAAGTGGAGGAAAAATGAAATATAGTGAGACTCTCACTATATTTCATTTTGCCCCCTGCCCACTCCCTCTATACATTTCATTTTTTGCCCACAGAGTATTTCATTTTTATTTGCACCCAGGCCCCTCATTATTTGCTGCCCCTGTCTGCCCTCACATGGCCGGTGCGGGACAATCTGAATTCAGACACACTGCCTCATCTCCATACGAAGATTGACACCGCTATTTTAAAAGAAAAACCAACTTGTTGGCTCTCCTCACTTGAGAGCTGTTGCGGGGGCCAGCGGGCGGGCTTCTCATACCTGGGGCAGCGGCGGGCGGGCGGCCGCTTCTCATTCCTGGCTGCTGTACTTACATGTCAGCACTGCTGCGCAGGACCTGTTACTGACATGTAAGTAGTAGTACAGCAATCCAAAATATAGGGAGGGCCTGGGGACTTAAGTGGCCCACTTTATAATGCCTCTCCTGGGGGGCCCCATGGGCCCTCCTGACTTAGGGGCCCGGTCGCAATTGGGACCGCTGCAACCCCTATTGCTACGCCACTGTGCATACGACCGTTGCTGTTTTGCGGTCCGTTTTTCACGGATCCGTTGTGCATCTGAGGTTTTCTCTTCTCTGATTTAAGTCCTCTTCCATTCTATTATTCCACAAAACATATCCGTATTGTTTCCGTATTTGATCAGTTTTTTGCGGATCGGAAACGGAAACAGTAACTTGTTAATCACCAAACATATGAGCAATATGGGCTGGGCATAGCATTTCTACAGTATGGACCCGCAAAATACGGATGACATACGGATGTGTTCCGTGTGCATTCCGTATTTTTTCTGGACCCTTTTACTTGAATGGGGCCACGGACCGTGATTTGCAGGCAATAAAAAGACATGTTCTATCTTTGAACGGAACGAAAAAACGGAAATATGGAAACAAAATGCATACGGAGTACATTCCGTTTTTTTTGCAGACCCATTGAAATGAATGGTTCCGTATAAAAATGGAACCTATACGGAAAAAAAAAAACCGTTCGTGTGCAAGAGGCCTTAGAGGAACCTCCTAATGAACAAAGTTTTTAATTTTCACTTTCTTGTATGTGGAACTGTTCTGGTAAAACATTCACTTTAATAAGACTGAGTTGCAATACCAGACACATCCTGTATACAAGAGTGGTGCTGTTTCTAATCTCATACATAAAGCCCCTTTAACATCAACGCTTCTTTAAACGAGTTGTTTGCCTTTATAGATCTTTTCTACAGACCCCACAGCATGGCTGGACTTACGGTGGTAATTATACTTACCTGGGTTCTGGCTCCATTGCTGCCTCATCTGTAGGTCCTGGGTCTCCATGTGTCAGCATCCAGTTTCACATGGGTCTTGTGACCGCCGCATCTAATGCAGCGCTGACGTGTCACCCATAAGATGCGCCACAAGGTTGACACGTAACAGCTTTTGCACAATTCACTTGACCAGCATTAAACCGCATGTTGACGCGAGGAGACCCAGGATCTGCAGAGTCAGCACCCAGAGGCAGGGGACAGGTAAATATGACCACCATGGGTCCGGCCACGCTGTGGGGTCTGTAGAAAAGCTCTACAAAGGTGAACAACCCCTTTAAGCAAAGATACATTTTGCCATGTATCTAAATACCCTTGTCAAGGCAAAGTGGCTTGTTAGCTCCCCCACCCCACCTCTGGTACTTAGTACGAGGACACCTTTTGTACCATTTCTCTGTTTAGTCGTCACAGTAGTCAGGGGGATGGAGCGCTTTTAGTTTGAATTGGTTCCTTGCTACAAAGTATCATTGTCCTAAATTTCCAGTTGTTTAACAATGGAGGATCTTTTATTATTGATACCTTTGATACAAATACTCTAAACATGCTATGAATAAAAAGATACATTTGGTGACATGAACGATGAAGGTGAATGAGGACTTTCATCCTTTCGTCTGTGCAGATAGAGTAGACCTTATTGAGCTGGACAAACTATGGAGCCAGCATTAATTTCCTATAGCTGAGACTGACTGAGCTCCTGAACCACAGACTGCTGCATTGTGTGAATGTCACCACTCTGACAAATGAGCAGAGCTGGTTCTTGCTGGGTCTGTCTTCATGGCCCCGGCTCAGGAGCCAGACTCCTGTACATTGTACACACACCAAGCCAAGGATTGTGTCAGCACAACCTTCCCTTCATGACTCTCAGCCCACACCAATTACCAATCCAGCACACAAAGCCTCCCTCCATACGAGCGCATGAAGTCCACTATTTTATACCAAATGCACTGGAATCAGGTTAAATTAAGAAAGTTATTTGGAACAAGACTTTGAAAAAACAGTCATAGGAAAAGAAAACAGGAATAACTGCTGAATTAAAACTTGACTCAAACATACAGATTGCTGATTTATACCAAATGTGGAAAGAAGGGATTGTAAATACGAAATAGGGACGTGAGACACATACAGATCAGGTAAGTCGGCCATCTACAGCGGTGGCTGAAGATACTAGGGCTGGGCATTATGCCACGGGTCACAGGGCATGACCACTACAATACTGAATCACCAGAGCTTTGCATTCTGGAGCTGGACACTGCATCACAAGTGACTGATCACTGCATCACTGAGTCATTAGGGACTTGTCACTGCACCACTGAGTCATACGGGACTTGTCACTTCACCACTGAGTCATACGGGACTTGTCACTTCACCACTAAGTCATACGAGACTTGTCACTGCACCACTGAGTCATAAGGGACTTGTCACTGCACCACTGAGTCACAAGGGACTTGTCACTGCACCACTGAGTAACAAGGGACTGGTTACTTCACCACTGAATCATGGAGACTAGTCACTGAACTACTGAGTCATAAGGGACTGGTCACTGGATCACCTAGTCACAAGAGTCTGGTCACTGCACCACTGAGTCACAAGGGACTGGTCTCAGCATAAAGTCAAGAAGAGACTGGTCCATGCACCACTGAGTCACAAGGCCTGGTCATTGCACCACTGTCATAAGGGGCTGCACACTACACTACTGAGTCACAGGAGACTGGTCATGGCACTACTGAGTCACAGGAGACTGGTCATGGCACTACTGAATCACAAGGGGCTGGTCACTGCATTAGTAAGTCACAAAGGACTGGTCACTGCACCACTGAGTCACAAGGGACTGGTCTTGGCATAAAGTCAAGAAGAGACTTGTCCATGCACCAGTGAGTCACAAGGGACTGGTCTCGGCATAAATTCAAGAAGGGACTGGTCCATGCACCACTGAGTCACAAGGGACTGGTCTCGGCATAAAGTCAAGAAGGGACTGATCCATGCCCCACTGAGTCACAAGGAACTGCTTTCTGCACTGCATTAGTAAGTCACAAAGGACTGGTCACTGCATTAGTAAGTCACAAAGAACTGGACACTGTACCACTGAGTCACAAGGAACTGATCTCAGCAGAAAGCCAAGAAGAGACTGGTCACTGTACCCCTGAATCACAAGGGATTTGCCTTTATGCCACAGGATCAGTGGGCCTGGACAATGACACACTAAATCATGAGGGACTGATTCTTGCCACACTGCTCCATGTTCCACATCTACGAGGAACTGTAACAACTCTAGAAATCTGTTCATTCCATTAAAAACGCAGTTCCAGATCCATTGCATCACGGACACCAATGGCACCTAATCAACAGAATTGACTTATAATAGTGTCTGTGACAGTGGCGTAGCGTTGGTTGCCATCACCCGGGGCAAGCCAATTATTGCGCTTTCCCCCAACCTGTCGACACTACCTTTTTTTTTTTTTTACAGATAATGTTGTAGATGTCAACTACAGTCCTATGTAACACCACACATAACACAACTCTCTTAGTACAGATAATCTAGTAGATGGATGGGAGGCCCTAGAATTCGGATCACGCACAGTGTGGCCTGAAGTCCCCCCCAATCCTACCATGAAAGAAATATTTGGATGGACATTGCATGTATTGGTACAAAAAATACAGGAGAATACAGCACCCCATACCTCTTACATCCAGTCACATCTCCTCAACGTCTTCATTCAAAGATAAGACCGTCACAATACCTTCTTTCAGCGGCGTCTCGTCTCTGCAGAGTTTATCACAGATTTTTTTTTTAGATTCCTCACTTTACTAACGTCCTCTCCCTCCTGGTGCCTCAACACGGTCATTCTGCTGCTACCCCCAAAACTGTGCTAGTACCATACAGATAGTCCCCCATGATAACATGCTCCCAAACTCTCCTCAATGGTAATAGTGTTCCCTGCATCACCCTCAATAGCAACCCCATTAGTTGCAATGTCCTCCATATTGCACTCAATTATAAAAAAAGAACTCAGCACCCCAGTATTAATAATGCCCTCATAGGGCTCCTAGTAGAAATAAGGCCTTCTAATGTGCCCCCAGCAGTAACAAGGCCCCTCTATAAGGTACACCTATGGAGCCCATAGTAGTAATAAAGTCCCCTATAGTGTCTGCAGTAGTTATAATACCTCCTACAGTGGTCCAAGTATTTATAAAGACCTCTGTAGTAGCCTCAGTATTTATTAAGACCCGTCGCAGTGCCCCCTCTGTATCATTATATATAATAGCCCCCCTCTGTATTATCAGTATAATAAACCCCTTTGTAATATTATTATAGATAATAGCCCCCCATGTTTTAATAGTATAATGACCTGCTCTGTATTAGTAGTATATTGACCCCCTCTGTATTAGAAGTATTGGCCCCCTCTATATCAATAGTATAATGACCCCCTCTGTATTAGAAGTATTGTCCCCCTCTGTATTAGAAGTATTGTCCCCCTCTGTATTAGAAGTATTGTCCCCCTCTGTATTAGAAGTATTGGCCCCCTCTGTATTAGAAGTATTGTCCCCCTCTGTATTAGAAGTATTGGCCCCCTCTGTATCATTATGGCCCACTCTCTCTCTCTATATATAGTAATGCTCCTCCCCCACCCCCATAGTGCCCCCAGTGCGGCCTGCCTTAGGGTGCATACATAAAAATAAAAAAAACTCACTTCTCTTCCGCTCTCCATCACCACTTGTGGCGTCCCAGCGCAGTTGTTCAAGAACACATTACAGTGCCCTCCTGCACAGTGTTATCACATCATCTCGCTAGACCCGACGCAGGAGGTCACAGTGAGGTAATCTGCGTCTGGAGGCCTGAAGCCTATGAAGCATAACAGAGGGGGCGGGAAGCACGGTAGAGCACGGCGAGAGGCCGCCGGACCTCCACCCCCGCCCATATTATAGTCAATGGGAACGGAGCGGCACTCCGGGGGCACACATGAACTAGCGGCAGGACGGATCCGACAGGCTGTTCACCCGCCAGAACAGCCTGACAGACTCCCTTCCCGCTAGTGAAAATAGCCTAACCTCTATACAATCTATATAGTTTTGTTATCAGTGGATGACTTATAGAATATTCCAAAATGAAAGAACTAGATAATGCCCATATAATGAATCATATGCCTGAGTGGTCATACAAACAATCTGTACATCAACATGCCAGACTGAACTGAGACTTCTAAAGATGCTATACCATACTGTTCCAACACAGCCAACAAGGGCCAAGAAATTCAACATGAATGATCGCATTCACTGGCATTGGCTGGTCACTGCTTTTCATAATCAACCAATGTGTAACTTGAAGATCCCAAGCCTCAATGCAAAATTTGTAACAGGGCCCTCACATACCATGCACTATTTATAATACTAGTGTCTTCTAATGAGCCAGAAGAGCCTTTGAGCCTCAATTTCCATGGCCTCACATTGTCATGTAGCTTCTACTTTTAACCCCCCTTTTGCTACATCCTTGGTAAGTCACTGTGGCCATCTTTCAATTAGTGTGCATGGCCAGCTTTAGACAGTGATGGTCCCAGGGCATTTTTCCCTCTAGCCTTTAGCTACCTCCTTGGTGAGTAATTGTCCATTGCGCCCAACTTTCAACCAGTTTCCCTGGCCAGTTTTAGACGGTGATGGTCCCAGGGCATTTGTCCCTCTTGCCTTTAGCTACCTCCTTGGGGAGTAATTGTCCATTGTGGCCAACTTTCAACCAGTTTGCATGGCCAGTTTTAGACGGTGATGGTCCCAGGGCATTTGCCCCTCTTGCTTTTAGTTACCTCCTTGGTGAGTAATTGTCCAATGTGGCCAACTTTCAACCAGTTTGCATGGCCAGCTTTAGATGGTGATTGTCCCAGGGCATTTGCCCCTCTTGCCTCCCCTATTATCCAGCCCATGTATTTTTTTTCTATAAAAGTGCCAAAGGCTACTAAGTAATGACTACTCAAAAACCGACTTGAATAGCACGTAAGAAAAGGAAACAAAATCACCACCTCAGAGGTCTCTCTGGTGTATTAACACTGTGTTTGTTATGTCTGGATGGACACTGAGATCAAGAAGTTTTTCACTTTTGGAATACAGTATTAGCATCAGCCGGCAAGAGATTCTTTTGTGTGTTTACTTTCCCCCGGCCAAACAAAATCTGAAGTTTCTGGAATTAAGGAATTAAACCAACAAATTCTTCTCGGGGTATGTTTAACACTTCTGTCCCGAGATAGCTCTGAGCACTCCATGCAAGCTCTGATCCTGGTAGACTGAAGCATAGGGGAGAGGGTCTACAATCCACCTCTACATTAGTAATTAGATCTCATGGCTGTATGTATTTGGCCTCAAGACTTTATTTCCGAATGTAATTATTTGCTTTGGTGCTTTTGCTTCCTCTGAAGGAAAACATGTCTAAATTGGCCTTTTCCTATAGATGTTACAGTATGATAATGGAACCCTCTTTAAGATGAAAATAGCAGGCTTGTCTGCAGCATTTCCAGGTAATAACAGGCATTTAGAACAGTTAATACTGTGTATGGTCAAGTGGTGTGCTTAACCAATGCCAGAGCTTGACTTTTTTAGGACCCTTGCGAGAAGTCTTACTTCTTAGGCACAAAGAAGCCTGGATGTTTGGCATTTTATTTATAATCAAAAAGGCTGTACCTTCCTTTTTATACAGTATTTAGACCTCATAAACCAAGTGTATGGAAGAACACACACAGTCCCTAAAGATCTCATATATCATACAACTCAATCTCCATCATAAGAATTGGGAGAAGGTTAGGGAGTTGCGAAAGTGTAACTTAAAGGGATTTTCTGAGGTTTTGATACTGATGACTAGAGATGAGCGAATTTTTCAAAAGTTCGATTCGGATGATTTGCCGAATTTTACAAAAAAATTTGCTTTGTGACGAATTACTTTGTCACGAAGTGCATTCTTTTGTAAGTAGTGGGTGCAATGACAGGGAGCTGCGATAGCGCCGCCCCCCGTGATTGTACCCCTTAGATGCCGCGTTCATACATGATCGTGGCATCTGAGTGTAAAAACAGTGTGAAATTAACATAAAAAAAAAATTAAATCAAAATTATCGCGTCCATATTCTCCTGACGGGCCGGCCGCCGCCATCTTGCTTGAGGATCTGGCGCAAAATCTCACGCAGCGCGAGATTACGTAATCACGCCGGCCGACGCATGGGATTTCTGCCGAAATCTTCAATCAGGATAGCGGCTGGCGGCCCATCGCGAAAAAATGGACGGGGGTACTGTAAGAATACATTTTTTAGTTTTTTATACTATTTCAGGTTAAATCGATTTCCTTACACGAATTTATCCTGAAATTCAGAACGAATTCCACTTCGTGGGATTCGATTCACTCACCTCTACTGATGACCTATCCTCAGGATAGGTCATCAGTATCTGATTGGTGGGGGTTCGACACCCGGGACCCCCGCTGATCAGCTGTTTGAGAAGGTAACAGCTCTCCTGTTGGTATGGGGCTGAGTGTGATACCAAGCAAAGCCGCTATCAAATGTACGGCACTGTGCTTGGTAAGCTTCAAAAAGGCTGTGGCGTTCACAGGAACGCTGGTACCTTCTCAAACAGCTGATCGGTGGGGGTCCCGGGTGTCAGACCCCCACTGATCAGATACTGATGACATATCCTGAGGATAGGTCATCTGTATCAAAATCTTGGAAAACCCCTTTAAAGATCCAGGGCCCCAATGTAAATTCTGTAACTGGGCCCCCAACCTCCTATCATGGTCTATTTATAATACTGGTGTCTTACTTGACACAAATTGGAACATGTTTAGGCCCAGGTCAGGGTATCAGTATGACTGCTACCTCTGTACTCTCTATAGCTATGCCCAGACTGATAGTATTGGTGTCCTACTTTACGCTAGAGGGGTGTTGTCACTAATTATGTACCAGGGCCTAGTCATGACCAGGGTTGCTTTAACCAAAGGGAGCACAATGTACTTTCACTAGATCCCGGCAGCTTCCCCCTCCTGGCAGTGGCACCGTTTTCAACTACATCCACATCCTCAGGACGTGAATGCATTTGAAAAGTATGGTGGAGCAGTGAGCCATCGCAGTAGTTGTCCCTCTTTACATTCTATCACAGTTGGAAGCTACAGCTAGGGTGGGAATGGGGTACCTAGGGCTCACCAGTAAAACTCATTCTGGGGGCCCAATGCACAGATACATGCAAATATTACCTACTGATACAGCAGCAGCTAGACACTACAAGATAATTGATTATGGGGGTCCCTGCAGAAAGTGGGTCTCCGGGTTAAAGCAGATACTGGCTGGTCTTCCTCTATATCTAGAAGTCCTCTCAGCCAAACGATTCATCTATAGTAACATAATAAACTGGGGAGTTTGTTAAATAATCTGTACAGTCTTTGTATGAATGCAAACGCTGGTTGAGATAGTGTGTGTACTAGTACAGTCTACTGTGCCATGTACAACTTGAGCAGGGAATGGGGGACTAGGGGCCCGCCGGGGGACTCACCTGTACCCCTGGGGGCCATTCTGAGCCTGGCTAAAGCCACTTTTGCTGTTTAGGTCACTATCTAATTGACACTGTTGTATTTTAGAGCACTATCAAGATATGGCTTTAAGATGTCATCATGGCGGTCTGTATGGGATAGAGAAGAAAAGTAATAACAAATGACAAGACAGGTGCACACGGCGGTCTTACTAAGTCCTCAAACTGATGTTAAAATTAAGAGATTAGTCAACATGTCCTGCAGTGGAGGATATGTCTTAAGCCCGAGCACCACGCCAAGGTTTCTCAAGTAGCTCGGAACCTAACACTCACCTACCTGTGCCATATGGGCAATACCAGGGGCCAGTGGGCAAAATTACAGGAATGTATTAGGCCGACTCGCAGCAGACTCCTCAGTTACCTCCAGCATGTAACCCTGTTTTGTCAGGGTTGTGCGCACCTGTTTTGTCATTTGTTATTGCTATATTGTTATATTACTTATTACATCCACACAATTGCCATCTTGTGTAGGATGTCTATTGTGGTACTTGTGGTCCGCTGCGGGCATCCTCCACCGTATGCATTTTTGCTGGGGATCGCCATTAGCAACGGGCCACAAGTGCAGGATCTGCTCCCCTGTATATATATATGCACAACTGCATTTTTGGGTTGAGCACATCCTGCTTCATGCCACCTTTCAGTTGGTTTGTGTATATATAATTGTTTGGAGGTGTATAAACTCCCATGTAAATGTAGCCTGTTTTCCATCCACAGGCTACATTTCGGTGCACCTGTGAGGCCTGGGCCATATCAACCAGTCTTGGGCGGGGCTCACAGCCTTCTCCCTCCTCCCATTGCAGGCATGGTTACATGCTGGAGGTAACTGAGGAGTCTGCTGCGAGTCGGCCTAATACATTCCTGTAATTTTGCCCACTGGCCCCTGGTATTGCCCATATGGCACAGGTAGGTGAGTGTTAGGACCCGAGCTACTTGAGAAACCTTGGCGTGGTGCTCGGGCTTAAGACATGTCCTCCACTGCAGGACATGTTGACTAATCTCTCAATTTTAACATCAGTTTGAGGGCTTAGTAAGACTGCAGTGTGCACCTGTTTTGTCATTTGTTATTGCTATATTGTTATATTACTTATTACATCCACACAATTGCCATCTTGTGTAGGATGTCTATTGTGGTATATGTGGTCCGCTGCGGGCATCCTCCACCGTATGCATTTTTGCTGGGGATCGCCATTAGCAACGGGCCACAAGTGCAGGATCTGCTCCCCTGTATATATATGCACAACTGTATTTTTGGGTTGAGCACATCCTGCTTCATGCCACCTTTCAGTTGGTTTGTGATAGAGAAGAAAAGGGAGAGTTAACAACTCTAATAAAGACATCATCTGTGACTCCAAACCTTCCCATTAATGTAGTCAAAAAGAGTGAACGAGGGCACTGCCCTGTGCCTGTAAAACACGTGTGAGGACTCCACTATGGCCTCATCCGACAATCCTGGGACCGGGGTGCTAGCCTCGACAGAAGCAATATAGCACGAGTAGAATAGATAGGCGCACTCACCATCCCTTCAAAGTCTTCTTTATTGCAGAGAACAAATCGAAACAGGGGGACTCACATGGACAGCAAATTCACAGAAAACAGCGACGGCCGTTTCGCGGACTCACCGCTTCATCCGGCTGTTCAGTCATATAAAAGATCGCGCTTGCGCTGGTTATATGCGTCACTGCCGGTGGGACTGGACCTGCCCATCACCTGGCAGCCAGGGACGCTCAACAAACAGCGCTTGCGCCATAATAGTGATACAAAGGAAACATATTAAAAACAAATAAACGAGCAGCATACTAAGTAAATACACAAAGGGATGCGGGGGATCGCAGTAAAATCGCGATCAAGTTAATTTCTACCGCGTACACCTTAACTGACGATGGAAAGAGTACCAGGTATCCCTACACAAGCAGAGACGCGAAAATTCCGGATGCGAAAAAAAGACTTTGAAGGGATGGTGAGTGCGCCTATCTATTCTACTTGTTGTGCTATATTGCTTCCCATTAATGTGCCTGAAAAAATTGCTTCTAAACAGAATAGAATTTTCCTTATGATGTTTGTGTAGATAATTAAGATAATGAACAGTCATCGAGAAGGGGGCCCACTCACGACATGACCTTTTCCAATGGCCCACCAATGTTGTAAAATGGCCCCCGGTGAACACTATAACCTCTGCCCCCCTCTAGTCATGTCTTTGAAAGAGTGATGGTGGCCGGTCCATAGTGCCATGCCAGGTTTGTAAATGCGCTGCTGTGTCCTCCAACAAATGAATATCCATTAATTTCCCAGAACCCACTCAGTTATCAATTGTATTCAATGATGGTAAAGGAACTAAACACATTGTCCTTCAAGCTTAGCTTGCAGTCCGGGCTTGATACTCAGAGCGAGTGGGTTTTGTGGATGTCCTATAATACAACTCAACATACGTTCTTCAACCTATTGACATTTTTCACTGTCAAACTAAGTACCATAATAACTAAGTTGTGATGTTTACCATATCCAAAAAGTCAATAAATTTTACCTATTGGTGGGATAAGCTTTCTTGGTGCCAAAGAAAAGGATTTCAGAATGGACCCTTTAACCCTCGGCTCCTGATTTACAGCATGATAGCTGTCAGACAGAAAGTCACACATCTACAGTAATTGCCTGAAATTTTCAAGCAAGTTGCAACCCTTGTCATGCATCAGTGTTGGCTCACCTACCAGTCTCCTCACAGCCATCTTTGGAACATTTATCCGCCTCAGGCACTAAATGGGTAGTCCCATGGGCGTAGCTATAGGGGGTGCAGAGGTAGCAGTCGCTACCAGGCCCAGGAGCCTAAAGGGGCCCAAAGACCCTTGTGCCATATAAGAAGACACACAAAGCACTGAGGGAAGGGGGCCCAAGCTGAACTCATGCACCAGGGCCCATGAGCCGTTAGCTACGCCCCTGGGTTGTCCCATTATGAGACGAGGAGGCTGGAGGTTTCAAAGACAACTGTGAAGAGATGGTAGATGAGCCAACCTTGGTGCATGAGAAGAGGACAACTTGCTTAAAATCTTCAGTCAATTAGAGTAGTTATTGTCTATCTGACAGCTATTATCCTGTAATTCAGGGACCAAGGGATAATTGTCTGATTGGTGGGGATCCGATCACGAGAACAGTGGCCTGTGTATCCAGTATGAATGCTGCTCCATTCAAACACATGACTATCTCCACATTCCCATAGAGCTAAACAGAGCATGCGTGTCTGCCACTCCATTCAAATGGGGAATATAGGCTCCCTTTCTTGTGATTGATGAGGGCCCCAGTGGTAGGGCAGCCATTGATGAGACACTTATCCCTTATCCTGTGAATAGAGGCTAAGATCTTGTAATGGGACAACCCCTTTAAGGACCGTCTGGCCTTAAATGCAGTGGTGCATTTGGAAAGATTTCTCGAGTATTTTTTAAATTACTTCTTAGAGTCTAGCTTAAGGACCATAGCTCTCAAAAGGCTACTTATATAGGTGACTGGACTAAGAGTGGTCGGAGAGCCAGAAGAATGCTGAATGGGACTCAATAAGGCATATTGCAACCTATTAGTATAAAGCAAGGTTGCAGACTTACCCCACCTTATGATGGGCACATAGACATTGTCACATGTATAGTGTATGGAAGGAGTGTAGGGTAAGATAGCTTTGGTTTCAGTTCAAGAACTGAATCAGAGTTCCATGGTGGTCATGGTATCATAATGGTGGTCATGTTTTTTTAATGTATATCCTGTGTCTCCTTGAGTGTAGCGTAAGGAACTTAATGCTATACCTAACCAGAATATGAAATTACCATATTTCTATTTTGTCCAGATCCTCAAATCAAAGCCTACATGATGAACTGAGACTGTTTGCCTTTTATGAGATGAAACAGGCATCCAGTGTATACGCTTCCAAATCTTTTATATCCTTTATTTTGGCCTGCGGCACAACTTTCAGAACAAGAGTAAACAGCGCGTTTCGGCATCTTAGCGCTGCTCAATAAACCTGGCCCATGTTATGTTCCTGGGGAGAATTTTAACAACTTTGGAAGTCAGAACAAATTATATCATAAGGTTTATGATGTGGACACAGAGCCAGTACAAATGAAGGGTCTACGTATAATTATGGAAAGAGTCCTATAAAAAGCAATAGCTTGCAAGCAACCGATAAGAACAATGGGGTTGTCTTTAAATTTAATTGCAGTGCCTTTTGGGTTTATTTAACCCTTTAAAGGCAGGGTGATTTTCCGTTTTTTCACTTTTTGCCTTCCAGGAGACATAACGTTTTAAAAAATTTCTGTTCACATAGCCGTAGGAGGGCTTATTTTTTTGCAGGATGAGTTGTACTCTCTACTGTCACTAATATATGTTAAAATCACAGAGAAAAGATAAAAACAAAGATAAAAACATCCTGCACAATATGATAAATAAATATGCGGATGTCCATAGCTACATTTTTGAAAAAAATCTGAGAAAACAGATAATAATGCACTAACACAACAGACGCAAGAATTATATATGGACTAAGCCCTCACTCTGATATGATAAAATCTGAGACTCTCAGCCAATATATTTTGATCAAAACACATCTGTGCCCGCCTACCAGCACCAAGGTGATCCCAGTCAGGCAGGTCCTATGCTAAACCTACCTATGCCGTTGGGCATCTATGTTCAGGAGAGCAGACTCTGCACATTTAGTGTAGTGCTCCTAGTCACCTCTATGTGCTCTATCTCCTGAACATAGATGCCTAACGGCATAGGTAGGTTTAAAGTAGGACTTGTCTGACTGAAACCACCTTGGCGCTGGTAGGTTGGCACAGATGTGTTTTGATCAAAATATATTGGCTGAGAGTCTCGGATTTTATTGTATCAGAGAGAGGGCTTAGTCTATATATAATGTTTGCATCTATTGTGTTAGTACATTATTATCTGTTTTATGTGATTTTTTTCACAAATATATGTTGCATACAATGTAGTGGGAAGCTAAAAATTCCAAATGGGGTAAAATTAAAAAAGTAAAACTAAACCCATAAAACTATAGCAGAATTGCATTATTTTTCTAAAGTATTACTTGTGGTCATGGCTACGGCCAAGAGATATCCGAAGAACCCTAGAGAGAGAAAACTACGGGAACAACCTAACTCAGCTAGGCGTGTCTTAGATAACCTGACTAAATGGCTTGTTGTGTGCCCTAAGCCATGATCGTGGGTAGGCCTATAAGTGGGCATACCCTGTGGAAATGAGAAGATGAGGGAGGGAGGGTGGGGCACCTGAGAACACACACCCATGAGTGAGGCTGTGGCTCGTATATGAAGAGCCTCCGCCCCTCCCACAAATGCAGGCTGAGTAATCAGCTTTACTAACTTGTGGTCATGGCTATGGCCAAGAGATATCCGAAGAACCCGAGAGAGAGAAAACAACGGGAACAACCTACCTCAGCTAGGCGTGTCTTAGATAACCTGACTAAATGGCTTGTTGTGTGCCCTAAGCCATGATAGTGGGTAGGTCTTTAAGTGGGCAAAAACCAAGCCAAGTAGGGTAGAAAAGGAACTTGAATGGCATGAGCAAACTAATCCCCAAGCCAACTGCAAGGCGTCAGGTATCTTGAGCGAAAATTCGGGGTGTATGAGGCAAGACCAGAAGGAGACCTACAACCCATCTTGTGGATGACAAGGCTGGAGACATGATGCTCAATATTGCGGATACTGCCCCAAAGCGGAATGAAGGACTGGGAATACGTTGTTAAATGGATCATGAAAAACCCCCTGAACCTTGTAAAGTTTTAGTTCTAGTGCGAGTACTGGCAATGCCCTAGCCTCGGGAGATCCTGGAACCCAAATCTGACTGTCTAGGCCCTAGACTATGCAGGAATGAGAGCCAGAAAGAACCATGTAGATAGGAAGAGAGTCCTTGAATAGTTCCCCAGACAACAGGTATCTGCTAGCCGTGGTCCGCGCGTTGTTCTTCTGTGTACCCCTGAGAATTGTTTAACGCCTGAGACGTGAAGACCGACCTACTATCTGAATCTACTACCGTGAGGGAATGCTGGACCTTGTCCAAAACTTGATTCAACGTGGTTGTAGGGAGTCTGAGGTTAGTGCGGCAAGAAGCTACAAAGCAATAAAGATTCTGTCTATGCCCTCCCATGAGTGAGGGAAGCAATTGCAATAAAGCTACCGACGAAAATGAATTCCTCAACAACTGATAAGGTGAGCACTCAACACCTGGCATAAATTAAAACACATTTAATAAAATGAACATATCAAAAACCATACATAATCCCTTCCCCATAAAATGTGGTGACCGATCCTGGAGCGACCCGGGTCTCTCAATGTCCACCTATGGTGTTCAGATATGATAGTGGGATCCCATTGATTGAATTGACAGGGTGGAAACCAATCACTTCGTCACAAATGTTTAGCTGTCATGGATATTTCAAGGCTAGGACGCCCTAGATAGATATTGCAACATAGGTTGACAACAATGTTGTTTCACCATTCAGAAAAACTGTCCTCCTAACTGTTGTCCTATCGCAGCTGTTCGTGTTTGAGTCAGCCGTTAGGATAGCATATGTACAGTAGCTCCTTATGTTGGTAACAAGTGCTGGCAAGTTCGTATCTACGTTGTACACTGTGGCTGGTATCGGCTGGATGGTATTGTGATCAATCCAAACAGTACAACAGTGGTTTATCAGTACGTCGTGTACTGTTACCTCTCTCGTGGCTTACAGAGGCTAAGACACACGGTATCGGCAGTGAGATCTCGATCGCGTCTCTCGACGCTCTTACCCAGCAAGCGGTCCCGTAGTCTCGCGATGTTTGGTGCGATGACTCGGTCTGATCCAGGTGCCGTCCTGTGTAGCTGTACCCGATGATTTTCAATGGTTGAACTTATCTTTTAGTTATCGCATGGCCATGCTTAAATTACTTGGAGGTCTTCAACATCATCTGTAAGTTGTACCAAACGCGTTTCGGGAAAAATTCCAATCCCTTCCTCAGTGGTATCGTTGTATCCATCTGCCTCCATTTTTATACTCTTATGAGGTACCAAAGAAAATCCGGACAGCTGGCATTTCTCAGGAACGGGTAATATATGGAAAACTGGAATCCTAATAGGAAAGAATCATAGAAAACCTTCAATCTTTAATTGATAGTAGTGTAGTCTGCTCCCACCCCCCAGACTACACTACTATCAATTTAAGATTGAAGATAAAATGTTTCGACTGTTTTCTATGATTCTTTCCTATTATTATTTTTTATGAGACGACTAGATAGAAGGGACCCATGAGAATGATAGATTACATATTATGTTTTACTGAAAGAAGAAAACTAGCCTATTAGAATGAAAGAGGGACACCTCAATATTGTCCAGACAAGAAAACGCACAGACAGAAGAAAAACGCACAGAAAACGCATTAAAAACGCAGATGCGTTTTACATAAAATTTGTGCAATAGCTGTTGGATATACACATCAGTGATATGAGAATATATGGGATTAGTACCACATATCGGAGAGACTATAAAGAAAGTAGATACAAATGGGACTTCTGGTAGGATTCCAGTTTTCCATATATTACCCGTTCCTGAGAAATGCCAGCTGTCCGGATTTTCTTTGGTACCTCATAAGAGTATAAAAATGGAGGCAGATGGATACAACGATACCACTGAGGAAGGGATTGGAATTTTTCCCGAAACGCGTTTGGTACAACTTACAGATGATGTTGAAGACCTCCAAGTAATTTAAGCATGGCCATGCGATAACTAAAAGATAAGTTCAACCATTGAAAATCATCGGGTACAGCTACACAGGACGGCACCTGGATCAGACCGAGTCATCGCACCAAACATCGCGAGACTACGGGACCGCTTGCCGGGTAAGAGCGTCGAGAGACGCGATCGAGATCTCACTGCCGATACCGTGTGTCTTAGCCTCTGTAAGCCACGAGAGAGGTAACAGTACACGACGTACTGATAAACCACTGTTGTACTGTTTGGATTGATCACAATACCATCCAGCCGATACCAGCCACAGTGTACAACGTAGATACGAACTTGCCAGCACTTGTTACCAACATAAGGAGCTACTGTACATATGCTATCCTAACGGCTGACTCAAACACGAACAGCTGCGATAGGACAACAGTTAGGAGGACAGTTTTTCTGAATGGTGAAACAACATTGTTGTCAACCTATGTTGCAATATCTATCTAGGGCGTCCTAGCCTTGAAATATCCATGACAGCTAAACATTTGTGACGAAGTGATTGGTTTCCACCCTGTCAATTCAATCAATGGGATCCCACTATCATATCTGAACACCATAGGTGGACATTGAGAGACCCGGGTCGCTCCAGGATCGGTCACCACATTTTATGGGGAAGGGATTATGTATGGTTTTTGATATGTTCATTTTATTAAATGTGTTTTAATTTATGCCAGGTGTTGAGTGCTCACCTTATCAGTTGTTGTTGAATCTGTTCCATTATTTGCAGGAGAGTTGGTGTTCCTCCTATTAGGTTTGTAGCACCTATCCACTTCTCATCTAAGTGAGCCACCGCGAACCTATATTACTTCGAAAATGAATTCCTGTTCGTAGTAAAAAGGCAAAGACTTTGCGCGGGGACCTGGTTGACAAGATATGATCGACTACGATCAGAGACTGACATGCTAGAGGGAATTACCCTACTTATTCCTCCTCTGGCAGGACCTGAACGAAAGCATAAACAATTAAAGCAAGACGAAATATCTGCGTAAGACATGACAATGATGTTGTAGGGCGAACCGGACCAGTTTGCGGACAAAACATAAATAAACATGGATTATTAGGAGATTAGGGAATCAGGTATGTATGTGATACATACGGGCCAAATCAGCCTAGATGCACAGATGGACAACCAATCAGGTAATCAGCCCAGCAGGACAGAAAACAGTCATCGGGTCCCCGAAGCCATGGGGTCGAAGCTGTCATCGGGCCCCCGAAGCCACGGGGCCGAAGCTGTCATCGGGCCCCCGAAGCCACGGGGCCGAAGCTGTCATCGGGCCCTCGAAGCCACGGGGCCGAAGCTGTCATCGGGCCCCCGAAGCCACGGGGCAGAAGCTGTCATCGGGCCCCCGAAGCCACGGAGCCGAAGCTGTCATCGGGCCCCCGAAGCCACGGGGCCGAAGCTGTCATCGGGCCCCTGAAGCCATCAGGCCAAAGCTGTCATCGGGCCCCTGAAGCCATGGGGCCGAAGCTGTCATCGGGCCCCCGAAGCTATGGGGTCGAGTTTGTTTGTTTTTAACAAGACATTATAACTATAATAAGTGACCTGAATAAGGTGCAGGTGAAATTAAACCATGAGACCTGGTGAAATTAAACCAACGAGACCTGACCGACGTGGAAGGTGACCCCCAACATGAGTTCAACTGCGTGACCTGAAAAGACGAAGGGAAATGTGACAGAAAATGGAGGTAATAACGGACATTAACTAAAATGAAACCTAAATAACATAAGCTGGCAAGCAGGTAAAGAGGTGAGTCATTCAAGTGAGGGAAGCAATTCCAAAGAAGCTACCGACTAAAATGGATTCCTGGTAGTAGTAAAAAGGCAAAAACTTTGCACGGGGACCTGGTTGACAACATATGATCGACTACGATCAGAGACTGACATGCTAGAGAGAATTACCCTACTTGTTCCTCCTCT
>CM065589.1:582434584-582642084 GCA_033119425.1 Bufotes viridis
ATTTCATTGCACAGATAGTGAAAAGACATTGCCATGGACAGATTGGTTTATAGAACCCAACATTTTTAGTGATGAAGGTCATCCTAAAAACAGGTAGATAGATGAGAGATTATTCCCATATGTCTGACCATCACTTTCTTTTTGCCTCTGGCTAGTGGAAAAAGGCTGACTGTCCACAAACTGATCCCATGGCACAATGTACTTTGGGGTTAGTTTTGTGTATGGTAGCATCACTTTACCATGGATTTAAGGGCCATGTAATATGTCATTATACCATTTGTAACACAAAGCCACCCAATGCATTAATCTCAGCTGGGCTTCCAACCTACCATAGGCCATTAATAATACTGATTCTGCAGCAGAGTATACTGCCGCAGAAGAACGAAATACCATAGTGCAGCACAGTATACTGCCTCAGAAGAACCAAATAGCACAGTGCAGCACAATATACTGCCCCAGCAGAACCAAATAGCACAGTGCAGCACAATATACTGCCCCAGCAGAACCAAATAGCACAGTGCAGCACAATATACTGCCCCAGCAGAACCAAATAGCACAGTGCAGCACAATATACTGCCCAACAGCACAAAATATCTCCCCAGAAGTTACCATTTTGCAGTGCCAGCTTGCACATTCTGTCCTCCTACTCCTCTAGTTTTTTTATAGTTTTTTTAATTATGATATGAAGTAGGGGGCTGAGGAGGTGAGACATGAGCCACAGAACCAAGCCAGTCTTAACTTCAGCATGCTTCCTGGTCATACAGGAGTATACAGCACCACATACCATATCTCTTACAGCCAGTAACGTCTCCTCTAGTGTAGATATTCTCTTTTGTCATCATCTCCATTCAGACAAGACCACCATGACAACTTCTTTCAGCTAACAGAGTTTGTTACACAGACATCTTAGATTCTTACCTTCTCCATCCTTCCTACCTTCTCAAGACAAACTCCCCATCCTTGTGCTCCAATAGTTTTATCCTGGTGAAACCCCAATGGCCCCCAAATACTATAATTCCTAAAAAAAATAGTGCCCCCAGTAGTAATAATGCCCTATAAAATGCCCCTATAGTTCCACCAGTAATAATAATGCCCCTATAGCCCCCCACAGTAATAATATTGCACCTTATCATGCCCCCCAGTAATAATTCACCTATAATGACCTCAGTAATAATAATCCCACTTTAGTGCGCCGAGTATTATTAATGCCCCATAGCACCTCCAGCAATAATAATGTCCATATTGTTCCCCCAGTATCACTAATGCCCCCTAAAGTGCCCCCAGTATTATAAATGTCATCAGCAACAATAAAGCCTCCAGTATTAATAATGCTTACTATACTGCCTCCAGCAATAATAATGCTCCCCTACTGTGCCCCCAGTAATAATAATGCCTCCAATAGTGCCCTGAGTATTGAAATGCCCCGTATAGTACCTCCAGCAATAATAATTCCCCCTATTGCATGCCTGGTAATAATAATAATGCCCCCTATAGTGCCTCCCTCAATAATGATCCCTATTATGCCCCCAGTTATAATAGTACCCCAGTAATGCTCCCAGTATTAAATATATCCCCATAATGTCCCCTATAGTGCCCCCAGTACCACCCCTATAGTAGCCCTAGTAATGCCCTCAGTATTACAAATTCCCCCATATAGCCCCCCCCCCCCTGGTCCCAAGTGGGCAAGTACAAAAAGAAAAAATCTAATACTCACCAGGGTCCCAACATCGTACATGCTGAAATGGGTTTTTCCATTAGGCTTTATTCAAAAATGTATAAAATTAAGTATCTCTATACTTCTTTATGGTGATATTTTTAAGACAGCCATATTTATAGGACATGGTATAGGTCACAGGGTCAAGTGGTAAAAGTCACGGTTAGCTCTAGTTCATAAGGGGGCCCAAAATGTAGATAAGGAGATATCAGATTATTAATAATACTAATATAATAGTCACAGATCATGGGTCCCTTAGGACCACAAAGTAGACTGAGAACTTGTCACTGCATCCAAGCACCATTCTTGTTTGGGGCCATGCATCTTTGGGTTTCGGACCACACTTCATTTCCTCTCAGAATACTGTCCAGTAGTAAGTCTCACTAAGGGACACTTAGACCACTCTACAGGTCCATTCCACATTCACTCACTCGGACTCTTAAGGAGCTTTCTCACTTTGACCTTGATTCCCAAGGGCCCTCGCTATGCCACTCCTCCAACTATCTACTCTGTTGACCCCAGTATAGTGCAGAACTTTACTACTAAACCGCATTTCAGGCCTGCAGGACAACCGGACCACATTGTATCCCTGTGTCAATGGCCACAAAGGTAATGATCCCCCTAGAACCCCAACACTGTTTCCCATACCTGGCCAGCTAATCCTCCAGTAGCCTCTCCAAAGCTAAGCACTCAGGCTCTTGATATGCTGCAGTTGCTTCAGGGACAGCCCACACAAAAGTCTTCCTTCTTCAAGGTCTACCTCAGTCAGCCCACAGACCACTACTGGTCACCCTCCCCATCCACTGCATTAAACATGGTTACAAGCCCCCACTTGCCAAATCAGCCATACTTCTCTCCATTCAGACACTTGCTTAGTCTAAGTAGGCAATCCTGTTCTACGGCACTGCACAGGCCTCGCACCATGACTCCTAGCCTCTGGTCCACAACCTCATGGGCCATAGCTCCCAATCTATTCCACGTTTCCCCAGCGGTAACCAGAGCCTGGCCTATCACATACCTCCAATATTGCTTCTAGCACCTCAAGTGGTTAGTCCAAACTCTTCTCAAACCCTCCTCCATACATGGACCCTCCACTATCACCTTTGGACAGCATGGTGGCACAGCACATCCACATCATCATGTTCCATGTCAACACAAGGCTCTGCTTGGGCTTACTGTAACCAGTACCTCTTCAGGAATTGTCACCCAGAAGATTCTCATTCCTTCGCACAGTCATAGCATCGCGCACACGATGGTGCAACAAAGCATAAAGGCCTGCAAAAATAAAACAATATATACAGTGTACATAGCATAATCAATCAGAGCAGTCCCTCAATGACTGTAGTCAAGTTTAAGAGACGGGCAACTGGAAGAATTCATAGGCTTTAAAGAGAGGTCACACAGTTTACTCTCCTTACATTTTTATCTCAAGGTTCTTGGTTAAAAAAACTAACTTTAAAAAAAAAAACTCCTAATGTAATAAGTGATAAACCCTAGAAAGGGTTCATCTTCAGATACTGCCTATGGGAGGTTCTGGCTCTCCTTAAGGAGACCATCTGTGTATGGAGGCTGAGTAACAATGCTCCATGGGAAACTAATATGAAAAGAGGTATCGCCGAGGGAAGAGAACCATCTCGCTACCATCATCTTTTGGAAGTGGCTCCCTATGAGTCAGTCTTTTTCCCTTGGAGATGGCTCTTTGCATATTTTTAGATTGTAAAAGGCTGGCCTATGAGCTTCTACCATTGCCCTGCCTATTGGATGCTCCCTCTTTATATGTATCACTTACCTTCTGTGAAAGCCCTGTTAGCAGCCATGTTAATTGATACCGGTAAATTACGTGTTTAATCTCACCATTTTATTGCCATCTCGTTCCCGGCCCTTAACGAGCTTCACTTCGGATGTAACAATTTAATATCTACTTAGGTTTTACCGGCGGCAACTTTTAATTTAGAGTCTCGATTCCCATCGACCGGACGCGTAGAAATTCTGACACGAGAATATTTAAAATTAAATTTCTTAAAGTTCATTATCTGATAATTGGTGCTAAATAACATCTTACCGGAGAGAGACAAACCCCACGCAAAGCAAGTCAGTTCCACTTAAGATTCCATTAGAAAAGTGTTTCAGCTGCTATGTAATGGACCATAAAATTTAATTTTGAAATGATATTACCAAAAGTGATGGAATGATAGAATGCACAAAGAGACACAGTGAGTCTTCTCCCTTGTATTACCGCCCGCGTTTCCCTATGAAATGATTTCATTCTGATCAGGAGACCATACATGTGTTTTCCTTTCCTTATTCCAATACCTCGCTCCTTAAAAATGGGAATTTACCAGTGTAGCTCTATGTAATTACAAAGATTCCCTTATCTCAGCCTATTTGCTGAAGTCATACTAAAGAAAAGAGCCTTCTATAATCCATGGGCTTTCTCATATCTAATTTACATTGGTGGTAATCCCTATCCTGTATCAGCATTTAGGTAATGACTTTTGGATTAAATTACATCTCTTGCAATTCTTTCCTCCCAAATCTCCACAACATATCAGCTAGACTGGGGCTGACGGAGCCCCCGATACACCAATATGCCGAGCCAGGAGGCGCACTCTTCATTGAAAAGGCGTTTTATGCCGTATAATGGATCATGAAAAGGAAACCTCTTGACATTCATAATAGGTATTGATTGTTCCAGCATTCATGAATATCATTAAATCATGATTTCAGAATCCTGTTCTAGAAGACAAGATGGTATCAGGTAAAATAAAATGTCTTTATGGAAAGTTCTAAACTTTATAAAGTTTTGTTGAAGCATATTAGAGCAATATCTAGCATAAGGGAAAGAAAGAATTGATAGATAGATAGATAGATAGATAGATAAGATAGATGATAGATAGATAGATAGATAGATAGATAGATAGATAAGATAGATAGATAGATAGATAGATAGATATGAGATAGATAGATAGATAAGATAGAGATAGATTAGATAGATAGATAGATATGAGATAGATAGATAGATAGATACATAGATAGATATAGATACATAGATAGATAAATATGAGATAGATAGATAGATAGATATGAGATAGATAGGAGATAGATAGATAGATAGATAGATAGATAGATAGATACATAGATAGATATAGATACATAGATAGATGTAGATACATAGATAGATAAATATGAGATAGATAGATAGAAAGAAAAATATGAGATAGATAGATGGACAATAGATAGATAGACAGGAATGTAGGTAGATGGATAGACTGATAGATACATAACATAGTAACATAGTAACATAGTATATAAGACCGAAAAAAAGACATTTGTCCATCCAGTTCGGCCTGTTTCCTACAATGTGATCCAGAGGAAGGCAGAAGCCAATTTCCCCCACTTAAGGGGAAAAAATTCCTTCCCGACTCCAATCAGGCAATCAGAATAACTCCCTGGATCAACGACCCCTCTCTAGTAGCTATAGCCTCTAATATTATTACAGATAGATATGAGATAGATAGATAGATAGATAGATAGACTGATAGATAGATAGATAGATAGATAGATAGATAGATAGATAGATCGATCGATACATAATAGATAGATAGATAAATAGATAGATAGATAGGAGATAGATAGATAGATAAGATAGATAAATAGATAGAAAAATAGATACAGTATTGATTTGGTTTCCAAGGCAATGGTTTCTGAATACACTCCCTTTCCCTTGATCCCTGAAGTTCATTATGATAGCTGTTAATGGATAATCAATCAGTTGGAGTGTTTTTGATGTAATATGTATCTTAGGCCACACCTCCTTCCAGGTTAAGCCACACCCCTTTCCCACTAAGCTACACCTTGGTGAACTAGAGGCAATTTCATTTTTCTGATAGCGCCCTCACCTGGTCACAAAATAGGTCTTAATGGGTTGCAATATGGCGCATCTAGTTTTAGAAAAATCTACTGCACCTGGTGCGAAGGGGTTGCGGCCTGGGGGCGTGACCGGAGATGAGACATTTTGTACCAAATTTGATCCAAAATTGGGCGGAAAAAATTGAGACAGAGTTTAACTAAGCCCACTGTGATACATTTTAGACCGGATTAGTGAATCCGCCCCTACGTGGGCTGTCCAGAGAGACTTCTTTCTGGAAGGTTGAAGGGACCTCAATGCCTAATATAAAATAATGCATAATAAACATAAAAGTAGACATCATGATAATATATTTAACCCCGTGGCTCCTCATTTTCGAGTTCATCCGGTCATCCACTGCCTATAAAACAAGGGTTTATGCTTGCACAGCATAGTACACTCACATAAAGCAACTTGACCCTATCAATTTACATACATTATGGGCTCCTGCTATCTCTCCAGAAGCAGCAAACAGCCTCTCTTATCTCGGAGAGACCCTCATTTGTAATTTCTTGCTGAGTCCACCCACTGTCATTGTTTGTGTAATTCTCTCCAATAATAGACCCTGCCCTAATAAAAGCTGAATTACATGAGGGTTGCGTTCCTGACCCGCGGCAGATTAGCTCTCTCCTCACTTATTACCACATCTCTAATTCTGTAATTGATTTTGGAATTCATTTCTTCCAGAGCACTACACATAAATAGGATGTTATGTGGGGGGTGGTAGAGATGACATGAAGCAGTTTTACAATCGACCCTATACGGTTTTAATCTAGAGCCCGATTGGGATCGTCAGCTTTGTAAAATTGTACCATGAATGCCCGGGCTTTTGTGGGCCTGGGACGACTTTTTTGTGATTTGGTTTTCACATGAACTGGTTAAATGGCTATACCTTTTTTTAAAATTTGCACTTTTTTATTTAAAAAATATTGGGCATTTAGGGCGGGGGTCTCTGTGTACTCCTACGGGAGCCTCACTCTCGGTCTCATAGGAATGAGTGGAAATGTAACTGACTTCCTGTCCTGTGTCAGTTGGAGATCAGAGGGTTGGTCAGAGGACATCACTTTTTAGTTTTTATTTTTATTTTTTTAAAGGGAACCTGTCACCTGGATTTTGGGTATGGAGATGAGGACACGGACGGCTAAATCGCCGCTCTCTAACTCTCTGTTCTTTTATTGTGTCAAAAAACCTATTTTAAATATATGCAAGTAAACCTTCGATGAGTCCTGCTTGAGAGATGAGTCCAGTGAAGGAGCCCAGCACCGCCCCACATCCTCCGCATCTCCTCCTTGCTCCCCAACATCACGAAGCTGGAGCGCCATAATCTCCCAATGCGCGAGCTAGCGCACGCGCAGTGTCAGCATGGTGTTCCTTCACTGTGCTGGCATGAGCCTCAGGGAATGAACTGTGCATGCGCTAGCTCGCGCATCGCGAGATTACGGCACTCTAGCTTCGTGACGTAGGGGAGCAAGGAGGAGAGTCGGAGGATGCGGGGCGGTGCTGGGCTCCTTCACTGGACTCATCTCTCAAGCAGGACTCATCGAAGGTTAACTTGCATATATTTAAAATCGTTTTTTTTACACAATAAAAGAACAGAGAGCTACTGTATGGGGACTGGATATTGCGGACGTGCTAGCGGCGATCTAGTGTCCTCAACTCTATACCCAGGTTCCCTTTAAGCTTATGACTTTTATATTTTATAATACTTATTATGTTTTTTATGTTACTAGTTATTTTACTTTTACTTTATTTTTACTTTTATTTTACTTTTACTCTATATACCCTTAAGGGAACCGGATTTTTTTGTAGCTTTTTAACAGTCGATAGTTCCCCTTTAATCTGGAAACAACCCTGACGGGTGAGAACTACATATGATGCCAGTGTTCACTTCCTGTGACTTCCTACAAGGGAGAAATGGGAAATAGATAGGAAATGAAGATGGGAAGCCCCTTTGAGTAACAGGGATGACAATGATAGTTGTACTACATGTTCAGGAAATGAGTTCAAATAGCTGAACTTGAAACAATAAAGTTTTAATAAAATCATAAATCACCCAAAAGAGTTCCTATGACAAGAATTCAACGAGAAAAGAGGATAGACACGGTAGTCCACTAAAGCTCCTGGGCCACTGATCGTGCGCTAGCTAATGCAACGCGGAATTACGGCACTCTAGCTTTGTGATGTTGGGGAGCAAGGCAAAATCTTTAATAGGGCTCACACCTGCAATGTGCCATTTATAAAACTGGTGTCTTCTTATATGGCAAATCAGCCTTTTGCTCCTCAAGGACCAGTTCCTGGGTGTGACCTCTACCTCTACACTTCCTATGACTACACCCCTGAGGATCGGGGCTTTTTTAAAAGGGTTTTTCCATGTGTTTTTTACCGGTGACCCATTCTCTGGATAGGTCATCAGTATCTGATCAGCGAGGGCCCCAGGTGTCAGATCCCCCAATCAGATACTGATGACCAGAGGATAGGTCATCAGTAAAAAAAAAAACATTTGGAAAACCCCTTTAATTACATAAATTGCTGAATTGCAATTTGTGAACATTTGTGCTCTTTAAAGAAGCTCTTTTATGCATCTCATGTAATTAAATTGTACAAGGCAAATATGGGTCCACAGCAGAATCATTACAGATCTGTAAAACAGTTTATAGGAGAAAATGGGTCAAGGTCTTTTTTCAGGTCAGCTCCCCAGGAACTGAATGATCCAAAGGTTAAGTTTTACACCAAGAGGCTATTCTGTCCATGGACATAATTGGAAGAACAAAAGTCAATACGTGTAGCGTTTCTTGCTACACAATCTCACCGTGATCTTTTCCAGTGTAGATTAATTAAGTGTTATCAATTAATGGTCTGTTTCGAGTAAAGATCTGTCTGGTCAGTGCTTGAAATGGGTGTCACCATAAACAAGACCTCAAAGGAGAGCGCAGGTCACCTCTAGATTCTAATGGAGAAAGTAGACAAATAATGACTCAAGGTGCATTGTCTTCTTATAGAACCATTATAGCAAAAATCAAGAACCACACCACAAAAAATCTGTGTAGATATCTGGTCATATGGTTAGAAGCCAAAAAAGCTGATTTAGTCCCTTTTTTTGCTGACTGTTCCAAACATGCACAATGATGGCCTATGCTTAGAATAAGCCATCCAACCCAGAGAACTGCACTGATCAGTAGAACTAATGCACTTCAACATGTTTAAGAGGTTTTCTAGGAGTACACATGAGAGTTATGAGGTTGCAGTGTAAGGATTGTGGTGTTGCTCACTGTGGTGGCTGTCCTGCTTCTCCACTCCCTGAGCTGTGCACAGTGAGAAGGGGGTGCACATGAAGTCAATATTTCCCACACATTGAGGGGTTTCCTGCCTTCCTGTTGGAAGGTGGGGGTGCCCTTGATGTTGGTAGTAGTGAGGTGCGAGGCAGGAAACGGTGAAAATAGAAAGAGCTAGCCAATTGAACAAGTAAATACAGAGTCTTTACAAAAGTTTCAGATGGAACAGTTACAAACATTACTGAGGCTGAACTACTGTACAGGGTCAACTCCAGGAGGTAACTGCAGAGATGCACATTCAAATGAACAGTTCTAAACTTTCCAATTTATCCAAAGGGTGCGTCACAAATCCCAAACATGGTCTTTGTTTCCTTCAGCGTTGCAGACTCTTTCACGAGAGGCAGGTATACGAACAGGAGCGGGAAGCCTTTCCAATATACCTGAACAAGTGCTTCAATTCTAGGAATGACCTAGAGCCTTGACCTTCAGACCAGGCCAAGTGCTGTGAAGTTTACAGCCTTGTGCATTACATTCACAGATACCAACACATGCCCTCTTGTTGTGGCAGCTCAACCCATTTAGTACATAATTTCTACTCTCAGTCTCATGGGTTCTCTGGAGTTCTTCCTGGGTCCCAAAATGCTGACTGTGTACGGCACAGTACTGCATAAACTGGAAGCTGCTTACATTTTAAATTTGCTGACTCAGACTAACACACATAAAAAGGAGCTAAGGTCAGGGTTTAGGGCCTATGCCTTCCTGGATATTTTCTCTAGGAGGTGGTAATTAACCCTGTAAATCAGCTTTTGGGTGCATAGAAACAGCAGAAGACAGTTTGGAATTAAATAAAACCTCAATAAATTAGGCAACTATCACATTATTCATCTGACATTGTCTTTGATCATATAGCAGTGACCCACTGGGTCACTTCCCACATTGATGGCCAATCCTAGAACCCTTGTGACATAAATGTCCTACAATGCCATTGTGCTTAAGCTATTTTGTTCTGATCTGTAGAGGTTCTAGGGTTGGCTATATCCCCAGATTTCCATAAAACCTTAAATTGTTTCCTCTCCGACAATAACAAATATTATTTTCCACCTTAGTCTTAAAGGAATTTTCCACATTGATGGCCTGTCATTAGAGAACTATGATACCAATCAGTAAAATTAATGTCCTTAAAGGTGTTCTCTTATATGTACACATTGATGACCTACGCTTAGAATAATCGATGATAATTGGAGTCAAGAACGTTTTTTACTACAGTTTGAATGGGCACCAATAGTAGTAGGTATCCTCTTGAATAAATACGGGCTTTTGAGTATGCCTGACCTGTGCTATACAAAAAAAGTGGGTTGGGACAGCACTGTGCTATAGTGATGGGTGTCTGAACATGTTCTCCCCTCACCTGCACCAGGATCTGAAACTTGAGTTGCTGGTCACACCGCTGACTGTAGCTTCATAGCTGTGAAGATTATCCACAGTCTTGGACTTCAGTCTCCATGGAGCAGTGTTCCTCACAGTTGAGCTGATTCTGTGGCCCTAATAGACTCTTGAAGCGGGAGCAGATGTTTGTGCTTCTCCAATATCCAGATCTCTCTAGAATTCCTCCTCCTGGCAGGAAATAGGACCAGCCCACTCCTACTATGAGTGGAGAGATGGGATGGTAAGTTCCATTCCTAATGTCAACCATACCTTATCATTGTTGATGAACATAGCATTAAAATAAAAAATATCAAATATAAATAATATTACATTACACAGAACAATTGCAGATACCCCAGGTCTGGTGTACTAGATTCGCTCCCCACTTAATGTGATTTTTTGTTATTTAACCTGGAACGACGCATTAATTAAGATATTTCTAATTTTGGGGGGACTTCATACTTCCTCCTAAAGAGATATAGTAAGAAGGTACCAAGAGCTGTATGAGGAGTTCCATCTCAAAAGCTATGACAAATAACATTCATGACAAACCATTGGCCAACTCTTCATTAAGTCCACCTCACATTTTTCCAGCAGAAGAAGAAGATAATATCAGAGATCTCAAAAAAGTAAAAATCTCCCCCTCATCATAAATAACATGGTCGATGATCTGAGATTTTATCAAACTTCTTGGTTGGAGACAATTTAATACCACGATAAACGTCCAGGCTTATCAGCAAAAACAAATGTCACTACAGTAAGAGTTAGAAGCAGAATTGAATGAGCATCTGGGTTGATTGATTAAGGATAAGATCAATGATTTAATTGTAAATAAATGAGTAATTGATTTAGTGCTCGAACCAAGACTCTCGCCAAATAAAGAGTCAATATGGTGTGCCGAACTGAATGTCAACTATGAGAACACGTGTCATTATTTACTGATGATAAGTTTGATAAATTTCTTATTATAAAATTGACAGCAAAAATGTAAATAATAATAAATAATACATTTCGATTCCCCCTAATTGGGGCACATTTCCCCAGTTGGCTGATAAGATTCTTTCTCACTGCTGATTCAGATGCTTGCAGTTCATAATGATTTGGTACTTACTATAAGGGCGGTCTTGTGCATATACAGAGCAGCCAATCTAAACAAGCAGAGCTTCAGTATACACCGACGAGCAAAAGGGTAGCAATGTTTTGAACATTTGAGTTTCAGGCTCCATATCTCACCATCCACCACAGCTTCGAATGTGAAACTATCATCCTTTTATAGACAATCATCTTGGCTATCTCCTACATAAATTGGACTTGCAACTATTTAGCACATGATTAGTTATGTAGATTCTTGTCATGTAACTGTTTTGCAAAAAACATGAACAGTGGACAGTAGAAGATTGAAAATGGGTGATTTGGAGCGATGAGACGAAAGTCAATAGACTGGGCTCTGATGGGTGCAAAGGGGTCTGGCAGAAACAAGGGAAAAGGGGCTAACGGATCGAGAAATTGAAGGAACTGTCAATTTTGGTGGAGGAAGCCTGGTGATATGGGGTTGTTTCTCAGCCAAAAGCATTGAATACTTGACCAGAATTGATGATGGTCTCAATACTGAGCTATATGTGAGTATCCTACAAGACGACTTACTTCATACACTCAAGTACTATGGGTATGAAAAGGACGAAATAGTGTTCCAGCAGGACAACGACCCGAAGCATACGTCAAGATTGGCGAAGAAATGGTTCAATGACAATGAAGAAGAGGTGCTGGATTGGCCCCCACCATCCCCAGACCTCAACCCAATCGAACACTTGTGGGTAGAGTTGAAGACAAAGCTGTATTTGTACCCAAGTGAGTTGACCAGCATGCACCAACATTGGGAACATGTAGACGAGACCTGGTAACAGATTTCAGACGAGACAAGCTTGAATCTGATCGAGAGCATGCCCAGAAAGATTCAGGCAGTGTTGAAAGCCAAAGGTGGATTTACAAAGTAATTAAAATAAAACTTTTGAATTTTAGAAGCAAAACAGTCACAATGCAGTTACATGACAAGAATCTGCAGAACTAATCATATGCTAAATAGCTGCAAGTCCAATTGATGTATGAGATAGCCAAGATGAGTGTCTATAAAATGATGGTGGTCTCACGTTTGAAGCTGTAGTGGATGGTGAGATATGGAGCCTGAAAGTCAAAGTTCATAACATTGCTACCCTTTTGCTCGTCAGTGTAAAGGATAGTAAACACCGTTAGTGAGGTGGAGTCATTAATCATAGCAGCTCCCAGATGGAGGGGAGCTAAAAAGCACTAAATAACAGCTAAGTGATACCAAATTATTGACACACTAATTTGTGCATTTAAAAAAAAAACTTTAAGAGGAATGTGTCACATATATAATTTTACTAGTTAAAACCAGATAGTGAAGATTGTCTTATTCTATTTTCTGTACATGATTTTGGGGCGGCCATCTTGCCTGAGCTGCTATTAACAGCATTTAGAGATATGCTTTACAGAAGCCTTATGGAATATAGACACAATAGAGAGGAGAAGTTCCTTGGGAAAGTGTTGTGGACATGCTCTGTGACCTGTGCAGAGGTCAATTTGCAGGGAGGGGGACAAGGTGAGCAAAGACCATCACCTATTGTGAATAGTTTGTATCCTGTATGAGCCTTGAGACCCCTACTGATCTCTACAATGAGGTGTATATCACGCTCTTTCCCCTCGCTGCAGAGGGCGTGATCTGTGCGCACTTCTCTCTCCTCATTCTAGTGACCGTGGGGGTCTTAGCGCTCAGACCTGCACAAACATACTTATGTCTCTATTGACCAAAACTCAATGATCGTTTAATATTGATGACCTGTTTTCAGGATAGATCAACATGAGATCAGTTGGGGTCGGAACCCCGGCACCCCTGACGATCAGCAGTTTGAAGATGTTGCAACGCTCATGTAACTATGAGACCACTAATCTGATATTGATGGCCTATCTTGAGTATAGGTAATCAATATTAAGCCACTGCACAAGCCTTTTAATTTATAAGTGAGACGTTTCAGCCACACAGAGTATTTCTCAAGGCATTTCCTCATCTTGACTTGAAAAAGGCCCTGTGCAGCCGAAATGTGCCTTTTACTTGACATAACATATAAACATGGGAATTGACTGTATTTTCTGGCGTATAAGACTACTTTTTAACACATGAAAATCTTCTCAAAAGTCGGGGATCGTCTTATATGCCGGTATACTGCGTGCTGAAACTTAACAGGACCTTTCACTGGTCGAACGATTGTTAGATAATGACATGTATGTGTAGAGCGGCGCCCAGGGATCTCCCTGCACTTACTATTATCCCTGGGCGCCGCTCTGCACATACGGTATATATCATTATCTAACAATTGTTTTTACATTTGCTTTTTATTTTTACGGTGTTCACCTCACCCTTTACTTTGCTTTACTTTCAAGCCGGACTGGAGGAACTGTCCTTCTCCAGCCTCAGGGACTGGCGCCCACTAGCTGAGCCACCGTGCGCTGCATCCCGGCCAGTCGCTCTAGAAGCGGCCCCTTCTCCCTGCTCTCAGTGGTTTTCTCATGCTCGGATCGTCCATTTAACTTTTATTTGGTGTGCGTTGGAAGAGGGGTAGTCTTATACGGCGAGTATAGCCCAAACCCCATATTTTAACAGGAAAAGTAGGGGGTCATCTTATATGCCCAGTCGTCTTATATTCTGGAAAATATGGTAATTGGATCTCTGTTGTCTTGGAATCTTCTACGTCCAGTAGGCGGGTAGCATACAAAAACGGAAGTACTATTTCTATATCCGGTTTAAAGATGCGTCAAATGTATCGTAATAAACATTTGATAACTTTGGCAAAAAGTATGTCAACAAAGACTCAAGGAAAACTGACCAAACATTCACCTACTGATAAATTCTCCATAAAATGTTCCCCTGTTTGGACCTCTGGTGATCAGTTGTAATCTTTCAGTTAACCTGGCAGTAAGTGTTCAGATTTCCTGCAGCACCTCCACAGGGGAGAAGAAGCATTACACAGTGACCATTCAAATCATTGCCCTCTCTTTACCCTCCCTTGAGTATGTGATCCCACTCTGTTAACTCTGAATTCAGAAACAGAGTACAGGAAAATGAGTTTTGTAAATTATGCAGACAATGCCTTTAATGACATTTTTAAAATTTTCGGTAAAAAATTACCTGCTGCAATAAAATGCAGAAACTCAGCGCTGGCCTTCAATAAAGGGATTCTATTTCCTCCAGAATCAGTTTTAAGGAAAGAATACAGCCCTGTAGGGTATGTGCCCCAGAAACATAACCATACCTTTCTTGAAAATCCAGTCCACATAGCTATAGGTGGTGCAGAGGTAGCAGTCGCTACCGGGCCCAGAAGCATGAAGGGGCCCAAAGACACTTGTGCCACATAAGAAGACACACGAAGTACTGAGGGAAGGGTGCCCAAGCTGAATTCTTGCACCAGGGCCCATGAGCCTTTAGCTACGCCCTTGCACACAACTGTAGTTTTGGTCCACATCCAATCTGCATTTTCCAATGATTGCACTTGGACCCACTTGTTTCTATGGGTCCGCAAAAAATGTGGACAGCACCTGGATATCATGTGTGTGCTGTCCGCATCCGTGTGACTGTTCTGCGAAAGGCCTTAATCCTAAGAAAAAATGCTTTGTTTTAATAGAGTTTACGGTGCACCCGGGGGCAGAGCCAGTCCATTTGTTACATCAATGCTCTACTAGTAAGGCTGAGTTCACACTTCAGTTATTTGATCAGTTATTTCAATCAGTTATTTTTGGCCAAAACCAGAAATAATTCAGCAGGTACCCTGTGACAATGCGCTGGGGGGTCCTGTGACCCTCCCGCATTGCCGATCACTGCAAACCGCAGGTCAATTCAGACCTACGGTTTGCAGCGCTAATGCAAAATTCTGATCCCCGCGGTCCGTGACCGCAGGGATCAGAAACTTCAAATAGCTTTTTATCATATAGTTAATCCCCCCCCCCCCCCGCAGCCCTGTGTCCATTGTGCCTGCGGGGCAGCAGGGGGGAGGATTGCGGGTGGTGCGGGAGGAGGGTGGGAGGCATGCGGCAGTGTGGGGGGCGGGCACGCGATCATCTGCCCGCCCCCCGTTCATTCTCAGGATGGCCGAGCAGTTGAATCAGAGTGTTAGCTCATTGCTGACACTCTGATTCAAACAGCTGACCCCTCCTTCCCCTTCCCCCTCTGCTCAGTTGTGGCAGATGGTGAAGGTTCCCATGGCAACAAGACGCCTTCTCAGGCATCCTGCTGTCCATGGTGCTGAACAGATCTGTGCTAAAGGCAGAGATCTGTTCAGACAAATGTGTAAGTGAAATACAGTACAGTACACTATATAGTGTACTGTACTGTATTATACAGACATCAGACCCACTGGATATTCAAGAACCAAGTGGGTCTGGGTCAAAAAAAATGTTAAAAAAGTGAAAAAAAAGTAAAAAAATAAAACACACATTTATCACTGATTAAAAAAAAATGAAAATTCCCTACACATGTTATATATCACCGCGTCCATAACAACCTGATCTATAAAACAGTCATGTTACATTTCCCGCACGGTGAACCCCAAAAAAAAAAAAAAATAAAAACTATGATGAAATTGAAATATTGCCCACCTTACCTCACAAAAAAGGTAATAAAAGTGATCAAAAAAGTCTTATGTATGCCAATATAGTACCATTCAAACCGTCGCCTCGTCCCGCAAAAAATGAGACCCTACATGAGACAATGGCCCAAAGAATAAAAAAACTATGGCTCCCAGACTAAAACATGATTGTTTTGTTTCAAAAATGCTTTTTTGTGTTAAACATAAAACAAAATAAAAAAGTAGACATATTAGGTATAGTCGCGTCCACAAGACCCTGCTCTATGAAAATACCACATGACCTAAACCCTGAGGTGAACACCGTAAAAAAATATAAAAAAAAAATAAAAAAGCAATTACAAAAAGTGTAATAGCAAGCGATCAAAAAATCATATGCCCCCCAAAATAGTGCCAATAAAAACGGCATCTCATCCCGCAAAAATGATACCCAACATGAGACAATTGCGTAAAAACTGAAAAAACTATGACTCTCAGACTATGGAGACAATAAAACAGTCCATCAAAATCTGCCTTCCAAAAACCACACAGCGCTCCTTTCCCTCTACCGCTGTGTGGCTGTACAGTACTTTACGACCACATATGGGGGGTTTCTGTAAGAGTCAGGGCAATAAAGATAGAATCTTGTTTGGCTGTTAACCCTTGCTTTGTTAGTGGAAAAAATGTTGAAATTTCATCTCCATTTGCCAATAACTCTTGTGGAGCACCTAAAGGGTTAACAACGTTTGTAAAATCAGTTTTGAATACCTTGAGGGGTGTAGTTTCTAAAATGGGGTTATTTTTGGGTGGTTTCTATTATGTAATCCTCACAAAGTGACTTCAGACCTGAACTGGTCCCTAAAAATGGGTTTTTGAAAACTTCTGAAAATTTTCAAGATTTGCTTCTAAACTTCAAAGCCTTGCAACGTCCCCAAAAAATAAAATGGCATTCCCAAATTGATCCAGACATGAAGTAGACACATGGGGAAAGTAAATTAATAACTATTTTTGGAGTTATTACTATGTATTATAGAAGTAGAGAAATTGAAAGTTGGAAATTTGCTAATTTTACCCAAATTTTGGTAAATTTGGTATTTTTTTTTAAATAAAAATGAATTTTTTTACTTTATTTTACCTGTAACATGAAGTACAATATGTGATGGAAAAAAAACTATCTCAGAACGGCCTGGATAAGTAAAAGCGTTGTAAAGTTATCACCACATAAAGTGACACTGGTCAGAATGGCCGGGTCCTTAAGGTGAAATATGGCTGTGTCCTTAAGGGGTTAAAGACTGTTTAACTCCACTGCAAAGCATGTATGAAGACTACAGATAAGGTTTATTTCCAGATTGAATCTTTGTAGTTATTCATAAATACTAGGTGAAAAAGATGATTTCATGATTTTTGCCAGGGTTGAACAGGAGATGTTAATAGTACAAATGTAGCAAGCCCCCGAGGAGACTATGCAGAGGACGGGAGTGGCAGTGGCCCTGATGAAGTTTTGTGTCACGGTTTCTTCCTGGGGATTGGTGCAGCGGAAAGGTAGTTTTGAAGAATGAGGCCAAAAGTTAACATAGAACAGTCTCTTTTACTAAGTGCAAAGTAGATTTTTTTGCCCCAGTAGGAATATGGAGGCATGTGGGATGACTGCAACTTAGCACTAGTGTATTACTGACCTAGTAGTAGTCTAGGTGATGGATGTCTTAACTGTAGTCCCTCACTTCACAGCAGCATCTAATGCTGGATGTAGCTGTTCACTCTGCTGTCTGTCTTCTCCAAGATTCACTTGATACTCAAGATAAAGTTGATTTCTCTAGAGAACCTCTAGCAGTAGGAGGACCTCTGCAGTGTGCCTTCTCTCCTCTCTATGTCTCAACAGAGACTTCCCCTCCTGGCAGGAAGCAGGACCTGCCCACACCTACCAAGGGGTGAGGAACAGGATGTTTAGCCCTGTTCCTGCCAACCTTTGGCAACCAATACCTTACTGGACGATATGGCCAGATAACATATAAAATTCAAGACATAACAATGCAAACTATATACAATAAAATTGCAGATAACCCCAGGTCTGGAGTACTGCATGGCAACCAGGCACAGGAAGGATGGAGGAGCTGATTACATCGGAGTCTAGCTACAGGGAGATAGCAGGGACAAACTTCCAACAAGCAAACACACATGCAATAACAGCAATAAGATAGTGAATAACACCATGGGACATGACAAGTACCGCCCAGCTCTTATCCCACTTGTTTAATTGACAGATAGATTTCAGAGCTGGTAGCAATGAAGCAAAAGAAGCCAGGTGTACCTAATTGGTACAGCCCTGCCCAAGGTGCACTAAAAACCTTAGTTATTTAAAAATGAAAAGCACATTTCTCAACTTCTCAGAGGGTTGTATTTTAACAAGAAAGGTATGGTTATGGTTTGGGGGACCTACCTAACACGGTCCATATAAAGTAGAAATAAAGCAGTTGCGGCACTCACCAGTTGCGTAAATCCTCTTTATTGCGGCTATTCAATGCAGCATAACAAGCAATCGGGCTGGGGCAGCTTTTGCCCTTACTGAGTGTCGATGACGGCGACAGCCGTTTCGCGCCAACCGGCGCCTCTTCTGGCCTGATCTCACCTTAGTGCAGGTATCTGCACGTCATATGTAGGCGCCATACCTCTGCGTCACGATCGAGGACACGCCCACAGGTGTAAAGAGAGACACACATATCCATTAGCTAAATGTAGCATATCTAATATACATAACAAACATATTAACATATAATCTACAAAAAGGAGTGCAATTAGTTTCTTTCATTGAGTCCTAATAGGCCAGTGGCGTTAGTACGCACAATCCACGCTGCCTCTCTTCTTAATAATTGGAGGTGGCGGTCCCCTCCATGCTCAGGGGGGTCAACCACCTCCAAACCTACGAACTTCAAGCAATTTGAGTTGCCGGCATGTTTCTCACGAACATGCTCGATAAGTCGCGTGCGACCAGTCCCGGTTTTTAGAGAATTAAAATGTTCTCTGAAGCGTTCATACATCGGACGTATAGTCTTTCCGATGTAGAACGCCCCACAAGAACAAAGGACCAGATACACCACATAGGTAGTTTTACATGTAATAAAATGCGCCAAAAAGTGTTCTATCCCTAACACGGTGTTTCCTTTAAACTAATTTTGGAGGTGACAGGCCCCTTTAAATCAATGATTCCTTATTTCTTGAGAACCTTTTCCTTCTACTCACTTTCTTTATACTCCAAGTTCAGAGGTTGGATACCAGGCAATGACATAACTTCTATTCTGGCCGCCTACATGGAGCTTGAAGACCTGCACAGATATCACCCAGACCTGAAAACAAAAAAAATCACCCGGTAAGTTTAACGTAATGACGGCAACGGCAACATTTCCAAACTTCCACTCATAATGCAGATAAGTGAAATACTGATGCTAGAGCTGCTTGTTTGTAGGTCTCCTCCATCGGGAAGAGTTGACTTGATAAAATTTTGTTTCTAAAAATGAATCTACAAATCACAATCATAAGTTTCGTGTAAGCCACAATCTGTTCTGGTGCCTTCCTGTCTCCATGATTAAGCTGCCCGCTTTATTTCATGTGTTCTCTTTCTTTCTGCTTCCCGTTGTCAGGCGAGGCTCATCTCGAAAGCCTCACTTTTTAAAAAATATGTTGACAAGTGATCTTTTGATATTATCCAACGAGTTCTTTATATAAATATATTTCTGCCCCATTTCACGTTGGCAATCTTTATGTGTTTGTTTAGAGGTAAGAAGACAAATGTTTGTATCTTTCTGGGTCCATTTATTAAACTATTGTAATATTACACATGTTTAGTATCTCTGTTTAAAATAATAGGAAATGGAAAAAGTGTTTAAATTCAGTAAATCCATTACTGAATATATGATGCAATCACAGGAAATAGGACTCAAACTAATGGCAGAATACTTCCATTGACATGATATTATGGAGTAAATCATACCTGTTTTATAGAGCCTTGCATTACTATTTGTTATAGGTTTTCATATAACTCATTCAGAAAAAAATACCGCAACAACAAGGAGTGGTTGGGATGGAATGAAGCTTTCTATGTGTGAATGTATTGATGAGATATGGAAGTGATTACGAAATTGGAGGAACAGAGAAGTTTGTTGGGGAAAACTGTACAACTGAAAGGAAGGTCTAGGACCCTGTTGGTCCACCTCTAGCCTGGATACAAGATAAGATATGGTCTCTAGCCTGGATACAAGATGAGATACGGCCTCTAGCCTGGATTTAAGATGAGATACGGCCTCTAGTCGTGATACAAGATGAGATACAGCCTCTAGCCTGGATACATGATGAGATACAGCTTCTAGCCTGGATACATTATGAGATACAGCTTCTAGCCTGGATACATGATGAGATACAGCCTCTAGCCTGGATACATGATGAGATACGGCCTCTAGCCTGGATACAAGATGACATACGGCCTCTAGCCTGGATACATGATGAGATACAGCCTTTGGCCTGGATACATGATGAGATACAGCCTCTAGCCTGGATACATGATGAGATACAGCCTCTAGCCTGGATACATGATGAGATACGGCCTCTAGCCCGGATACAAGATAAGATACAGTCTTTAGCCTGGATACAAGATGAGATACGGCCTCTTGCCTGGATACAAGATGAGATATGGCCTCTTGCCTGGATACAAGAGAAGACACGGCCTCTAGCCTGAATACAAAATGAGATATGATCTCTGGCCTTGATACAATATGAGATACGGCCTTTAGCCTGGATTCAAGATTTGTTACGGCCTCTAGTCTGGATACAAGATGAAATACAGGTAGGGATGGAGGCATAGAGGTTCTGTATGGTATCCTGCAGCACATTTGCCCACAGATGTTAGAACTGCGCCTGTAGATCCTGCACACTTGTAGGTTGATGAAGCTGGAGGCCCAGCTGGTCCCATAAATGTAGCAACCTGGGAGGCCAAAAAAGTGTTGCAATCTGGCGATCAATTCCGGGGAAACCTTTCTAGAGTGTTGCCAGCTGGAAGCCCTGCCATTAGAGACAACACATGTGGCCAGAGGATCTCCTGCACAGATTGATAACCTGTTAGTGTCCCTCGTATTACTACATCGTATGCGATGGCCCCCCAGATCATCACACCAGAAGTTTGGGCAGTGTGTCACTCCACAGAAAAGGTAAGATTGAAGTGCTCCCCACCAAGCCTACATAGTTAAACCTGACTGTCGTTGGATCCCAAACAGAACCTGGATTTGTTGCTAAAGGTGATACAGTTCCAGTTCACAGCAGTCCAGTTTTCTTGATCACGACATCACTGCAAATGAAGGCAATGGTGCCTGGCTCTTAATGGCAGGACATGTAATGGACACAATGACACAAAATTTCCTTCTGCTAAGCACTTGGAAATGGTCTGGGCAGAGACAGTGGGTGTAATGAAGGTGTCACCTGTTGCTGAATGGTGGACAACGAAACTGTGGGAGCTGGCCGTCCGGAGCGTCTTCCCTGTTTGTGAGTGCCCCCACATAACCACTGGTCTCAGCATCTCCTCTGAACTTTGATTGACAGGGACAGTTGTGATGATGTTTTCACTGCCTGGTTCTGTCAATCAAAGTGCAGAGGGCGCAGCAGTTGCAGAGAGAGCAGAGCCTCTAGGTGTAACGGTAACGCCCCCATTGCTCCTAGAGGCTCAGTTGCATATAATAAAACATCATTTTTCTCAGCCATGCGGGCACATATGAACATGGGACCAACACAGATGCCTTCAGCTGTCAAGTGCACATGTAACAGATCAGCCAGTGTCATAGGGACAAATCTGCTGACAGATGCCCTTTAGAGGGGTGATCCCAAAGATTTACACCTCTTTTATTACTCAGAACTGTTTATCTGGAGGATTTTCTTCCCTTTCTGTGGGGGAACAGCAGCTCTTCAAGCGCCTGCATCTCCCAGGATGCACTCCAATATATTTCTATGAATTTACAGATAGGGTTGCATGAATGAAAAGTGTCTGGACAGCATCAAATGCATTATATGAGATCACTACACCAGGATTGAGAGGAACAGGGAAGATACTAAGCATGTTAGTCCACCGCTGACTGCAGGAGAAGGTGGACCAGAATAATAACTAGCAGGGGGGGCGCTGTAAAGCAGGATGTTTTCAAAAAAGCTAACAATATTTTTATTGCATGTATATTGCAATAATGCTTCATTTGAAATGGGACTAGTTATTCATTTCATAGGACTAGTTTTCGTAGGATAAATCCTTTTATGCTTTCACATATAAGGGAATAGCTAGCTAAAATAGCAACTTCTTTAAAGCAACCCGGATCTCTGTTAATAAAGTAATACTGTACATGTAAACACCTGTATCATTGTGTGGGCACAACTGCAATAGAAATCTCGCTGCCATGAAGAATCGGCTTCAGTTGTAGAACAGTCAGTGTTAAAATGGAAATCATTCAGCACAAAATAGAGTTCATTCCACACTGCAGGTTAAGTGCCTCTAATTATGTAGCACTTGTAGGCTACGTCCTTGATATTTATATCTGTGAATCAGTAACGTATAATTAGGACTAATTATGTGTACATAATGAGTAACTGCAATCCATAGACGGACGTTACAGCCTCACCGAGCACAACTTCAGAGGGCTGCTGTCACACTGTGCGCTAGAAGGGCTCAGGCACACCAATGATTTTAAATTCGGGTAAGTTCTGTCAGTGTTTTATTTTTTCCTTAGTTTTGCTTCAGTGTTGTCTATAATTTCTTGTGCTTTTTCAGCACGAGGTCATCAATTTTCATGCGTTTTTTAATTGCGTAAAAAAAGAACTGGAGAATAACTCGCTGCATCTGTTGGACCAACCTCCAATGTGCTTCAGTCGGTTTTCTCAGAACCACTGACTTGAATGTATAGTGGTCAGGTTTGGAGTGGCCCGCAACGCCATGCTAAGACCTCTGGAGACCATCGAGGTGTCACCACATGTTGCTGCTCTCTGGAGAGGATGGTAAGGTATGGTACTCTCTGACCCACTGACTTGAATGTATAGTGGTCAGGTTTGGAGTGGCCCCAACGCTATGCTGGGACCCCGGACACCATCGAGGTGTCACCACATGTTGCTGCTCTCTGGAGAGGTTGGTAAGGTATGGTACTCTCTCACCCACTGACTTGAATGTACAGTGGTCAGGTTTGGAGGTGCCCCAACGCTATGCTGGGACCCCCGGACACCATTGAGATGTCACCACATGTTGCTGCTCTCCGGAGAGGATGGTAAGGTATGGTACTCTCTGACCCACTGCCTTGAATGTATAGTGGTCAGGTTTGGAGGTGCCCCAACGCTATGCTGGGACCCCCGGACACCATCGAGATGTCACCACATGTTGCTGCTCTCTGGAGAGGTTGGTAAGGTATGGTACTCTCTAACCCACTGCCTTGAATGTACAGTGGTCAGGTTTGGAGTGGCCCCCAACGTCACGATGAGACCCCTGTACACCATCAAGGTGTCATCACATGTTGCTGCTCTCCAGAGGGGATGGTAAGGGGTAGTGCACCCAAATGGGAAATAAGTCCAGAGAGTCAGGGTCTGCAGTAAACCAGTAAGATTATTTACTGGAGGAACTCAAGTGCAAAACAATACAGGCAATGTAGTAAGCATGCACAAGAAGGGTTTGATGCTGAGAAAAAGCCTGAGCTAGCCGTCCCGCTCTCTCTCAGAAGGCTGGTACCCTGGCCAAAGGCTGGTGGCCCAGGTTCTGTGGCTCAGTCATCCAACTGGAGCTCTGGTCAACAGGCTGGTAACCCTGGGTCTGTGGCTTGGCATTCACATCTTAGTACCTTTTTCTGGTCACTTATGCTGTCTAGCAGAGTCTCTTCTACTAAGCACTGGTCGAAACCTGCAGACAACTTGGGGCTCTGACTGCTCTACTTATATACTGTACAGTTTCATGCTGAAATTGAACCCTCTAGTGGGAGGGGTGGAATGGAGAAGCACAGCCTAAACAGAAACATTGTTTCAATTTTTGTCTGTCATAGTCTAAATGCAAATATATGGAATGACTAAGCAGAAACGAACTAGTCTTCAGATATAAACAACATAGCTAAACCAGACAGTCAAAAGGTCAGTCAGTGTGTCTGGGTTTTTTTTCTTCCAAAATTTTGCATAGATAGAAAGTCACAAAGTCTCTCAGTATTAGCTGGCTGTGTATTAACCCTTTCTGCAGTGCAGCTAGAGTGTGATAACAGCGCAAATAAACAGGATATGTTACAATAAACATATAAATGCAGTTGAACAATATGAAACAGTATAAGTGCACACAGCATAAATCACAGTGCAAGTTAACTCTTCAAAGTTAAATAAAATAGCGAGTTGATGGTTTTGCATAGTAGCAATAGGGGCAAATGTCCATAGTCCAAAGTACCCTTGCTCCTGGGCACTACAAATCAGCATGACCCAATTCATTTCTATAGTGTCCTTTTTGCATGAAAAATGCAAATGACAGAATGTGCTGCACTTTTTTTTACTGAGAGCGATCCCACATGAGAAAAAAGTGCTGAGGTCTTTAATAGGTCCGTTTTCACAGATGGGGCCTGTGTGTGAAAGTCGCTCATGTGCATAAGGATTTTTTCAAGCAGGACTTTGACATTTGAGTCAATGAATGTGACTTGTGGTCATTGAAAAAAAGAACTAAAGCACACTGAAGGACGGTATGCTTTTTACTAATGGTCAGTGGAAGAAGCTGTGATTTATTCCTCAGTTTTTCTAATCACACGCGTGAAACAAGCATAAAAACTGATGGCATTTCCACGTGGAAAAAGTACAAGAACTTAACAGGACCACAACCAACACTGAAGCAAAGTAAGGTGAAGTAAAGTAAAGTGAAACTGAGGGAAGAATGTTGATAGGACTTTCTTTTCTGTCCTGCATAACAGATCCGTTGTGCCTGCCCTCTATATGTCTCTAACGCTGGGTTCAGACCTGAGCGTTCCTGAGACGCGCGTTTTAGTCGCGCGTTTTTGTACGCATTTTTGTGCACGTTTTTGGCAATAGTAAATGCGCGGTTTACGCAAGTTTGTGTGATTGACTGCTGTGTTGTCCAATGACCAAATATCCCTGTCTATATGAAGTCTGGCCTTTCCAGCATGTTGCAAATTCATAAACGCGCGTTCGAACGTGCGTTTTCAGTGTCAAAAACACGCAAAATACAAGCGTTGCGTGTTCCCATTGAAGTCTATGGGCCAAAACGCGTGACAAACGCCCAAAAAAAAGCTCAAGTACTTGTTTATGCGTCGGGCGTTTTCCAGCGCGTATGAAAGCGCTGTAAAACGCGAAAGTGTGAACCAGTCCCATAGGGAAGCATTGGTTTGCATCGGTTATGCGTTTTACAGCGCGTTCGAACGCGCTGTAAAACGCGCAAGTGTGAACTGAGGGTTAGGGTTACTCCTCTCATGAGTTTGCCACTTTTCCTCAGCACAGAGGGATGAAGGATCATGATAGGAAGCCTTACACTGCATAGGCCCATGCAGCTCCTCTGACTTCGGCACATAGGCCGGACTCTCTGGCTGATGCAATCAGACTACAGAGCTTGTCCCTTTAGAGGGGGAAGGTCCAGCCTTCTTCCTGCTGAGTGGGGCACAATAAACTAAGCTGCACCACCTATATACAGCTCTTTCAATCACATTCAAAGCACTGAAAGTACACCAACCCTTACTGGTAGATATTAATCCTTTTTTAGTAGTGAATTTTGCTTTTAGCAGTGATCTACTGTAAAAAAAAATTACTGTGCGATGGTAGAAAACATGCATTGGAGACCAGTGAAAGGAGAAGGAGACATAGTGGAGAACAAGATACCATGAGCTTTTCATGTCCTCAGCTAACTTGCTGCTGACGGTGGTCAGGGTACAGTAGAAGGGGGCGCCAATCCTAGCTTTCCTATCGAGATCTTTAGTCACCTAGAATTAATACTTAATTTGCTAAAAGTAGAGATTCATCTCTAATCGACAGTGACAAGAAGAACAGAGCTGTGGTAGATGTAATGCGTTTCGATATATTAGAAAGAATACAAGTCTAATGATCTATATATTATCTCAGGAGGATCCACTTTTATATTAAAGGGGTTTAGAAGATTTAAAAAAAACTATAATCCTGCACAACCCCTTTAAAACCAACTCAGTGGAAGACTCTGCGTACGGAATCCAGATCCAAACCCTCTATTAGGACTAATTTTGGTAATAAATGTCTCATATAGCATCTAAAGTGACCGAAGATTAAAGCCATTTTAATTATGTATTCTAAATACGCTGGTTAATTTCATTCTATTCAGCGTTGTCGTCCGGGTTAGCTGGATGCGCCCGACTTAATTGCGTTCCATTGATTTTTTTTTTTCATTTTTTTTTTTCGCCTCTGCAAAATACGCTTTTGTTGCAGTAATGAAACTTTTGTTTTGTCTCCTCCATTGGCATTGTCTTAGGCATTTCTAGCATTTACCACTCAAAAACTGAACAAAACCTCTTCTTAAGAGTGAAGCAAGCTCAGGGCTCAGTGTAATCCTTACCATCGACGTCTTCTAATCAATGTGTTAAATGATGTCATTATCATATGGTATTTCCTCCCATTTAAACCAGTTTAAAAGGTAATGGTTTGTTTCAAATTAGATCAGACTGCTGTGTGTGCGTAAATGATAGAACACAGCTTTCAATTAATTATTCCACATTTTAATTAAAAAAATCTACTATTTTTAACATAGGGTAATGGGTATTATTTAAAGAGGTTCTTCTCCTAAATATATAAGGTGGAATCTATGGTCTTCCAAGTTCATTTTAGCATTGTGCTGTAGTGCTGACATAAAGAGGAGACTACCTAAAGGATTTCTATGGTTTCCTAAAGAATTATTTTTATCTGCCCAAAGGAACTCAAACCTGTATATTTTGCCCAATATACCTGTTTTTCATGTCAGCACTTTCCTTCCCCTGTTCTCAGCATCACTGCATCCTGGCAGGATGTTTACATGCAGAACTTCCTGTTTTCAGCAGCTTCCAACTTAATTTTCTAACGAATCCCAGCATGCTGTTCTCTATAATGTTTAGCATGGCTTGCTCCTTCTATGTAACAAGGAGAGTAAAGGTGTAGTGAGTGGGTGTGACTACTGAAGAGGGAACAATGTGACAGTCAAAACAAGCCCTGTGAACCATTACAGAGAAAAGTATGCTTGTTTAGAATACACAGCAGAAGGCTAATGAAAACAGGAAGTTCTGCTTGTAAACATCCTGCAAGGATGCAGTGATGCTCAGAAAAGGGGAAGGAAAGTGCTGATATGAAAAACATATTAGGGCAAAAAAAACATTACCGGCAAAAATATTCAGTGTTTGGAGTACTCTGAGCAGATAAAATGTAATTATGAAACCTGGAGATTCCCTTTAAAACAGTAATAGCAAAAAGCGGGCAAATATTCAGACAGAGAGACTTGTTTTGAGTGCCATTCAATAGACGTGAACCATGCTCCACGAGATAAGTAAGAAGACAAGAGAGACTCTTGACCTGATGTCAAAAGATAAGGGAATATTAGTCTTGGAGACTGAGGAGAAGCTCCTAAACGGTAGAAAAGTGAGAAAATCTGTACTGGAATTAACAATAAAGTTAACCTCCTAGATTCCAGATTGACTGTGCGGGTGAGGCACGAGAATAATTCCCCAAAATATTGCTCATCTTCCTGAATGTTCAAAATCAAGTTGAGTGGAAAAGTTATTATCATCTGGCATGTGTTCTGCATCTACAAATTACTGTTATCACAATCACATTATATTGCAGTCCTTATTGAGAGGCTACCCTCAGCTGTGTGGACTCAAACTGTGACTAGCACCTTTTTCTTGGCGGCAGCATACAAATCACATGATGAACATGTTTCACATTCATGCCCGTGGAGATTAAGGCTTTATGAAAGGTGGCATAGTGGCCACGAGGACCTGCAGAGGTGCAGAATGGTTCCTTTTCAAATTGAATGGTCCAGCCCCATGACTTGTGTATACTCAGGGAAGGCCATGGCAGAGGATGGCCCCTCGGAGATCACAGCAGAACATCCTAGTGGGCACTTCTTCAGAGTTTTAGTTCCTCAACACCAGTTAAGGACCACATTATTGTGCCATGTGTTTCTAAAAAAAGTTGTGGTACTGCATCTGTGTCTTACTCGGGAGCCCCTATAACAAGTGGACTGTGGTGGTACTGTTTGGAAACTGAATTGCAGAATTATGTGGGGACCGTTTAACAGTATTTAGGGGGTTTAATAATCTCTGCCTGTCAGTACAGTGGGTGGGGACTTTCACACTGCCTGTGTCATGCATGCTGCTGCTCATTTAGAGGTTTGCAGCCTCTCCTGTGCCTTAGACTTACATATGTAGCTGTAAAGCAATCTGCTCCCATTTTAGAATGATCTATAGAATTATAGCTTCTGCTAAATGTGACCTTGCAAGGCATAATTTAAGAGGACCTTCCATGTTTTTTTTTTTATTCTAGATCAGGCATGCTCAACCTGCGGCCCTCCAGCTGTTGTAAAACTTTAACTCCCAGCATGCCTGAACAGCCTACAGCTATCAGCCTACAGCAGGGCATAGTGGGAGTTGTAGTTTTACAACAGCTGGAGGGCCGCAGGTTGAGCATCCCTGTTCTAGATAAATACCTTTAGGGTACTTTTACACTTGCAGCAGGACGGATCCGGCAGGCTATTCAGCCTGCCGGATCCGTCCTGCCGCAGTAGCCGTGCACTGCCGTGCTGCCGCTCCGTCCCCATTGACTATAATGGGGCGGAGCTACGGCGCAGCACGGCAGTGCACGGCCGGAGATCGCCGGACTAAAAGTCCTGCATGTCCGACTTTTCAGTCCGGAGATCTTTGCCGTGCACTGCCGTGCTGCAGGACGGATCCGGCAGGCTGAATAGCCTGCCGGATCCGTCCTGCCGCAAGTGTAAAAGTACCCTTACTTGCGGGGTACTGATGCTGCCACCCTGCCTGATTTTTTTAAATATCGCTCCTGCACCCGCTGTGCCCCCCTGTAGTTTTCCCACTCAGTATGTTAATACTGAGCATCGATACAAGGAGGAGGAGAAGCCAGGGTTTCTGAATGGGCATCTCCTTCTCCCTGGCTGTGCTGCGATACAATCACAGCAGAGAGCGTCACAGCCAGGAAGAAGGAGACGCCCATTGAGAAACCCTGGCGTCTCCTCCCCCCTGCAAGTAAAGGTATTTATCTAGAATAAAAAAAAAACATGAAAGGTCCTCTTTAAACCTGTAGTTACCAGGGCTATGGGCAGTAGACAGTGATTTCTTGAGAAGAGACGGTAGACAGAAGCTGGATGATGATGTTAAAAATGGCATGAGGAATAATAGAAGAACATGGTACAATGTAGACTAGAGTGGATTTTTATTGTGGATTTTTCCTTTTGCATTTCATAATCCACAGCAAAATTGTTATATAAGTGGCCTAACACTGCAGGTAAAACCATCAAGGTATGATGGTGCCCAAACAGTTAAATGCCTCATTAGTCCTGGTCCTCTCTTGCCCCAGTTTGGATGACCCATACATTAGATTTCAGGAAGAGTAAAAATAAGTGCCTCAAAAAACCTCCCCCAAAAAACAGGATATAGGAATGGCGGAGAAGACTGGTAAGGTTGGTTCTTTATATTCTGGCTGTGAGCCCTTCTTGAGATCATACAGAATCTGTTTCCAGTTTTCAAAGGGTTTCCCATCTCATCTCTGAAAAGATACAAAGAGCGGCGAGAGCGGTAAGAGGGGCGCCAAGCATAAGAGCGGACAGAAGCTGCCTTGGGACCTGGGGGGGGGGGGGGTAACCAGTAAATCAGTGTACGCTTGTCAAAGGCTCCATGCTGTAGGAATTACTCAAGCAAAAATAACAAATGGCCGTCATTGTAGAGCCAAAAACCTGTGATTATAATTATCACATCCCCAGTGACCTTGCATAAACTTTAATCCCTCTCCAATGGAGCATTTAAATAGCCTGCATCTAGCAGCAAGGGAGTGTGGAATATACATATAGACGGGGAGAGGAAAAACACTAGGCCTCGGTGTTTAAGCTTTGTATGAATGACCGGAACAAGAAAGAAGGCAGGGCTTGAACTGGAGTGATAATGTGGGATATGAGCAAACTACAATTTAGACATGCAAATATTTAAAAAAAAAGATTGAAAAAATAGAATAAAAATGTAATATAAATAATAATGAAATAAAATCATAATCATCATTGTATAATAATAATAACAGCAGCATCAATAATAATAATACTGACATAATAATCACAACATTACTATATATTACTATAAAAGTACTAATATGAATGGTAATATTAATAACACTAGTATAGTAATAATAAATATATTAATAACCTTAATATTGTCATGACAATAATGATATAATAGTCATAATCAGAGATGAGCCAATTATTAGAAAATTTTATAAATAATTTGCTTCATGACAATTCGCCGTCATTGTACCCCTCAGATGCTGCATTTATACATGATCGCCGCATCTGATATAGATAACAGAGTGTAAAATGTAAGAAAAAACTAAAAAAAATCACTTACCTCATCCATTTGCCGGATCGTCGCCATCTTGCTAGAAGATCGGGCGCAAAATCTTGCACGGCCCAAAATGACCACATCACGCCGAGCCGCGTGGTGACGTCCTACGGCAAGATCTTCAACATGGCAGCGGGCGGCTTGTCGCGAGCAAATGGATCCGGTAAGTATGACTTTTTTTTAGTTTTTTACACTATTTCAGGTTAAATCGATTCGATACCACGAAGTACAAGGAAATTCAGCTTCGTGGCTAATCGAATTTGTGGACATCGATTCGCTAAACACTAGTCATAATATCGATTATGTAGTCACAATAAAGTAATATAAAGTGATGGAGTAATAAAGATATGGTAGTAAATAGTAATAATACTAGTATAGTAATAATAAGATTGATAAGAATAATGGTCATTTTACTAGTTCACTCCTCATTAAAGCAAAAAACTTTCAGTTTTAATATTACACTTATCACAGCAAAGGGTTTATACTATAAAAATTAAATAAAAAGTTTGAAAAAAAATTGAAAAGATGACAAATGCGGGTCACATAACATGCAAACAGCGTATCCAAATCCCTGTAACACCCCATATAATAAAAGAGGAATTCACCACATGTAAATGAATATACATGACATGCTAGACTCCAGCTCGCCAAGGCCAAAGGCACTTGAAAGAAATTGTGCCACAGCAGGATTCATTTAAAAAAAAAAATACAACATTCCTTCTGGTCTAATAAGGCAATAAAATAAAATAAAATAAAAATTTAAAATAACAAAAAAATGTACAAAACTGCGCATTCACTGCAGTGTGAGTGACATGTAAATTAAAGAGCTAAATGTTCAAAGTGATTTTCATAAGTGAAGTTGTACCAAACAGCAGAACCCAATATACAGCCTTAGGCATCATGCACACGAACGTATTTATTTTTTTCCGTACCCATTCCATTTTTATGTGGAACCATTCATTTCAATGGGTCCGCAAAAAAAACGGAAGTTACTCCGTGGGCATTCTGTTTCTGTATGTCATGTATGTTCGTTCTGCAAAAAAAATAGAAAATATTCTATTATTGTCCGCATTATGGTCAAGGACAGGTCTGCTCTTTTAGGGGCCAGTTGTTCCGTTTCGCAAAATACGTAATGCACAAGGACGTCATCCGTATTTTTTGCGGATCCGTGTTTTGCAGAGCCCTTAAATAGTGTATTTTAATGATGTAATTGTAGCCATAATGGCGGAAAATATAAAATCTGCATTAATATTGTATCATTCATCACAGCAAAAAAGTATTGCATGGGCAAAGTTGACAACTGTCTTCATGGGGGCTTCTGTCAACCATTGCCCACCACCACATGTTGCCATCTTGAATTTTGGGCACTGTGTAGCAGTATTATTTGAGTACTTTAAAACAATGTTATTTGGGAATGTATAGTTGTGTTTATAAAAGTACTATGATATACTGTATGTCACCATTTCATGGCATTATTGTGTGCGTAAGTGAGTAAGCCCCTCATGGACATTTACTTTTCCCTATTTTGTGGCATCATTTACCCAGTAATTCTTGGTTAAGAAATAGGATTCCAATGCAAATATCAACATAAACTAGTTCTTCTCACTCCAATTGCGATATTTCCACACATAAGCTTCTTAATTGAAAAGGCAATCCCAAAAAATCGTGACGTTTTGGTCTTCATAGGACGCGATGAACGGGTATAGATCTGGTAGTAACGTGTACACTAACAACAGAATCAAGGAGAAGACCGAGGGTACGGCCGCACTTTCAGGTTTCTTGATGCGGTTTTGGGAAAGCCAAAATCAGGAGTGGATCATAAAAAGAAAAAAGGCATAAAGGGAAGATACGACTTCTGCTCATTTTTTAATTCACTCCTAGTTTTGGCTTCCAAAACTGTATCAAGAAACCTGGCCGTGTGGCGATACCCTGAATCTGTGGGAGGTCCTGATTGTCAAGTTGATGGCTTTTTGGATTATCTTTTCTATACAAGTGTGTACTTTCCCCATAGTTTTTTTTGTCTGTGTGATTTCTCCACAGATCTGTATGTAAACCTTTCTGGAAGTTCTGAGAACTTGATATACTGTATTTTGTTGAATAGAAGTTCACCTAGGTCCAGAAGAACTTTAACGCTCTTTTGAAGAGTTCCTTTACTGAAGAACTGGCCATGACGAAGGGAATTGGGTCTATTTGGAAAAAAAAACAGGTCCACTAGGTTCCACCATGATACATACTTCTACTTATCTTGGTTCAGGAGAGAGATAAAAGGTCATTTGTAGAGCATTTTTATTTTTGGAATGGACTACAAACAATGGCATCACCATTTTCTGGATGGAAAGGCTCCATTAGAAAAATAAAAATCAAGAAGCCTAGTCCTAGATCATGAATTATCTTTAAAAGCTGCACAATGGGTAGTACTTGGCCAAAAAGGACCCACAGTCAAAACATCTGCAACGCCAAATGAGCGTTCTTCATGAACATGCCCCAATATCTCAAAGTAGAAACACAGCCTGCAAACCCAACATCACTGAGGTCCCCAAGAGCCACACGCTCCCATTATAAAAGAGCTCGGCCACAAATTTGAAACTTGTCAATGTCACATGTTTCCATTGTCTGTCATTGAAAAAGTTTGTAAATTAATCAGCTGGCAACGCCAATCTTCTACGCCAGGCAACTGTGAACCAGCCTCTTCCCTGCTGAAAGGATTACAATGAAATCATATAATTGCAGGCTGCCATTCAGTCACCCTTGACAATAGATGACTCGAAAATTGGAATGTTTTTTTTTTTTTTTTCTCAGCCCCCGTGCTTCCAGAAATGAAGAATAGAGAAGGAACCGAAGCCTTTTTAAACGACCTAAAAATCTACATCTCTCAAACAAATGAGCAAAAAAGAGTGCAATTTAAGGCCGAATTATCTGGTGTTAATCCTTGAGAACTCAAAGGCGGAAGATAAAAGGGAAAAAAAATGCAGGTTTCACTTTCCTCATTAAGGCGCATTGACTTTCACCTAATCGCATGCAATTAAAATTTCTCCATGAGATTTCCTTATTGAAATAAGAAAGATAGCGCTTTGCTGAATGGCGTGATAGATTTGACATAAGCGAGCTTCCTGGACAAACTGATTTATCATGTCTCATTCCCGCAGAACTCTCTTGCCTACTCATTTCTCATCGTATTACTGTGAAGCTGTAATTAAAGAAGATCCTCCCCCCCCCCCAGCCTAGCGGGACACGCTAAATTATAAATGTGCTGTCCTTTCTTCTGCCTTAATTTAAAGGGGCCGAACTGGAACATGATTCAAGTCTAGAATCTGCATTTTTTTCCCTAATGGTGTTCACACCCCACTGCTTGTTGTCCTGCATGTGATGATGGCCGTCAAAGAAAGATCGCCTTTGCTGCTGTAATCCCCAAGACCGAGGATATGAGGAAAATCAAGAAGCAATAGTAAGAACTAGGCCAGGTCTCCTTTAGGATTGTCAACCTGGCCATACGCTTCAGAATGCCGTCAGCTGACCATTATTACGCTCAACCCTCCCATACACATTCACGCTCATGCATGTGCTCTCAATAGGGAAAGAAGTGTAAGTCAATGCAAGACACCTCTGGTGGTCTCTTCCTTAAGAACTGCCTTAATAACAAAAGGATAGCACATGTTGAAATCCATTATGCCCAACCCCTCTTTCTGCTAACATCTGTCTGGGAAAAGTTATCACCGCCCCATAAATATTAGATTATTGACTTTTCCCTAATGATCCTCACACCCCTCAGCTTGTTGTCCTGCATGGGATGATGGTCAGTGAAGAAAGATCGCCTTTGCTGCTGTAATTCCCAAGACCGAGATATGAGAAAGTCAAGAAGCTATAGTAAGAACTAGGCCAGCTCTCCTTTATGATTCTAAAGCTGACAGACGGGGACTAGAAGTCCACTCAAGAGAGCCCTAGAGCCATGGGCCCCGGAACTGAGCGGCAGGGAGCAAGTATGTATAAATGTCTTCACAGGTACCACCAGGTAAGGGAGGAATTTAAAGAGGTTATCCAACCCCTATAATGACCCCCAATGCCCGGGCTCCTCGTATATATTATACTTCCCTGCTCCCCGGCACCCACTTCTCTCTGGACGGATCCGGGCAAAGTCACGTCTGTATCTCCTCATCACGCGGATGGTAGGAGGAGCCAATAGCAGCTGGTGACACTAGGGAGTCTCGTCTCTGTCGGGGCCTGCTTTTGGCTGCTCCCCCGTCACCGGATGTTTTGATCCGCTAAACAGGGAGATGCAGCGGCGGCCATGCAAGGATCCAGAGCGACTCTGCTGCTGCTATCCTATAAGCCAATGCTGGGCCTGTTAAACAAGCCTTTATACATATGGTAATTTAGGATTATAGCCAGGTCAGTACCCCATCTGCAGACAGCTGTTTCGGGGTGACAAGATCTGTTTAAAAGGTCGAACACAGGCGGATTGGCCATACATCCTACAGGGAAATTTCCCGGTGGGCCGATGTCTAGGAAGACCACCTAAGCCTTTCTCACGACCACCAGGTACTTAATGATCTTGTTCTCTCTTATGCACCCGGCCAGCTGCTCCAGGTGCCCTCCAGAATTCAACTGTATCGACGTCCTCAGGTCAACAATATGGTTGAATACTGTGGCACAGGTGGCAGCATTTTGTGCTGCACTGTGGTATTTGGTTCAGCTGCTCTGCACTATGGTATTGCTGGCCCTGCTCCCTTCTGTAGTTCTGTTGTCCCTGCCTACGCATGTTGGCCCTGCCTAATTATGTTGCCCTACCTGATGTCAATTTGGACCCGCCTGCAACATTCGGACACTTTTACCTTTTTTTTCCAGGGCCACTTTTAGTTCCCAGTGCGCCCCTGCTTATAAGATAGCAACCATCCAATTGGTGGCCCCAGAGGCACAGCCATCTTTTCTCTTTTTGAAAAGAGCTAATTTGCATATATTTTTTTCGCAGTGAAGGCTTGCCGGCCTACAAGACTCCTTATGCCTACTAGGTTCTTTCCACAAGCAGACGCAATAACCTCCCCAGTTGAGAAGTGGTGGAACTGCAGAACTGTATAATACAGTGCTATCCCACCAATTTCTAGAAAATTCTATTATCTTGATGCCGAATAGACTTGAAAACCTGTTCTTGATGGACTTATGATGGTCCTGGAGATGCCAGATGGATAGAATCCTAGAGTACGATCCTTTTTCATGTCATGACTTGAGGGTAGACAACTAATTTCAGAAAGAATAACAAGTAATAAGGGCCATTATAGAGCACAGCACTCTGTCAGACAAACTTCCATTTATCATCTAATGTACCTATCTCTGCTTGCTGTCATTCACTAGGAATCTTCATTGTTTACCTCTAGTGATGGACACATACAGTAGGTGCATGACTTGTTATAGTTATAAGAGCTTTGAAAAATGTCAACTTTAAGGGTCCATTCACACGTCCGTTGTTTTTCTATAATCCGAAAATAGGACCGTTTTTTGCGGATCCTATTTTCCAAGAATTCTTTCCGTTTGTCATCCGTTTTTTGCGGATCCGCAAAAAAAAACGGACAGAAGAATAAATTACTATTCCAATAAAGTTTTATCAATATAATGAGAAAAAAAAGGGATTAAAATTTCTGTCAAGTGTCATCTCAGGCGCCATTTTGTTTGGTTTGCGTATAGTGAAGAGCTGTGTCTGAAAACTGTGCTTGATAGGCATTTTTTCTTACACACTCATATCTAACGTTACCATGCCCAACGATATAAACAGCGTACTGTTCCATTGGATCCTATTTCGGCTCTTTGGACATCAGGCAGCGATGGTGGACGAGGAGCCGGAGAGGAGGAGGAGGAGGAGACAGTGGATACACCCTATCGTCGCTGAACGATATCGGAAGGGACAATTTCATAGTCTTTATAAAGACTTGCGTCAAGACCCCTTCAAATTCCGCAGCTACTGCCGCATGTCTGTGGAGGCGTTTGATAATTTGCTGTCATTATTACATCCACATCTCACCTTCATGGACACCTGCATGCGGCGTAGCATCTCTGCTGAGCAAAGGCTCATTGTCACTCTGAGGTAAAATATACTTTCAAATTTTTTTTTTTTTCATTATTATTACAAATCATGTATTAATTTTTTTTTCTTTTTTCCACAGATTCCTGGCAACCGGAAATTCCTTCGCATCGCTGCATTTCGAATTTTTGCTTGGAATCTCTACTATCTCTGGGATTGTCTGCCATACCTGTAAAGTGATATGGCAGCATCTCAGAGAAGCGGTCATGCCCACCCCCAAGGCGGAAGATTGGCTCAGAATCGCCGAGGGATTTTATCAATCTGCGCAGTTTCCTAACTGCATTGGGGCACTGGACGGAAAACACATCCGTGTAAAGAAGCCGCCTCACTCAGGGTCCCGGTACTTCAATTACAAGCAATATTTTTCTGTAGTGCTGATGGCCTTAGCTGACAGTAACTACAGGTTTGTAATTGTGGATATCGGGGCCTATGGGAGCTCTTCAGACAGCCGCATCTTTAGTGCCTCCAGAATGGGTGATCGGCTTCGTGATAACCAGCTCGCCCTGCCAGAGCCAAGAAGACTACCAGGATCAGCAGGTCCGCCGGCTCCATTTGTGATCGTGGCTGACGAAGGGTTTGCATTGTCACCCCACATGATGCGACCCTTCCCAAGACGCGATCTGGATGACAGGAAGCGCATCTTCAACTATCGACTGACTCGCGCCCGTCGGTATGTGGAGTGCGCTTTCGGAATACTGTCCACTAGGTGGAGAGTATTCTTGTCATCCATACAAATGAATTCGGACAATGCTACCCTGGTGATACAGGCTTGTGTACTACTACACAACTTCACCAGGATAAATGATGCCTCCTCTGATGCAGATATTGATCAAAATATAACATCTTCTGTTATTTTTGATCAGAGCCGAACTGGACGACCCGGAACTGCAGGACTCGCTGTTCGGGATGTCTATGCCGACTATTTCTGTAGTCCAGAGGGGGCATTATCATGGCAGATGGAAGCCATCCGTGGTAGTCGTTGATTTCAGCTTGGTTCTGGTTTCTAAATTAGTATATAAATTTACATTTTATTAGTTCAGTTAGATCCCATGTTATTAGTTTAGTTAGGGACTCGCAATACTATTGAGGACCCTTGACGCGGGTTGCGGGCTGGGGTATTTTATAAAATCCAAATTCCTATACTATTATAAATTTTTAAAATTTATTTAAAAAATGTATATTATTATGTAGAATTTGTTAAAATACCCTCTAATACCTCAATTAAAGCTTCCCACATTATGTATATTTTTATTTGTACTAATAAATTATTCACTATCTGAATCTGTGTGTAAAAATAAAAAATAAGTTGTTATATAATAAAAAAAATCTCTCATATTTGATAGATAAACATATCAAACTTTTATTTTTTTTTAACCAAAAAAAAATTCCTTTTACAACTCAAAAAGGTCACGTGTCAAAGGGCCACTTTGAGTAGTAGTCGTAGAAGAACTTTGACTTTGGGAATGGAATGAAGCACTCCCCTCACCATATGGATCATAAGTTGGATATAATCTTGGAGGAGGGGGAGGAGGATGGTATACAGGAGGTCTCCTTGGCACAAAATTTAACATATAATCTCTATCTCGTTCAAGATTATACCGGGTTTGCAAGGGTTCTACCGGACCCGCAAACAGGTCCATGATAATTGTACATGCCGTGATACATCTTGTTTTTCTGTCCTCCGGGATTCTATTAAAAACTGGGGCCAAACTTTTCAGTAATTTTTCATCAGGAGTCTCCCCACGATTCTGGTTTAGATAATCCATGACCCGGGATTCAACAATGGTTCGATTATCTAAACCAGAATCCTGGGGAGGGTGAGCCCTACGTCTTCCAGACGAACGACGTTGGATTGTAACTGCTGCTTCTGCCGGACTAACTTCTGGAACTGGATTTGCAATATCTTCAGATACCTCTTCGGCCTCCAAAATATGTTCAGTCGGCTGGGATAGAGGTGCATGTGAGGGAGTTCCAGCAGATTCTTCGCTTTCGCTTAAGTTAGAAACAGTACTAAAATAAAAATTAAAAAAAAAATTATTACATTTATTTTTAAATAAATTTAATTATTGTACAAATTTCTGTGATTTGGCCACTTTAACATCTGCGTTTTCATTTTCCGTCTGAGAGTTCCGTCTTCGGGGCTCTTGGATGAAAAAATACTGATCATGATAATCCCAATGCATTCTGAATGTAAAAAAATGCAATCATGAAGCATCAGGATGTCGTCAGTCCTGGCAAGTTTTTCGAATGGTGAAAAATCCACAGCATGCTGCGGATTTTCCTCCAGACCAAAAAACTGAAGGCATGCCGGAAGGACTGATATGGAATTAATGGCCATTGGAAAGCATTAATTAGGATCCTAACTAAAAAAAATTGACATTTTGACGTATCGCCGGATACTACTTTTTGGTATTGTAAATGGTTACCATGGCAGCCATGACACTAAAAAAGTCCTGACTGCCATGGAGCAGCGTGTAGTCGGGGAGAATCTACTTACCATCCATGCGGCCGCAACATTAAATCGCATAGAGCAAAGCTTCGTCTGATCCGTATGGTGCATTGCTTCATGCGACTTAGGGACCTGGTGATGTCATAGAGCATTTCCGCTGCCGCATTGATGCTAAGTCGCTTCTCCCCGGCTCAAGGCAGCTTTTCCATGCCAGCCGGGACTTTTGTAGCGCCATGGCTGCCATGGTAAACCCTGAAAGCATATTGAAGACTGATTTGTCTTCAAATGCTTTCAGGTCTATTGCGTTGTGAGGGATCCGGCGGTCATGTCCGGCAACGGAAGTGCATGCCGTATACACACAACGCAGATGGAAAAGAGGCCTACATTGAAAAGCATGTGGTATTACACAGCATTTTATATTAACATAAATGCTATGCATTTTGGAAGTTATGTCTATGTAATCTGTCAAAAATACTTACGGTCCTGTTTCCATTATGGGTCTCAAAAACTGAAGATAGGCGGAATATAAATAGGGCCGTTTCTTCAATGATCCATCTCCACTTCTCTGCTTCATGTTGATCTCTCTTTTAAATTGGTCTCGGCAAGAGTACCAACGATTCTTTAGTTTAGAAACTAAAAAAAAAAATTTTTTTGATATAACCAAGTATGCAACCACTTTACAAATAATCTAGATATACAAAAATGTGCAATTCAAAAGATTAAGCATGCATATGCAGCTATATATAGTAGGATTTTATGCATATTCTAGTAATTGCACTTTATTTAGATCTCACATGAAAAAAATAGACTTTGCATGCTTTTGCATATTTAAAACTGCAATATATAGCTGCATATGCATGCATAATCTTGGAATTGCAGATTATTTAGCTCTCATATGTAATAAAAAGACTTAGCATGCTTTTGCACTTCAAAAATGCTATGTATAGCTGCATATGCATGCAAAGACTTTTTATTACTTATGAGAGCAAAAAAAAACACTTTTCAATAAATATGCATGCATATGCAGCTCTATATGATGCAATATAAAATGCATTAGCAGGCTGCTGCTGTCCAAATGCTGAAATACTACAACTCCATAATGCACATGACATATGTACGATTTTAATTTTATAGGTTTGGACAATAATTAATAAAACTGCTCTACATAGAAAATAATAAGAGATTATACATAAAATCATCATTTTTTTACTCACTCATGGCATGCCTTTTTTTGGAGTCTGCTTTCTCCCATTCTTCCCCTTCCATCTCTTGTCCAATTTCCTCCCAAGATTGATCCTTCAAAAAGCGATCTTGATAGGCTTCAGAACGGATGTCCCATAGGTTGGGCCTTTCATGAATCAAAGTGATTAACTTTTCAACCTCTTTTGAGGGCATATTTCAATTATTAGATCCTGCTCTCTCTCACAAGTCCTGGCAGTTGTTCAAAGTCTCTGGGGGCTGGACTTAATAAACAGGAAGTTATTTCATTTTTTTCGGATGACATACGGATTAGTTATCCGAATGTCTTCCGATTTTTGCGGATCCATTGACTTTGCATTGCACAACGGACCGCATTTTTCGGATTAGAATAGGACATGTTTTATTTTTTAACGGACACTATGTACTGAGAAAATTATGCGGACAGCAATCCTTGTGCTGTCCGCATATTTTATAGACCCATTGAAAATCAATGGGTCCGAATTCTGTCCGCAACTATTCCGTTACTAGTCCGAAAAATCGGGATCAGATGCGGAAAGAAACAACGGACGTGTGAATGGACCCTTATGCTGAGGATTTATTTCCACCATGGATTTCACCACTTGAAATGCATATGGTTAAACATTGACAATCATCTTGTGTTTCTTCCATTTTCCCATCCCAGTCTTGTGCAGGTCTACAATTTTGTCCCTGGTGTCCTTAGACATCTCTTTGGTCATGGCCATGGTGGAGAGGTTGGAGTGTGATTGATTGAGTGGACAGGTGTCTTTTATACAGGTAACGAGTTCAAATAGGTGCAGTTAATACAGGTAATGAGTGCAGAGTACGAGGGCTTCTTAAAGAAAAACTAGCAGGTCTGTGAGAGACGAATTCTTGCTGCTTGGTAAGTGATCAAATACTTATTTCATCCAAAATGCTAATTTTTCACCCACTGTTTAGTAACGACTTGCTTTTCCCATATGTTACTTCTAAAGCATCTATTCTTAAGGCTCCATTCTTCTATTATTCCCACTAGACATTTATGAATGAATTTCCAGCAGACTGTCCCAGCCAATGGCTCTAATTCATAATCCATTATAATAATTGCCCACTACACTTTACGGTGGAGGTTGTTACATTTTATGTAAGTTATCTATGGTTGCAATTCAGTATGCCACTCATCGTGTAACTCCTTCTCCTCTCCTGTGGGTTCATACCTTATGTCCCTCAGTCTTTTCCTGTTTGTCAGACATGCAGAGCCGGAGAGAGAATTTTCCTTTGACATCTGTCATCATTTTATTTCTCAAGGTACATCCAATAAATTAGCTAAAGACATATCCATTGCATCTCCCTCACTGGATTTCTACACGCAAGTCGTGTCAGTAGGGGTATGATTATACTGAGTTCGCTATTTTCCACTGCTTGTACAAGAGATTGCCACTCAAACTCATCAGACACTTCTCTCATGTACATCAGAGGCATCTGGATGTTACTAGTTGGGGTGTGTCTCTGCACGGTCTGACACCGGCAGCACTGATTGGATAATGTCAGACTGTGCAGGGACACCCCCTCAACTGGTAACACCCAACTGGACCTTGATTGCAGACTACTAGAAATTCATTCACAATGTCATAGAGGTATGGCACAACATAGAGTCATAAGGATCGATGCTCCAGTGTTGTTATTACATGGGGAATGCAAGTTGTAGGAAAGGTGACAGGATCTCTTTAAAGGGAGTATGTCACCTCCAAAATCTGTTTTAAAGTAAGCATGCCGCCATGTAGAGTAGAGTCACCAAAACATAACCATAACCATACTTTTCTTGTGAAATCCTGTCCTCTAATCCTGAGAAATTCTTCTTTTCATGCAAATATTTTTCAAATACAGCGCCATTTTGCATTGGTTGTACAGTTAACCTGTAAACATTTTGACCGCACCATGTGAATGTGCTCTTATTCTTTTCATACATCCATTAACTGTTTTTTTAATATTTAAACTGAGACCAAATGAAATTTTCTGAATGACTTATAATGAATGACATGCAGATATGCCCGTGTTCCAGTCCTCTAAGTCATCTATGTAAATGTATCCTTCCAGCAGATGGCAGCAGAAAGAGAATCACTAATAACAATATCATCAGAGGTGAGCCTGAAATAAAGAGAGAAACCAGGATACACCGTCCTTATGTTATATCCCCTCACAGGCACTCTTCATTTACCCAATAATACAGTAAAGAGGATTTTACTATCCACAGGGCCACTGGGGCCCCCTGCCGATCATTAGAATGGGGACCCATGTTCTTGCATGTCTGCCACTCCACATAGATAGATAGATAGATAGATAGATAGATGAGATAGATAGATAGATATGAGATAGATAGATAGATAGATAGATAGATAGATATAATAGATAGATAGAAATGAGAAAGATAGATAGATAGATAGATAGATAGATAAATAGATAGATATGAGATAGATAGATAGATAGATAGATAGATAGATGAGATAGATATGAGATAGATAGATAGATAGATAGATAGATAGATAGAAATGAGATAGATAGATAGATAGATAGATAGATAGATAGATAGATAGATAGATAGATATGAGATAGATAGATAGATAGATAATTAGCTATGGGACAGATAATAGATGAGGCTAGGTTCACATCACTGTTTTGTTTTCCATTCTTCTGATCTGTTAGAAGAACAGAAAACAAAAAATGGGTCCTTTATTTTGAGCATCCGTTATGCTCAGTTATGCTGCTATGCACATTTTGAATCCTTTTCATATCAGAAGAACTGAAAACAAAACAGTGATGTGAACCTAGCCTTAGATAGATAGATAGATAGATAGATAGATAGATAGATATGAAATAGATAGATAGATAGATAGTCAATAGAAAATAGATTAGATAGATAGATAGATAGATAGATATTAGATGATACTGTGGATAGATAGATAGAAAGATAGATAGTATAATTATAGAGTATATTTGCAGTTTATATAGTTATTGTCCTGCACACACTTTTCAGCAGTCAGGAAGTATTGACATTGTTCTGTCTCCTGATTTATCTGCGCTGTTGTTCCATGGGAGAGGTCAATTTTCCAACAAAATAAATTTGCTCCGCATGGTTAGGTAAGTCATAGGTGGTCACACTGGTCAGAGATTCCACAAAGGTCACACAAGCATTAACCTACTACACAGGAAAAACACAATTTTGTCATGAAAAGAAAAATATTTTTTTTTAAATTATTTGTGATAAATATTAATATTTAATAAAGTCTATTCAGAACTATAGGGTGACAACCGCGCAGGACTGCCATTACAGCTGGTGTGGTGTTGTGCAGAATTATATTTCTTCATATTCCCTTTCCCTCTAGGTTTTGTTTTTTGTCGGTCTTGACTGCAGTCCTAGAATTCTGTTAAATCAGGAATCAGGAAGATCAGGATGAACAGTGCTATCTCAAAAGAAAGGCTTGAAAAAACAATTATAATCACTCATCAATTTGGCATCTGTTGCTGAAATCTGAAATGGTCCCAGTAAACTAGAGTGTCTCCAAGGCTTCGCTTCCGTGCATAGGGTACTCTGCAGATACGGATATAGTTGCTGACACTGTAATCAACCTGAAGGACCAAAGCATTAAGGGGCCCCATAGCCATTTACCAAAGAAAGTGCCCCATAAATCTTCATGAGGGTCCCAGGCCAGCTCAGTATTTCTTATGCAAAATTCCCAGTCCTCTGATTCTTGTCAAAATAATTACATTCTTGTTGCCTGAAGTTACCACTAGGGGGAGCTCAGTGAATACAGAATTATACAGTTCCTGTTACAGAAGCGGCTCACTCACAGCTGCCACTGCTTTCCTCACCTATCCTGGCAGTCCGGTCCTGACTCCTGCTGTCTCCTGCTCCCTGGTGGGTCTGGCAAACCTAAGGTACCTAAGGCACCTTTTCCTTGTGGGAGGGTGCCTGAGAAATAGGATTATTAGTTCACTAGTTCTTGCAGAGGTGTGCTATATCTTGTTATCTGCCTGTGTACTGGCCTCCACCTGTTTACTGGATTTTGACCCTCTGTTGCCTGACCTGACCTGTGCCTGACCTCCATATTGACAGTTTGATGCTTGCCCTGATCTTAGACTATTTACCATATAGCACATACTCCGCCTGCCCTGAGCCTGGCCTGTCCTTGACTACAGTCCTGCCTGACCCCTGGGTGCTTGGTACTGGTGTCTTTGACCCCCGTTGGTCAGCTGTCAATCATACAGAGACTACTTCAGGAGGTAGCAGCCTGGTGGTTCCCCTGTAGCAAAGTCTAGACCCATGTATAGGGGTTAGTGGGTGAAAACCAGGGGACTTCCAGGTCAAATCTGTTGGTTGTCCCAGTGGATCCACACCCACTTCCAAGAGAGTTGCTAGGTATATAAATCTAAATGCTGTGAGCTCCCCCTAGTGGTGGCTGTAGGCATTTATAATTCAATCCTAATGCTGAGGAGAGGGAAGCGGGTAAATTGAAAAAACATTATTCTTTGGTTTTGTGATGTCAGGAGAATTCCAGAATTTCCTTTAAATGAAAATAAAATATTGAAAAAAGTAATAAAAAGGACCATTCGTGGTGAGTGATAAAGGGCCCATGACCCTTATTTCTCAGATGCCCAGATAATTCTCAGGCTGAACCTGGTTAAGATACAACCTAAAGAAGTCTTGTCACGGCTGGACATCAGGTAACTCGTCTTTGTCTTTTGACCTTTTCTGGAATTGCTTTAAAAAAACAGAATAAAAAAGTTGCAGAAAAATAAATGCAGCGCCCGGTAATGACCAATGACCTGTGTACATACATTACCTGCATAGAAATGGGACAGATGAAATGGTTTTGCTGAGGACACTCGAATGTAGACATTGATGAAGCATTGGGGACATTCGGCGTACAGTGCAGCTAATATTCCTTATCTTTCATAGATTCAGACACAAGGAAAAGACAATGGATGACTCCACCGTCAGTTACATTAATGGTATTTACGGGTAAAGTTCACATAGTGAAGTGCCTATTGATAAACGCACTTGCCAAATTTACCCTTGGTGTTGTGACCTTATGGCTTCTGTCTAATGCTGAGACTATCTCACCAGCCCACCTGACCATATACACAGTGCAAACAGTACAAAACATAAAGTGTCACTGTCACTAGTGGGGTACCTCAGGGGTCAGTACTGGAGGGGTCACTGTCACTAGTGGGGTACCTCAGGGGTCAGTATTGGGCCCTATTCTCTTCAATATATTTATTAATGATCTTGTACAAGGCCTGCACAGTAAAATATCTATTTTAGGCCTCTTTCACACTTGCGTTGTTAGGATCCGGCGTGCACTTCCGTCACCGGAATGCACGCCGGATCCGGCACAACGCAAGTGAACTGAAAGCATTTGAAGACTGATCAGTCTTCAAAATGCTTTCAGTGTTACTATAAGACAGAGTTCAGACTAAGCACATATATTTCTACACTCAGAAGTGCATGACCATAAGGCAAATAAAGTTGGTTAAAAGATGGCCGCACAATACATCTCAAACTAACAGAAAAACAAAAAAGGGGCTCATTCCAGAAATAGGAATGAAGGAAGCTCTTTGCGCACATTTTTGATCAGGTAAGTCTATAAGAGGCAGTATCTGTAGTGTTAGGGACTCATGTGCGGAAGTCGCCGTGAAGTGGCACTTGGGCCCGACATACTTTTGATCAAAAATGTGCGCAAAGAGCTTCCTTCATTCCTATTTCTGGAATGAGCCCCTTTTTTGTTTTTCTGTTAGTTTGAGATGTATTGTGCGGCCATCTTTTAACCAACTTTATTTGCCTTATGGTCATGCACTTCTGAGTGTAGAAATATATGTGCTTAGTCTGAACTCTGTCTTATAGTATATATTGAGGGTGGCCGGTGAGTGCGGCAGCCGGGATGTTAATCACAGTGAAGGGAGGACGGGTAAGGGGCGGGCTTAGCTTGACTTGAAGCAAGGAGGCCGCTGCCTCCTTGACTTCAAGCTTACTCTGAAGTCAGGGAAAATCAAGATTAAAACTGCGTTTTTTTAAAGTTTACAACCACCGATGGAGGAAAGAAAAACACGATTAGGAACACACTGGGGGCCTCTGTAAGGTACTGATGGCCATTTAATATGTGTTTTGGAGGTGACAGGTTCCCCTTAAGTGGGGAAAATTGGCTTCTACCTCACAGGGGTTTTTTGCCTTCCTCTGGATCAACTTGTAGGAAACAGGCCGAACTGGATGGACAAATGTCTTTTTTCGGTCTTATATACTATGTTACTATGTTACTATGTTACTATGTATATCAATTCATTTAATACAGAATGGTGTAACTAGCAAATTTCTAAATCACTTAATTTGAAAAGTCTGCCTGCATCCACCTGAAAAAAGCTGTATAGTCATGGCCACCAGGGGTCTCACTTCCACCTAAGTTGCAATCCACTGCCCTGGTAACAGAGACATAGAAGATGGCTGAGAGGAAGTGGGGGGGGAGGGGGTGGGAGGGTGTCATAGCTAACTGACATTGTAAGCCTGATAAAACAACTGCTTCTAGACATCACAGGAGCCTCCTGCTCTTCTGTAAGTGTGATTTAGCCCTATTATCAGCTTTCTGAGCTCCCAGAAGTGAGATCACTGCATACAGTACTGGCAGAAGAGATATACCCCTGCTTCTCAGAGAGATGCATCTAGCTGTGCAGCTGAAACAGGGAATAATATGGCTGAAAGGGACTTTAAAGAAGCCCAAACATAACTCTTCCTTCACAGTTATGATTGTACAAAGAAACACAGTGATCATGCAAACCTTATTTTTAAAACAAAAGGTACGCTTTAAAAGCAGCCCATGTGGGTGCTATGGGGCCCCTGGAGACAACCAGCCCTGTTGAGTGGTATCTTAATCAGCCAACCAATACCCTGTTTTGCCCTGATGATGGATAAGAACTAAGACACAGCTGTCTGCCTTTTGGAGAAGTCTGTGGCATTAGCTAATTTGCATATTTTTCCCATGGAGCATTGTCTTCTTGAAAATAAGTCTCCATACATCCACTGTGTCTCTTCAATGAGAACTAGTACCACCAAAACTATTGGGTGGCAAGAACCTGTTCAGGACTCCAATGCCTTGTTAGCAGTTAAGGGAATGGGGTAGTGCCCCAAGGCTCATAAAATTGGCCTAGTGGAGGAATTACACGCAAAGCCTTTCAGTTGTGGGTAACACAACCGAGAACGACAATGGGTCCTCCTGTCTATGACGTGTCCCATTGCTTTTACAGCAGGTGTTACCAAGTTTTTATTAGATCAAGACTGCATCCTTCAATGGGGTTTCAGCGCCACTTAAGAGATGATGTCTACAGCGCCCACTGGATGCCCCTGATGTTAGGTTTTTATGGGCACAGTACTCATCAATGCATGTGGGAAAAAGGACATTCGGATGATAATGTCCACAGGATAGGTGGTTGTCCCATAACTGAGATAATGATGGCCCCCTGATCCAATTTCCCTGGGTGATCCTCCAGCCACAGACTGAAGGAGACACTCTCACCATTCGAGTCTATGAGAGTAAAAGCTGAGCAAGCTTTCATGGTGGAATAGGGGGTCAGGAGAAGCTCATTTTCCCATTGAGTGAGGGTCCCAAAGAAATTTATGGAAAAATAAGTAGGACAACCCTATTCCACCTGACTACCTACCCACCCAACCAATGTTCAGTACCCTCTATTCAAGGCTACTGTATTTCGTCAGTATAGGCCATCCGCATCTGATAGGTGGGGTTCAGTACAACGGTGCCCGGTCACCAATCAGCTATTTGAAGAGGGCACAACGTTCCGGTGAGCACCACGGCCTCTTCATAACATACCAAGCACAGCGCCGATCGTCATATAGTGGCTGTACTTGGTATTGCAGTCGAGGCCCATTCACTTGAATATAACTGAGGGGCGCCTAGGTCATGTGACCAATGAACGTGACATCATTGGTCTAAGCAGAAGCCGCCATGGCCTCTTCAAAAAGATGATCAACGGGGGAGTCAAATATTGATCGTGGGGGTCTGACCAATGTGGATGGGAGTCATCAATATTTTCCTCCCAGTAAAACCCTTTAAGTCACGCTGACAATTCCAATAATTCAGCACTTTTTTTTGTTTGTTTTTTACAAAAATGTCTAGTAATCCAGAAAAAAACTGACTAAAAGCAATAGAAAGGAGCATCACTGCCTATACATGTATAACACCATATAGGTGACTCCCCTGATGAGGGTGGGGGGGCTCGGCTTCTACGGTCATGGTTCAATTACCGGTCAAGTAGACGTTCGATTAGCCAACCCGAGGAGAGATAAAATATGACGAGGAGATGATCATTGATTGCCATTCTACGGATCATGGTCATTTCTCATGAGGATGAACCTACGGGCGACATTGCAGGAATTTTTGCGCAGAGAATAATTCCCTTTGTCGTGTGTAATTGTTACTAATTAGTCCCCTTGTTACTCCCCCAACACAGCGAGCGGATGAAAGGGGGCAATTAGCATAACAAGGGAGGCATTAGCCCGGCGAGTACCAGGAGGCCCGCTTTACTGTGTGACCTGTGTGTACGGCGACATGAGACGTGTCCCCCTGTATTGTGTCTGTAGCAATGAGACGCCGGTGTCGCTGAGGATTATGATATTTGACACTGTGACAGATCAAAGCGAGTCAGCCGTCTGTGCCGAGGCTGCCGCTTCTTACCCAGTGCGCCGAATGCGCCACACTGAGTGCGAACGCTTTGAGGATTTTACTAATGTAACCTATGACAGGATTAGAAAAAGCTTTCTGCCGGAAACAGCGCCACACTAGTCCGTGGGTTGTGTTTGGTACTGCAGTTCGGCTCCTTTGAACAAATGAAACTAAGCTGCAATACCACTCACCACCTGTGGACAGGTGTGGTGCTATTTCTGAAAGTAAGTAGTCATGTTTTGAAGAGCATTTGCCATTTAACCTCTTCTGAATCACTGACGTACTATTATTACTCTGTGCCATAAGAGTACACCATAATAATAGCACTGGGTCTGGGTCATCACTTGCTATACTATACAGCAGGCTCTCAAAGCCGGGATCGGAGATAACTCAGATCCCGGCATTTTAACCCCTCAGATGCTGTGTTCAATGTAACCGCAACATCTGATTGATTTGACAGGGATGGGGGGAGCTCACTCTCCTCCGTTTGGCACAATTGCAGCTGGCAGGCCGGGGCCCTTTAAAGGGGCCCGGGCCTGCCATGTCCTGGCTGCTATTGCATCCTGCCTCTGCCAGGAGTTATTAGTGTACTGTTCAAATGACTACGGGATATAGGATAAAACAAGGATATTGCAGCGTATAGTACAAGCGACCAGGAGATCGCAGGAATAAGCCCACTAGGGTGACTGAAATATATAAAATAAAAAATATGTATTAAAACATATCCATATATATACATATATACTGTGTACACCATAGTTTTCCTTTTATAAAATACACCTCATTATAAGACATAGCTAAGTTTTAGTGAAGAAAAATAAAAGAAAAAATATTTTTCATCAGACATCAGATCGGACCCACAATTTTCATTAGACCTCAGTTCAGACCCCCCCTTACAATCTTCATCAGGCACCCAAATCAGACCCCCAATCTTTATCAGACCTGAGATCATACCTTCCGATCAGACCTCAGATCAGAACCCAAATAAGACCCCTAATTTCAGACCTCAGATCAGACCCGCCAATCAGATCAGTCCCCAAATCTTCATCAGTCCTCAGATCAGACCCCCCAATCAGACCCCGCAGTCTTTATCAGATCTTAGCTCAGACCCCCAATCTTCATCAGATACCCAATCTTCATCAGATCTCATATAAGACCTGCCAATCAGACCTCTAATCTTCATCAGACCTCAGATCAGACATGCCAATCAGACGCCCAGTCTTTATCAGACCTCAGTTCAGACCCCTAATCTTCATCAGGCACCAAATCTTTATCAGATCTCATATAAGACCCGCCAATCAGACCTCCAATCTTTATCAGATCTCAGATCAGACCCACCAATCAGTCCCCCAATCTTCATTAGACCTCAGATCAGACCCACCAATCAGTCCCCCAATCTTTATCAGATCTCATATAAGACCCGCCAATCAGACCTCCAATCTTCATCAGACCTCAGATCAGACCCACCAATCAGTCCCCCAATCTTTATTAGACCTCAGATCAGACATGCCAATCAGACCTCTAATCTTTATCAGACCTCAGATCAGTCCCCCAATCTTCATCAGACCTCAGATCAGACCCACCAATCAGTCCCCCAATCTTCATTAGACCACAGATCAGACATGCCAATCAGACCCCCAGTCTTTATCAGACCTCAGTTCAGACCCCCAATCTTAATCAGGCACCCAATCTTTATCAGATCTCATATAAGACCCCCCAAACAGACCTCTAATCTTCATCAGAACTCAGATCAGACAGTAAAATAAATAAAAGAACTTACCTATGATGATCCAGATGGCGCCTCCACTCTGTAGATCCAACGCTCTATTCCCGCACTCACTGCTCCCTGGTCTTCTGCCAGCGCTGTGCTGCACTGTGACCTGACGTCGCACAGTATCAGGTCATAGTGTACTCCATCAAAACAATACAGGGAGTGGCGAGTACAGCTAGCATTGCTAGTGTTGGTGAACAGCCTCATTTTAGGTTCTGGCTTTGGCCAAACGACATCCAGTATAGATTAGCCCCTCGGAGCTGATGGCTGACAAGAAGTTGATTTTTACAGTTTAAATTTCCCAACTTAAAGGGGTTATTTTGGATCAGCATAAAAAACAAGTTACTTTTGTAATTTATTTTCAAAAAGTTACAAAAATGTTCCAGTTGTGAGATATACTCTTTATTTCATTATAATAGTGCCTTCCTGGTGTTTAATATGTACAGTAATGTGCACGTCCACCTACTGAGGTGGTCACACATGTTCAGTTCCATCTTTCTACTGTCATCATCCATATGTAATGTTAGAAGCTGTGACAGTGACCTGGAGAGAGCTGCAGCAAAAAGAAAACCCCACCTGTGCCGTGATAGAGAAAGAGAGAGTTGCAGCAGAAAGTACACGCACTGTAAGCTGTGACAGGGAGAGAGCTACAGGAGAAAGGACATGCCCCCTGAGCTGTGAAAGGGAGAGAGAGCTGAAGCAGAAAGTACATACCTCCTGAGCTGTGATAGCAAGAGAGCTGCCGCAGAAAGGACCCCCCCATAGATGTAGTAAGAAAAAAAGTTGTAGCAGAAAGGACACACCCCTCAGCTGAGAGCTTGAAACAAATCTATCAGAGCAATTGGAGCAGGGAATGGGTCCATGTGTAGAAAAAGATTGTCAGGTACCATAGGATGGTTGATTTTCACTTTATATGTTAGTGATGGCATTAACCCGGACAGGTGTGGCGCTATTTCTGAAAGTAAGTAGCCATGTTTTGTAGTGATGGCATTAACCCTTTAAGGCAGGTAAGTCTGGACACAAATGGCTGAGCTTAGAAAGACTGTGGAGAAATACTGTAATAACGAGCGCACGTTTTTTATTTTTTTGTCAGAAGATGTTCTTAAAAGGGGATTGTCTGATGTAGGGGATCCCTGCACTATTAATGCCTATAGATGTCATAGAGGGGTCCTTCACTTGGAACCCACCAAATGCCAGGAAGTCAGACATGCCAGCTGATCGTCATAGGCCTGGCAGCTAAAACCGATGTCAGGCCTCATGCACACGAACGTATTTTCTTTCCATGTCCTTTTTTTGGCGGACCATATGCAGAACCATTCATTTCAAAGGGTCCGCTAAAAAAACGGAAGGTACTCCGTGTGCATTCCGTTTTTTCCGTTCCGCAAAAAAATAGAGCGTGTCCTATTTTTTTTTTAGTTTGCGGACAAGGATAGGCATTATTACAATTGATCCGCAAAAAAAAAGGATGCCATACGGAACGTCATCCGTTTTTATTGCAGATCCGCAATTTGCGGACAGCAAAACACATACGGTCGTGTGCATGAGGCCTCAATCTGCTGTAATTGCTGAGAGAACCTGTAAGCAGATGCACAGCGGCCACTACAGTCGAAACATGGTATTACAAGACATCCTTTCAAATAAATGTATGACCATGTTGTCCTGAGTCCTCCAAAGCTGGAGATGTTCTTTTGCTCTGACTTGGGTCCTCCTGTATGCCCTAATTTGGACCTTGTTGTAATAAGAGCCCCCCTTTAAGTACGTTCTCATAACTTGTTGGGATTCCTTGAGGACTGCATGTTTTTAGTCAAGAAAATAAAATAAATCCTGCTTTAGGATTTTTTCATACATAAAATATCTGATTTTATCTGAAATCGTTAAAATTGCTCCGCTCCAGATAAGGAAGATCATAGAGAAGGAAGCGAGAAGCGTCTCCTCTCGTACAAAAGGTTTAACATCTGTTATTCTGAGTCAATGTATCCAAATAGACTTTTATAATTTATTTTTCTATCATTTGTAGTTGTATTTGGAGATAAGCTATTACTTTTCTATTGTCCGTTCTCCGGCAGATCTCTATTGAATCGTAGTGTGGTTAACCATTCAGAAAAAAAAAATTTTATGTTCGTCTTTCATTCCCGCTGCTGGATATGCAAATTAATTCTTTTATTTGACTCCATGATGAAGGTGAGGGGGGGTGGGGGTAATGTACAGAATAAGATATAACTCTGGCACGCTTAAGGGCCCGCTGCTGATAAAGGGATAAAAATATTTTAAGGAGACATTTTGCTATTGGTTGTCAGGAGGTTGGATTCTGGTTAATTGCCACCTGCATACCATAAGGCGGGGGGATTTACAGTAGGTATTGGTAGTTCTACAGGTTTAACACAACTGTCCCTCAGCTTGTCCAGGATTCTGCTTGAATTGAATACATTTCCTAGACTCCCAGCAGAGGAGACACGTCTCCTTCAAAAAGTGTGCTGGCAATGACCACTAGAAGAACTAGCTATTGCTCCTACCGAATTTTATGAAATTGTATAAATATGTATGTAATCGGCTCCCTCTAGTGGTGGCAGTATACAGCCAGATTTTTATCTTTGAGTTCTATGACCCTCTGGTGGTGCTGTCAGTGCTGAAAGTATTGTCTATTGGAATCAGGTTACTGGATCTGTTTACAGTATGTGGTTTATTAGCTGTCATCATAGGGATGTTATCTGTACTCATTGAGGGGTCACTTTTAAAAAAGTTTCATAGTGTCTAAAGTACACTGCATTTCAAGTCTCCCTGAAATCGATTGGTAAATAGCCCACCCAGATAAGAGCAAAGTCAGCAAAGCTCGCCGATTTAGGTGGGACCACCTTCTATCTTATATATAAAGGGGGGGGGGGGTGTACTGACTTTCATTGGATAGATGATGTTGGTGGAAATCAGGATCGGGAGTGTTGAATTTCAACATGTCTGATAATCAAATAAATATAAAAAATAATCTACTCGCCCATCCTTTGCTGCTGCCACTCTTATGCTGCTGTGATCCGTATTCTCCACTTTCTGTTCTGGGCTTGACACATGAAGTGGTTTGGACTTCCCGCTCAACCAGTCATAGACTGCTGTGGACCAGTGCTGATCGGCCTCCAAGCCATTTCCTGTATTGAGCCCGGAACCAGGAAGTGGAGCGGAGCAGGCACTGGAGCAGTAGTGGAGCAGCAGCAGCATAGGATCGGTAAGGTGAGTAATGACTATTTCTTTATTTTTACCCATTTTGACACTTTTACCTCCCTGGCAAAGTCCTTTAAGTTCTGCGTTGCATTCAGTCTTATTAACTCCCCTATCAGCACAGTACTCTTATCCATGTAAAATCACAAACAATTATGCCAGTAATTGCTTTATTTTCATCGTACACTTTGGGGGAAAATCAGCAGAAAATAGTTGATTTAAACAAATTAAATGTTTAACTAACAAAAGTGTGTTTGCCTAATGAGGTATATAATTCATAGACGGACCCTGGCGTAACGTTGTGGCTTCATCAATACTTTTGATCGCCTATTGATAACTCAATCTATGTTATTACACCCCTATTAGTGTGAAATACAACCGTTCTGACGTGCTTATTCCACCTTATTCTCAGCAAAACCTTGGACGAGGCAGTAATGAGAGGTTGATTGCAGAGACCCTTAGGTTGGAACATTTTAATAGATGGCTAATTAATTCTTAATTAATATAGTAAAACCACAGAAGCAGGCAAACACATAATAACAAGCAGTAAATGGGATGATCTCTGTGGGAATAAGTAGCTGTAATAATCCACTAATGAATAGTTGGTATTAGTGTAGTAATGTGAAACAGCGGGACCCTATGCAAAATAGGTAAAAGTGCAGTCACCCAGTGGGTCACTGCCAAAACTGTTAAAAATACAACCACAAAATGGGAGATTTTTAAAAGCATTGTAACATCTAATTGTGAGAGGTACATACCTTATAGGAATAAAAGGCTAAGGAACAATAAGAAACCAATGTGGATAAATAGAACCGTAAAGAAAGCAATAAATGACAAAAAGAAAGCATATAAATCACTAAAACAGGAGGGGAGCCAGGAAGCACTGATAAACTATAAGGAAAAAAATAGAATATGTAAAAAACTAATAAAAATTGCCAAACTAGAGACTAAGAGATTAATTGCCAAAGAGAGTAAAACTAACCATAAAATGTTCTTCAATTATATAAATGGTAAAAAATATAAATCTGAAGGAGTCGGCCCTCTACATAGCAATGAGGGGGGAGTTGCAGAGAGCGACGAGGATAAAGCAAAACTATTAAATATTTTTTTCTCCACTATATTCACTGAGGAAAATAAAATGAAGAATGTAAAAGTAAATTCCCCATTAAAAGTGCCCTGTCTGACCCAGGAAGAAGTACAACAGCGACTTAAAAAGATTAAAATAGACAAATCGCCAGGACTGGATGGCATACACCCCCGTATCCTGAGGGAATTAAGTGATGTCATAGTCTGATATTTACGGACTCTATAATAACAGGGAATGTTCCACAGGATTGGCGCATAGCAAATGTGGTGCCAATATTAAAAAAGGGTCCAAAAACAGAGCCTGGAAATTATAGGCCGGTAAGTTTAACATCTGTTGTTGGTAAACTGTTTGAAGGGTTTCTAAGAGATGCTATCTTGGAGTATCTCAATGAAAATAAGCAAATAACGCCATATCAGCATGGCTTCATGAGGGATCGGTCATGCCAAACGAATTTAATCAGCTTCTATGAGGAGGTAAGTTCTAGACTTGACAGCGGCAAATCAATGGATGTCGTATATCTGGACTTCTCCAAAGCATTTGACACCGTACCTTATAAAAGGTTAGTATATAAAATTTCTCCACGGTGATATATGGAAAGTCCACAACTAGAATTCTGCAGCTCCCGAGTGGTAGACCAGCCTCAGACTCACTGCCCAAGTGTACTGATTTTGGAAGTACAATTTAGTCTGTTCACCAATATTGGACATTATCACTTTCTTCACTATGGCCAAGAAGAAGTCCATGCTTAGGCCCTTCTTACCATAGGAAAAATTCTTACCTGGGATTTTACTTTCCTTGAGTCCGAAGGCAGCACAGTAAGGGTTAACTGTTGTCATCATCTTGTGCCAGGACCGCCCACCTAGATAATTAGAAATTAACATGATTAGTTTTAATCAACCTCCCCTATAAAAGGGGCACACCTTCAACATCTCCCCGTGTTAAAAAATAGACTCAGACAAAATAATGCCATAACAAAATTTATTAGGGAGGGAATATTTGTGCTGCCTTCGGACTCAAGGAAAGTAAAATCCCAGGTAAGAATTTTTCCTTTCCCTTCTCGTCCTACGGCAGCACAGTAAGGGATTTTATAGATCTCAAAGGGGGACTCTTGTTCAGAGCTGCCGACAATACCCCAGTGCCAAAGGCTGAGCTTCTAGCATTCACGTCCAGACGGTAATGTTTCACGAAGGTGAGGGAGGAAGACCAGGAAGCTGCGTTACAGATCTCTTCGATGGAGACTTGTGCCAGCTCTGCCCAGGATGTAGCTGTTGCCCTGGTGGAATGAGCTCTGACAGGAAAAGGCGGAGGTAGAGATTCCAAGGAATAGGACTCCAGAATAGTGGACTTAATCCACCTTGCTAGTGTGTCTTTGGAGGGAGAATGACCCTTCTTAGGACCGGAAAATAGAACAAACAGGCTTTCCACACTTCTGAATTCTGCTGTTCTCTCAAGGTAGATCAGGAGGGTTCTTTTCACATCTAGAGTATGCAGTACACCTTGCTGTTCGTCCGATGAGTCAGGACAAAATACTGGGAGAAAGGATTCTCTGTTCTTGTTCTCAGCAGATGGAATCTTGGGTAAGAAGGAAGGCATGGTACGCAGTAGAACACCGTCTGGAAGAAAACGCAGATAAGGAAACCTAGAGGACAGGGCTTGAAGCTCTCCCAGTCTCTTTGCCGAAGTAATTGCTGTGAGGAAAACCGCTTTAAAGGACAGCCATTTCAGGTCTGCATCTTCCAAGGGTTCAAATGGTGCTAAGGTCAGCCTTCTGAGAACCAGGGAAAGGTCCCAGATGGGTAATGGATCCTTATGCATGGGCTTAAGTCTTCTGACAGCTTTGAAGAACCTGAAGACCAATGGATGATGGAGATATTTGCTCTCTGTCATAGAATTGATCGCCGTCATGTGAGACCTCAGGGTATTGGGCTTCAACCCCTTCTGGAAACCATCCTGGAGAAATTGAAGGATGGAAGAAATGTTGATATTATCATAGTTGGAATCTGACATCCATGTCAGGAATCTATTCCACACTTTGGCGTATTTCCTGTTTGTCGAATCTTTACGGGATGAAAGCAGAGTGTCAACCACAGACTGTGAAAGTCCCTTCTCCTCTAGTCTTCTCCTTTCAGCCTCCAGGCAGTAAGGTGCAGACGGTCCAGATTTTGGTGGAACAGGTCGTTCTGAGTCAGAAGATCTGGACGATGAGGCAGTTTCCAGAAGTCTCCGTTTGATAGTTGTAGTAGGAGAGGCAGCCAGGATCTTCTTGGCCAAAATGGAGCTATTATTATGGCCTGAGGTTTCTCCTCCACTATCTTCCTCAGGACTCTCAGGATAAGGGGAACTGGAGGGAAGATGTAGACAAAGAGGTGTCTCCAACTCATGGAGAAGGCATCCACTACCGTTGGTCTGTCTTGGCTGCTTAGGGCGCAGAATTGATCCAGCTTCTTGTTCCTTGCCGTCGCCATCAGATCCCAGGAAGGAGAACCCCATCTGGCTATGATCTGCTGGAAGATGATTGGGTTGAGTTCCCATTCTGCTTGATTGACAGCCCTCCTGCTCAGATGGTCCGCTCGAGTATTCAAGGATCCTCTGATATGCGCTGCTTTCAATTCTATTAGGTGTAGTTCCGCCCAAGCAAAGATTTTCTTGCACAAATTCAGGAGGTGAGAGCATCTTGTCCCTCCCTGCTTGTTCAAATAAAAAACTGTGGTCAGATTGTCTGACCTGATGAGGACTGCTTTTCCCAATATATGGGATTTGAAGTGGTAGAGGGATAGTAGGACCGCCTTCATCTCTCTGAAGTTTGAGGTCTGATTTTCCCTGGAGGGCCAGCGGCCCTGCACCCATTTGTCCGAGAGGTGCGCACCCCATCCCCAGGCAGAGGCGTCTGTAGTGATGATTGCCGGGGTGAAGAACTGGAAACTCTTTCCTCTCTTCAAGTTGTTCGTGCACAGCCACCACTTGAGACTCTGGATTGTAGTGTGATTCATTTTCATTCTCGCATCCAACCTGAATTTGTTGTGACGCCAGGCTTGGAGCATGCCTTGTTGCAGATCTCTGCTGTGGATGCCTGCCCAGGGAACTGCGTCGGACACTGACGTTAGGTGTCCAAGTGTTTTCATTACCCTGTGAACTGAAGGGTATCTGACGGACATCAGGGTCTTCACTTCCTTTTTCAGAGCTTCCACTTTCAGGGAGGCAAGAAAATCTTCATGGCCTCTGTATCTATGGTAAGGCCGAGGAAGGTTTTGGAGGTGGAAGGAATTATGTCCGATTTTTCCCAATTTATTAGGAATCCCACGGATTTCAGGAGCATAATTGTTTCTTCCAGATGTTGCTGTAGAAGACTTTGTCGTACTGGCTACAAGTAGCCAATCGTCCAGATAAGGGAATATTTGAATATTCTGAAGGCGGAGCTTCACCGCAATCACTATGGCGATCTTCGTGAAAATGCGTGGAGCTGAGCACAATCCAAACGGGAGAGCTTTGAATTGATAATGCTCTATCCTTCCCTTCCTCCTGATGGCCACTCTCAAGAATCTTCTTGATTCTGGGGCTATTGGTACATGAAGATAGGCGTCCTTCAAGTCCAAGGATGCCATAAATGAATCCTTTTGAAGAACCGCCGTGATGGACCTCAATGTCTCCATCTTGAAATGGACATTGTGCATGTAACGGTTGACGTAACGGAGGTCTATTATCAGACGATTTTTCCCGTTCCCTTTGGGGACACAAAAGATTCTCGAGTATACCCCGGAACTTTTTAGTTGTGATGGAACCTTTTCTAGAGCTCCTTTCTCTATGAATTCTTGAAGGAGAGAAAAAAATTTTTGGTCTTTGCCCTGGTTGAGCACGAATCTGTCTCTCGGCAGGTGCTTGAATTCCAGTGCATATCCCGTTTGTACTATCTTTAGTACCCATGCATCTGAAGTGATGTCTCGCCAATTCTCGAAGAAGAGAGAAAGGCGACCTCCTACACCTAGACATCTGGCGTCAGAAGTCTGTCTTTGGCTTATCTTCCCCTCTCTTTTTGGGTTTTTCGGTAGAACTCCAATTTCTGCGTTCAAGTCTGCCTCGACCCCCACGTCCCCTAGTACTGGATCTTCTAGAGTCCTGTCCTCTATAGGGACGAAAAAACCTGGACCTCTCTTTGTGCTTAGGCTGAGGGAAATGAAGCGCCTTATCTTCCATGTTTGCTTCCAGCAAATTGTCTAGCTGAGCTCCGAATAGTTTCCCAGGCTCGAACGGCAGGGAGCATAAGTTATTCTTAGACGAGGCATCGCCGGACCATAGCTTCAGCCAAAGGAACCTGCGAACTGAATTAGACAGGGCCATGTTCTTAGCCGATAGTCTGATCCCGCGCCTGCGCACTCACTCTGCGTTCCACCAACCGGAAGTTCGGGTGCCGCGATCCTCTGCAGAGATGCGCGCGCTTGCCGGACCTGCCGATCCTCAGCCACACACCAGGGGAGCTTTTAGGATGGCGCAAGCGGGTCAGGAGTGGAGCCAGGGTCTGCATGGCTGTCCCACTCTCAGGCCTCCATCCCTTGTCACAACAAGGTATTTAAAAAAGGGCCACAGGTCGTCATAGGTGGGCTTCATCCTCAGATGAGGACAATAAAAAAACACGGGGAGATGTTGAAGGTGTGCCCCTTTTATAGGGGAGGTTGATTAAAACTAATCATGTTAATTTCTAATTATCTAGGTGGGCGGTCCTGGCACAAGATGATGACAACAGTTAACCCTTACTGTGCTGCCGTAGGACGAGAAGGGAAATATGGAAGACTTATTCTCCTTATTCATCACTATAGAAAAGGAAATATTTCCTACAAAAATATTTTTAAATGTTTCCCTATGTTGTGATTTAAAAATACATAATATGCCTTAAAGGGGTTATCCCACGAAAAATATTGTACGGTTTTCGAACCAGCACCAGGATGTGAATACTTTTGTAATTGCACGTAATAAAAATTTTTGTATAACCACTGGTTATTCAATAAATTGTATCTGTATAGCGCCACCTGCTTTTTGTTCTTTTTCTGTGATAGGGAGAGCTGAGACACGCCCCCTGAGCTGCAGCAGAAAAGACACTCCCCTGAGCTGCCAGCTTGATATAAATCTAGTAGAGCAATGAATATGGAGATCTCTGGATCCATGTGAGGTACAGGGCTGGTTCTAGCTTTGTTAGAAAGAGATGGCCGATTTTGAATTCCAGTTCCGGTGTTCTGCCAGGGTCCTATATCTTGGCAGAATGCTATACCCGGAAGTGACGCGGCCGCACCGGAAGTGACGCGGCTACACCGAAATCAGCTGGAATAGGGTGTATGCGGCGCTGCGCAAGTGCAGATCCACTGGATTAGTAAAAATTATTGCACCGCCGCAGGAGAAGCAACCACTTCATGCGCATGCACAAAACCGTACACCGTGCATGCGCACTCAGAGGTAGGTAGATGTTTCAGTGCAAAATGTTCCATCAGATCTCCCTACCCCTGAGTGCGCACGCGTGGACACATCATCAGGAGCAGTTCAGCCTCACCACATAGCAGAGCTGAGTGCATAATATTGGGGTCACCACATAGCAGAGCTGAGTGCAGGATATTTCCCCCAATATCCCGCACTCAGCTCTGCTATGTGGTGAGGCTGAACTGCTCCTAATGATGTGTCTGCGTGTGCGCACTCAGGGGTAGGGAGATCTAATGGAACATTTTTCACTGAAAAATCTACCTACCCCTGAGTGCGCACAGGTGGTGTACGGTTTTGCGCATGCGCATGACCGTGGTTGCTTCTCCCGCGGCGGTGCAATCATTTTTACTAATCCAGTGGATGTGGGCTTGCTCAGCAACGCACATACCCTACTCCAGCTGATTTAGGTGCGGCCGCATCACTTCCGGGTATTGCATTCTGCCAAAGTATAGGAATCTGGCAGAACACCGGCGCTGGTATGGAGTGACATGACTAGCGGTGATCCGCTACCCTTCCCAACGGCATCACCCTCCACAGACCGCCTACGGGCTCATTTTTACCAGCCATTGTGTGGGATACCCCACAAGGCTTCTTTGAGTGTATGTAGAGGTATTTATTGAGGAGTGGGAAGAAACCGGGTGACGGCAGATCAACAACGTGTCCAAGATTGCGTCTAAGAATACTACCATCCTGCCTTAGCGTGTGACTCCCTGGACCTACAGCCTGCTCCCTCCGAAGAATGGGCCCAGCTCATTCCCAGCCACCGACCTTAAGCACCTTGCTGTTGAGGTGGAAAATCATTTGGCTCCGGACCTCAAGGCCTCACTGCCAGCTACTGTACAATCATCTCTCACTGAGCTGCAAGAAGCATTTACACAGCAAGGCTATCGCATTGATGAGCTTGAGCAACGGACCTCGTGTGTGGAAGAAGACCTAGGAGGCACCAATGCAAAAGTGGCGATGCTGCAGCGTGCGGTTGGGGAACTTAGGGATAAGGTGGATGATTTAGAAAATTGCTCTGGCAGTAACCTACGCCTGGTGGGGCTACCGGAGGAGGTATTGGGGTTGGAGCTGCGATGCATTTGTGAGTTTGACCTACCTAAAGCACTTGGCCTATCAATACCACAAAAAGTGGAACGAGCGCATAGACTGGGACCTAGCTTAAATGCTGCAGATGGACCTAGAGAGAACATGGAGAAGTCCCTGAGAGAGAGGCAGATCATTATGAAGTACCTAGATTTCATAGACAAAGAGGACGTCATACGAGCCTATTGGGCTCGCAAAGAACCGTTGACTTACCAAGGTCATAAAATCATGCTGTTCAACAACTACTCTGCAGTAGTGACAAAAAAGACACGAGCTTTCAACGGGGTTTGAACTTCTTTGTTTCAATGCAATATCCTATTTCAACTAGTGTACCGGGCAGTGCTGCATGTCAGATGTGCAGATGGATCGTTCAAGACTTATGAATCTGCCTTGGAGGCTGAAGCCTTTTTCGCTCGGGGTCCATATTTATCAGATCAAGAGGGCTGCGAGGGAGTAGACAAAAGCGGACCAAGAACCACATTGCGCAACTCAACTGAATCATCACGGGGTCAAACAAAGCGGGGGATGGCCTGCATAACACCAGCAGCCAAGGAGCAAAGGCGACATCGGCACTGAGGGACCTCTTGCTAGGATCCACAGATACGCCCTAATGTGGCATCGAGCTATGAAGCTCTTTACAGTGGGACTACCGCTTGGTTCCCAATGTTACTTATTTTTTCTTTCTTTTGGAGTTATTATTGTTTTGATCCTACTTCCATGCCTACAAGATTCTGCACAGCGAGGGTGAAATGCTGTCTTATATTACATCATGGTTAAAATAATCACCTGGAAAGGCCGAAGGTCTGTGCTTCCAGCAGAAGCCCATGATGGTGCATCTGAAGCGCCTAGGAGCAGACATCGCCCTTCTGCAGGAAATGCACCTAATAGAATCTGACTTCCAGAGAATGGCTAAGCTTTGGGTGGGGGAGGTTTATGGATTTCCAGCAGTTCAAAGTAGAGCAGGGGTGCTTACACTAATACACAAAAACCTAGTCCATAAAGTGCAGGCTCAGGCCACAGATGATGAAGGAAGAGTGCTAGTTTTAAAGATAACTGACCCAAGTGGAGAACTCAGTCTCTATAATGTATACGCCCCGAATGTGGCTAAGAAGCCATTTTTTGAATCCTTGAGAGACAGGCTTCTGCAAGATCCCGTACTGGACTAGATAGTGAGGGGTGATCTTCATGCAGTAGCAATCCCAAATTAAGATTGCAAACAGGCAGGTGACCCTAAGGCCACTACGAAAGCAGGTGGTGGGGTTCTGGCCGCCTTTCTAGAGTACACATCCTTGCTGGACGTGTGGAGGATCTTGCATCCTGACGACAGGGAATATACCTATTACCAGGGCCGCCATCAGGGGGGTGCAGCCCCGAGCCCTTTTTTTTTGTCGCCGCCGGCCCTGGGGCCCAGTGCTGCTCTTAATACTGCGGCCCGCCCCTTACCTCCCCAGTTTGCTCTTCACTGTCCTAAGCGCGTACAGTGTCAGGGCGTAGTGCGCACACTATGACCTAACACTGCACGCTGTCAGGTGACAGTGCAGGGCCGGCCGGTAAGACAGAGAGGAAGGATCACGGAGGAGACAGCGATCTGTGGTAAGTATGTTGGGGCTGGCCTGGCTGGGCCCTCCCTGCCTGCCACAGCTGATCTGATGGGGGTGGGCTGACTGGGTCTGGGGTCTTTGGGCTGATCTGAGGTCATAGGGGCTGATTGGGAATCTAATGGGGTCCTTAGGCTAATCTGAGGTCTGATGGGGGCTGAATGGGGGTCTTTGGGCTGATCTGAGGTCTGATGAGGGCTGACTGGGGTCTGATGGGGGGCTGATCTGAGGTCTCATGGGGGCTGACTGGGGGTCTTTGGGCTGATCTTAGGTCTAATGGAGGCTGACTGAGCGTCTTTGGGCTGATCTGAGGTCTGATGGGGGCTCACTGGACGTCTGATGGGGGGTCTTCGGACTGATCTTAGGTCTGATGGAGGCTGACTGGGGGTCTGATGGGGGTCTTTTGACTGATCTGAAGTTTGATGGGGGCTGACTAGGGGTCTTTGGGCTGATCTGAGGTCTGATGGAGGCTGACTGGGGATCTGATGGGGGTCTTTGGCCTGATCTGAGGTCTGATGGAGGCTGACTGGGGGTCTTTGGGCTGATCTGAGGTTTCATGGGGGCTGACTGGGGGTCTTTGGGCTGATCTGAGGTCTGATGGGGCTGACTGGGGGTCTTTGGGCTGATCTGAGGTCTCATGGGGGCTGACTGGGGATCTTTGGGCTGATCTGAGGTCACATGGGGGCTGACTGGGGGTCTGATGGGAGTAGGAAACTAACATATCGGTTGGTCAAACTCTGCAGAGATGAGAGATGGCTGAAAGAAGTCACCATTGCGTTCTGGTCTGAATGAAGAAGATGAAGACAGAGAACATCTGCATTAAAGGAGACATCCCTGGATGTAAGAGGTATGGGCGTGATATATGGGTGGGGCTGTGTGTGGATGTGGCTTGAGGGTGGACGGGGACACAGGGGCCCCATGATCTCCTATTTCTGGGGGAAGTGCCCCTCCAAAGACCAGGCTCTGGATCCACCACTGGGGCAGTGTCGGGGAGGGGGCAGCGGCAGGGGGGGGAAACCTCTGCTCCCCTTGGGACCCCTGCACCCAGCTCCACACGGGACTGAAAGGTTTGCCTATGTATCTCAGGAATGGAGAGCAGCATGGAGAGCTCTTAGAAAAGATTTCCGTTTATGTCAAAAGATATCAAAATACCAACCGTTATGGGGCCTCCCAGAAGTTGAGCAGGGTAGGAGTAGTGGTCTCTTTAATGGAGAGCAAAGAGGATCCTCACAGCCCAACAGATGATGCATGATTTAGAGCATAGGTGGTGGACATATCAGGAGGTCAGAGACAAATACAAACTAAACCCATTCCAGGACATCCAGTTTGCCCAAGTCAGGAAATTTCTCAATGACAGATTGTCTGACCTCTCCAGAGAAACCAATGAAAATGGCTTTGACAAGATCTTATCTGAGAGGGACAGGCCCCCAATTCATATCCTTTCTCTACTCCCAAGTCAGAGAAGCCTTAGGGGATGGGCTGCCCCCACTGTCATTTAGACCATGGCCCCAGATTTTGGAAAATCAAGAGGCGGAGGACAAGATTCTGAAAGGCTGGTGGGCACTGAGAAAATCAATACTAAATGAAACCTGGAGAAACACACATTTTAGGATAATGCATACTGCTATCTATGCTTTCAATTTTCTGCCAGCCCCTAGCAGACCAAAAAGACTAAGGCCTCTTTCACACTTGCGTTTTGAGGATCTGGCGGGCACTTCCGTCCCGCCGGATCCATCAGAGCAGTAATGCTAAATAGCATTAGAAGACTGATCAGGATCCTGATCATTCTTCTAATGCTTTCAGGTTACTATGGCAGCCAGGACGCTATTAAAGTCCTGGTTGCCATAAGTAGGAGCGGGGAGCGGTATACTTACAGTCCGTGCGGCTCCCGGGGCGCTCCTGAATGGCGTCAGAGCGCCCCATGCCCATGGATCACGTGATCCATGCGTGTGGGGCGCCCTGACGTCACTCGGAGCGCCCGGAGCCGCACGGATAGTAATATATTGGTATTTGACTGAGTATATATATAAAAAGACACATATGCATGTTTTTTTTGAAAATCTCTTTATTTGGTTTTTCATTTTTTTCTTTAAAACCATATCAATTAAAGAAACAATAAAGTCTTACAAAGATAATGTTTCATAACAATCCAAAGAAAAGAAAAAAAAAACAAAAGACATTGTAACATAGAGTCCTGTAAGGGTCCTTTCACACTTGCGTTCTGAGGATCCGGCAGGCACTTCCGTCCCGCCAGATCCGTCAGAACGCAAGTCGCCTGAAGCATTAGAAGACTGATCAGGATCCTGATCAGTCTTCGTAATGCTCAGGTTACTATGGCAGCCAAGGCGCTATTAAAGTCCTGGTTGCCATAGTAGGAGCGAGGACGGGGAGCGGTATGCCTACAGTCCGTGCGGCTCCTGGGGCGCTCTGAATGACGTCAGAGGCGCCCCATGCCCATGGATCACGTGATCCATGCGTGTGGGGCGCCCTGACGTCACTTTGGAGCGCCCCGGGAGCCGCACGGATGGTAAGTATACCGCTCCCCCGCTCCCCACTACACTTTACCATGGCAACCAGGACTTTAGCGTCCTGGCTGCCATGGTAACAATTGAGAAAAAGCTAAACGTCGTTTAGCTTAAGGCCGGATCCGGATTAATGCACTTCAATGGGCATTAATTCCGGATCCGGCGTTACGGCATGTCTTCTGGATTTTTGGACGGAGACAAATCCGCAGCATGCTGCACTTTTGTCAACGTTCAAAAAACGTTCACATACTGAACGGAAGACATCCTGATGCATCCTGAACGGATTTCTCTCCATTCAGAATGCATTGGGATAATCCTGATCAGTATCTTTCCGTCCTAGAGCCCCGAGGACGGAACTCTAGGACGGAAAACAAAAACGTTAGTGTGAAAGGGGCCTATCAAGTTGCCCAAAATGTCTCACACCACACACAGATCTACATCACGGTCTTTGGGCCTGCCCGCAGTCCTATTCTCTATGGGGTCAAGTAGCACAAATAGTCAAAGATATCTGGAACCTCGATATTCCCCTAAGACCTATGATCTATCTCTTCCATTACTGGGATCTTGACATAGGGGCCACTTAATATGGTGGATTTGGTGATCTCTGTAATGGAGACACCTCTTTGCTCGGTTTTCCTTCCTTTGAGGGATATCTGGCTTTCATTGTGTTGTAGACCCAATACTGGGACTCCACATTTATTTAGCATATTACTGTTTCCCAGGGAGCTTTGCACTTTGGATTGCTGTGTTGAGACTCTTAAATGAGGCTCCGCAGTGATTTTTGTAGCTGGTCTCCCTGAGATCAGCTATTGTTTTGTTTGATTACTGGGAGGAAACAAAGGCTACCGGTCCTATTTCATGCCATTTGCTTGGTGACTAAGAGATGTCTCTTGCAAAATTGGCTGCAGCCCGCGATCCCCTCAAGAGAGTCAATCTTGCAAAACCTGAAAGGTTTATTGTCACTGGAACGTAGAGAAGCAGAAAGGCGTAAGCATGGAAGTGTAGGAAAGTTCTTTAAAAATGGCGCAGCTTCATAGTGCAAAGCCTCTCTAGCTCGGAAATTGAAACAATAATGAGACCCTTTGCTCTTACCCAATGGTATTTGACTGAGCAATTATAAGGCACGTTAGGTAGGCTGAAACAACGACACTAACATAGCACCATTATTAGGCTGAAAGGTATATAACCCGCAGAAGGCCCTCGCTGGATTACGATATATGTGTAACATTCAGACAAATTCTTTGGTCATGGAAGGTTTCTATTGTTCTTCTATGTGCAGGACATGTTTGTATATGTTTTAATGATGGTTGTACGTTTTTACGTACGATCTATCGTATCTCAAAGAAAAATATTTTCAAAAAAAAGAAAGAGATGCTATATGATGTCTGTTTTACATGAATCATGGGATAACTCCTTAAAAAGCAAAAGTGCTTTAAGGGCATGGCATGTTATAAGACATGCTTCCATGTTTCCAAATGTGCCCCACCACATTTCTTGTAAATATCTCATCAAATGTATTCAATAGAATATTTGGGGTGAAACCGTGACATTTCTACATAAATCCAGAAAAACTTATCGGATCAGCCCGGATCATTATCTTGTATAGACTTCACCAACTTCTTCAAAACCTAGCAAAACAATGACAGCTACTAGCACAACTTTTCTCAGAAGGCCCCATATCAGTTAGAAAAATGGGACACCTGATGAAGGTCTGTGATCTGTTGTGGGTCTGTGATGGTAGCAGTGGCCTTGCGTGCCCCATGGGCGGCAGAAGATAATTTATTCACTGCACTTGCTTAAGAAGGGCAATGGCTGTACAGGGAATCCCGGCTTAGGAGTCCCAGCTCTGACTCCATATATGGTTGTGTCCATATATTGAGTCAGTGCTATGAACGTGAAGGGGGTATCCCCAAGCATTGTCAGTATGCTTGGGGACACCCAATGTATTTTAATCTAATTTAGCCTCTATTTCTGAAAGGTTGCCACAAGGATTCGAAATCGCAACCTTTTACATCAGAGGCAAGAACATACAGCAGAAGTATCATTATATATTTTTTTTTCCCAGTAATTGTAAAATAAATGTATGACATAAAATAAATGTGTAATTATATATATATATATATATATATATATATATATATATATATAGTAATTACACATTTATCTTTTTTTACCTGATTATACTTCTGCTGCATAGAAATACCTAATACATGATAAACTACTATGAGGTTTTTCTAGCATAGTTTAGTATTAAGCTCCATAGCTCTGTGGTTAGGGTTCTTGCCTCTGATGCAAAAGGTTGTGAGTTTGAATCCTGGTGGAAACCTTTTAGAAATAGAGGCTAAATTATGCATTCATGTATATCAGAAGTATGATAATATATATTTATACTTCTGATACATATATATATATATATATATATATATATAAATGTATTATATATGTGAAACTAGTACTGAGGTTTTTAGCCATAATATTAGTACAGCAGGTTAATATCAAGCTCTGATGGGGCAATGTGTGGATGACACTGATGGGGCAATGTGTGAATAACACTTAGGGGGGATCTAGGGAGGGGTGTGAGGATGTTGGGGGGGTCCTGGAGGGGTGTTTGGGTGGAAGCTCTGGAAGGGGTGGGAGGTCCGATAGGTATGTGGGGGTGGGAGATCTGGGAAGGGGGGCCATAAAAAAATTTAGCTGGGGGGGGCCCATAAAAAAATTTGCTATGGGGCCCAGTCATTTCTAGCTACGCCCCTGGGTGACACCACCAGGAGATGAGCACTTGCATTATGGAAGCATTCATCTCCCTACATTCATCTGTATCGCGATACAGATGAACACTGCAGCAGGGCAAGCGAGAGGCGTCGCCCTTCCCTGTTCCTCTGAAAGGCTGCCGGCACAAGGCCAGCAGCCTATCAGAGGCCGGCGCAGGCAGCGTGATGACGTCATTGCGCCGCCTGAGCCGTACTGCTCGGGACACAGGCCAGAAGAGGCCTGCATCGCATCGCATGGAGGTAAGTATGTGGTTTTTTTTTGTTTGTTTTTTCTGTGAGGCGCTGGGCTGGGCTGCACTGGGGGGTCATTGCTGGCATAAAGGGGACACTTTGGGGCATTATTGATGGCACATGGGGGACACTATGGGGCAATGGCTGGCACATGGGGGACACTATGGGGGCATTGCTGGCACATGGGGGACAATATAGGGGCATTGCCGGAACATGGGTGACACTATGGGGGCATTGCTGGCACATGGGGGACACTATGGGGGCATGGCTGGCACATGGAGGAAACTAGGGGGGCATTGCTGGCACATGGGGGACACTATGGGGGCATCTACTGGGGGCATTGCTGGCACATTATGGGGACATTAGCTCAACTGACGGCACTAAGGGAGTTTTTTTGCACTGGCACACAGAACGGGAGCACTTTTGAATTGCACATTATTATTATTATTGAAGGTGGCAGGTGAGTTGTTAAGAAGGTAGGAGGATGATGGAAAAGTAGGAACCTAAGATGTCTTTTGTCAAACTACAGAGACAAGAGAGAAAAATCATCATGGCGGTCTGGTCTGAAAGGAGAAGATGAGGAAAGAGAAGGTCTGCATCAGAGAAGTTACTGGATGTAAGGTATGTGGTGCTGTATTCTGGAAAGCACAGAATATAATATGTATGCAAATATGTATGCAAACATGTGGGGAGGGGGTGCTAAGCAGACAGAAGTCAGATAACCGGGGGTTTGGGTGGGGGGGAGGTCTGTTGGGTGTGCTATAATTTGAATCCAAGCGATAACATGGATTGGGGTTTGGATAGTAAACAGACAGCTGACGTGGGGGGCTAAGCAGACAGATCACCGAAAGGGGGTGTTGTGCTTGGGGGGGATGACACTATTTTCTACTGCACCGGGTGACACCAGCCTTAGCAACGCCACTGGATGGTATTAGATGTAGACATTGGGTAGTTCACTTTGGTGTTGTCCTGTAATGGACCTTAGATGTAACCTGGACATGTAAAAAATTTCCTACAAGAAACATGTCATGTTCCAAATTGAAGCTTATGAAATAAAAAAAAAACTCCATACACATGCCCTTATTTGATCTGATTGATTAAGCTAAAGTTAAATTACTCCTATGGCTCCAAAGACTCCTAAATAAGTTATGGTTCGACCAATATGGCGGTGATAGCGAGTGGAAAGGATGAAACTGTCCTCTTTGGAGAGGACATGTGGTGCTGGGACCACAGTAAGGATCTCATAGCAAGGGCAAATTAGAGGAGGACACGTCAGAGATACATCATTTCTCTTTAGGAATGCGAGTGGTCTGCCTTATACGCTATATAACCAGCAAAACCCTTGAGGACACCACCTGAGAGGTGATAGATGTTAGGCACAGCCAATGGCGTCAAAAAGATTTTAGGGAACAATCACATGACGGATTTTGACAACCCACCGCTTTAGCCTTTTTTTTACTGTTTTAGGTGCCCATTTTTATATATATATACTGTGTGTGTATATATATATATATATACTTGATTTCAAAACCAAATTTTCCATGTGCGGTTTTTGGTGTGGACACGCACCCAAAAAAAAGAGGTTGACAGCTACAGAGTTTTTTTATTTCCACTTCCTATTAATTTCAAGCACAGACTCCATGCCAAGATAGGGCAAGCTTCTTTTTTCCTGCGCAGTATGAACTGGTCATTAAAAAAAAGCCTGTACTTCTTCCCATTGAAATGAATAGGAGACTGTTTGGAGTCGTTTTTGGCGCTGATTCGCACCCAGAAAATGCACCCAAAAACTCATATTTTTTAAAGTTTGTCAAACTTTGTCTTGTGTATACATTGTACAGCGGTATTATTTCAGCACTGTATGAAAGTATTATTTGATCACTGTGTGGTGGTATTTGGCCACTGCAGGGTAGTATTATGTATACATTGTACAGCGGTATTATTTCAGCACTGTATGAAAGTATTATTCGATCACTGTGTGGTGGTATTTGGCCACTGCATGGTAGTATTATGTAAATATTGTACAGCAGTATTATTTATGCACTGTATGAAAGTATTATTTGATCACTGTGTGGTGGTATTTGGCCACTGCATGGTAGTATTATGTAAATATTGTACAGCAGTATTATTTATGCACTGTATGAAAGTATTATTTGATCACCATGTGGTGGTGTTATTTGGGCACTGCATGTCACTATTATGTATGCATTATACTTTAGTATTATTTCACCACTGCATGAAAGTATTATTTGATCTCTGCGTGCTGGTATTTGGTCCCTGCATAGCAGCATTATGTATACATTGTCTGGCAGTATTATTATTGGAGCACTGTATAAAACTATTATTTGATCACTGTGCCTTGGTGTTACTTGGGCACTGCATGGCAGTATTATGTAGGCATTGTACAGCAGTGTTATCCGAACACCTTATGAAAGTATTATTTGATCACTGTATAGTAGTATTACTTAGGCTCTACAAGGCAATATTATGTAGGCATTGTGCATCAGTATTATTTGAGTGCTGAATGTAAGCATTATTTGATCACTCTTGGGCAGTGTTATTTGGCCACTACATGGCTGTATTGTGTAGGAATGGTACAGCACTATTATTTAGTCACTGTATGGCAGTGTTATTTGGGCAGTTTTATGTAGGATCTGTATAGTGTACTTTTCAGCAGTTTAGTTGAGCAGTTTCTAGATTGTGTCTTTCCCAGCGGTATTATGTGCAGTTGTATTATTTGAGCACAGTTTATATTATTTCTTTAACCAGCGATGACATAGTTTGCTCACAACATGTCACAGCCAATGTACTCAGAATTATGATGTGCAGTTATCTAGTAAACAGTAAGTACACGTGATTGTTACACTGTAATTAGAGACATGTCTGCGCCACTCTACAATGGATTTACATACCTAATCTGTTTCCAGGAGCCTGCTAATTGATGTAAATAAATGCCATTACAGGAAGCTAATATGTGGAGTCCCGTGTAGCTGTTCATTAGAAGATAATTAAGAGTTCGCTAAAGCAGGAGGCATGAAGAGTTACAAAAATCCAGATAAGATTGATTAAATTTATTCAGATACTGTTTTATTTTGTTCTCATATTCCTCTGTGATGGGATTTATATGATTTTATATGCCTAATGGTGACACAATCCATATATTAGGCTACATTTTATTTTCTTGTTTTAAGTAAGAGACCTGATGAATTGCTGAAGAGCAAATGCTAAGGTTCAGCATGAGACACCTTTGTGGTTCGATATAGATTTCCACCTACAGTATATACCGTACATACATTTTATTCCACACTTCAATGTATTATTACATGATAAACTCTCGTGACGCCGTAGAGGTCCTCAGGTGCCCATCAAAATGTAGTCCTCTGATACCCGGATGCAGCCTTAAGGGCTTGTTCACATGACCGTATGTGTTTTGCGGTCTGTATTTCACGGATCAGTTGTTCCGTTTTTTGTATCCGTAGTGTTTCCATTTCCGTTCCATTTTAAGTCCGTATTCCCGCAAAAAATCTCCGTATGGTTTCCATATGCGATCCGTTTTTTGCGGATCGCATACGGAAACAGAAAATTTGTAATGTACTGTAATGTTTGTAAACAGCAAACACATGGGCAAAGTGGGCATGGATCCGCAAAATACGGATGACATATGGATGTGTTCCGTATGCATTCCGTATTTTTTGCAGTCTACCTAAGGGTCCATTCACACATCCGCAAGTTGGGTCCGCATCCGTTCCGCAATCTTGCGGACTTATTTATTTTCAATGGGGCCAGAACGGACACTACATGCTGTCCGCATCCGCACGTCCAGATCCGCAAATTCCGTTCCCGAAAATAATAGAACATGTAATTTTCTTGTCCACAATTGCCGTACCCACTTCACCAACCCCAGCGCCCTCCTGCCCTACAGGTGGGAGCCCTTCTTCTGCCATCTGCTTTTCCTCCTTTTCCACATCATCTAATATTGAGGACAATATGTCCTCAGGAACATCCAGCTCCTCAGCCCTCTGCATCTTGCTGACTTTTTTAGGAAGTAAAGCCAGCAAAAGATGAGGATGGTCATTATTAAGCCCTGGCCCCCCTAAGGGGTGCAGACTGGATGGTATTGTTTTGCAAGCTGGCAGTGGATTAATAAAAGAGTACATCTTATTGGTGTTGAATTCTTCTATTAATCATTTTCAGCAACACTGTCCCTAATGCATGAGTGCTTGCCACATCTCTCCCCAAAATAAAAATGGTCAAATTTTTCCTATCCTTCTGCACACAATACCCCATAATGGCAAAGAAAAAACAGAAAATAAGGTATAGCCACACGGTCAAATTTACGCATGCGGTAGGAGTAGATCATAAAATGAGAAAAAGTATAAAAGACATATACAACTTCTCCAATTTTTTTAATTCACTCCTGGTTTCCAAAACTGCATGAAAAAACATGACCGTGTCGCCATACCCTAAGGCTACTTTCACATCTGTGGGACGGATTCCGGCAGGCTGCTTCTTCAGAGAACAGAATGCCTGAATTCACCAGACCTGGCACTGCCGGATACAACCGGAATGCCAGGGGCCCATTAACTATAAGGCCTTATTCACACGTCCGCATATATGTCCGCATGTTTTCCGCAATTCTGCGGAATACATGCGGACCCATTGACTGTGAATGGGGCACGGAACGATGTGGAGAGCACACACTGTGCTCTCCGCATCAGTTTTTGCGGAGCGCAACGCCAATCTTACGGCCGCAGCTCCGCAAAAAAGTAGAGCATGTCCTATTCTTGCCCACAATTGCGGACAAGAATAGACATTTCTATGGGGCTGCAGGCCGGGTGTGTTTATGGATCCAATTTGCGGATCCATAAACACTACGGACGTGTGAATAAGGCCTAATTGGGTCTGGCAGAGATCCGTCCGCAGTCCAGCAAATATGCTGAGAATCAGCCGGACACAAACAGTTGCACTGTTTGTGCCCGGACAATTCCTGGCATTCTGTGCTGGATTGTAGTGCCGCAGATGTGAAAGTAGCCTTAGAAGTCTTTGCTAATTTATTGAAAATGAAAAACTAAAATCTTGCATTGACATAAGTCCCTTTACTCAGGACTTAGTTAAAGCCCCTTTGGCAGCGATTACAGCTTCCGGTCTTCTTGGGTTTGATGCCACAAGGTTTGCCCACCAAGATTTGGGAATTTTCTGCCTTTCTTCTCTGCAGATCCTCTCAAACTCTGTCAGGTTGGATGGGGACCATGAGTGGACAGCCATTCTCAGGTCTCTCCAGAGATGTTTGATTGGGTTCAAGTCAGATCTCTGGCTGGGCCACTCAAGGACATTAGTAATGCTCCATTCAGATTTCCCTGAAGCCTGACCAGTCTTTTTGTCGTTGTCGTCCCCCCCTCAGCATGATGCTGTCACCACCATGCTTGACTGTAGAGATGGTATTGGGCAGTGCCTGGTTTCATGCATGCTTTCAAGTGCCTTTTACTGAGGAGAGGCTTCTTTCTGGCCAATCTGTCAAAAAGCCTAGATTGCTGGACTGCTACAGTGAAGCTGATCTTTTAGAAGTTTCTCCCAAATGCACACAAAATCTTTGGAACTCAACCAGAGTGACCATTGGTCACCTCTCTTACCACAGCCCTTGTCCTCCGATTACATTTAAGTGCCATTGCACTCTTTCCGGGCAGCAGAAATTGTTTGTACCCTTCTCCATATCTGTGCCTCCGCACAATACTGTCTCTGAGCTCTACAGGCAGTTCTTTCCTCCTCAGGGCTTGGTTTTTAGTCTGATATGCATAGTCAGATGTGAGACCTTATATAGACAGGGGCTCAAAGATGATCAAGAGAAATGGAAGGCCTTCAGAGCTAAATGTCAAGTGTCCTACCAAAGGCTCTGAATGCATATGTCCATGCGAAATTTTGGTTTTCCTCTTTCATACATTTGCTAATATTTTTAGAGACATTGAATGCAGATTGATAGGGTGAAAACTTGATTTTTTTCTTTTATTTTAGCACAACTCCTTAACATAAAAAATGTGAAACAAGTGAGAGGGTCTGAAGACTTTCCAAATGCACTGTACATACGCATGCTCCCCACTTAAATGGATACACACATGTGAACACTCACTACGCATGCACAGATGCACACAAATACATGTTCAACACATACATGGACAGACATGTGCATGCTTACTACATACATACGCACACTCACTACTTACATGATTGTACACATATACATGCTCCCCTCATACACGGATACAAACATGCTAAAGTTATGCATCTATGGTCCCACTGTATTTGGCTATTACATAAGTTCCTTGGAGCCTATGTCGTGCCTTATTTTGTATAACGTATCACATGTACAGTCCCATACTTCTGCAATGGTAGCAGCACAGCAGATCTTTGACATATAACGAAATTGAACTCAAACTAAGCAAGAGATTGCATCCCATATGCTGGTAAAGAAGAGCAGAATTTAGATGTTTTTGCTGTGTTTCACGAAAGCTAATACAATGGGTTAACAGCGACTCCGAGCTGTGTCAGGCTGGCTTTACAACAGTGTATGAAGGGCACATTAGTCTTGAGTTCAGATGAGTTAAGCCTATGTTCAGCAATAAGGAAGGAGAATATGTCCAGCGTATGCCAGTGTGAATCTAGCCTTAAAGGGGTTGTCCCATGAAAAATATTCTGCAGTTTTCAAACCAGCACCTGGATCGGAATAGTTTTGTAATTGCCTGTAATTAAAAATTTAGCATAGCCACTGAGTTATTCAGTAAAATGTATCTGTATAGCGCCACCTGCTGTCTGTTCATTTCCTTATTTCTTTGTGCTGTTCACTGAGTTGGCCGCACATGCTAAGTTTCATCCTTCAACTGCCTCCTGAGCTGTGATAGGGAGAGCTGAGACACGCCTCTGAGCTGTGATAGGGAGAACATGGTCACGCCCCCTATCTGCAGCAGAAAAGACACTCCCCCTGAGCTGACAGCTTGATCTAAATCTATCAGAGCAATGAATGGGGAGATCTCTGGATCCATGTGAGGTACAGGGCTGGTTCCAGCAAGAAAGAGCCCTGTACCGCACATGGATCCAGAGATCTCCCCATTCATTGCTCCAATTGCTCTGCTAGATTTATTTCCGGCAGCTGAGAGGACAGGAGCATGTCCTTTCTATTGCATCTCTCTCCTTATCACAGCTCAGGGGTGTGCCCATTCCGCTGCAGCTATCTCCCTATTACAGCTGAGAGGTGTGTCCTTTCTGTTGCAGCTCTCTCCCTATTACAGCTCAGGGGTGTGCCCATTCCGCTGCAGCTATCTCCCTATTACAGCTGAGAGGTGTGTCCTTTCTGTTGCAGCTCTCTCCCTATTACAGCTCAGGGAGTGTGCCCATTCTGCTCTAGTTCTCGCTCTATCACAGCTCAAAGCATGAGCCCTTTCTGGTGCAGCTCTCACCCTGTAACTGTTACAGCTTCTAACAGAAGATATGGCTGACGGCGGTTAAAGGATGGAACTGGACACGTGCGAACGTGCTCCTAAAGCTCTTTAGGTGGATGGGCAGATTAAACACCAGGGGGCACCATTATGTCCACCTCAGTGATGTTACGGGTGGTCACACATGGACAGAGAAATAAGGAAAAGAGCAAACAGCAGGTGGCGCCATACTGATACATTTTATTGAATAACTCACTGGCTAGACAAAAAAATTTAACTACATTCAATTGCAAAACTATTCAGATCCAGGAGATGGTTTGAAAAATGTAGAATATTTTTGGTGCAATATCCCCTTTAATCTCAGCTCTGCTACGTCTGACAAGCCCAGCTCTGCGGCATCTACACAACAAGACATGACGTGCTTCTTCATTTGATAGCTGATCTATGTGGCCCTGCATGAGATGTATACCGCTCCGAGGCATTAGCGTACAGGCCTAGTATCATTCAGCTGCACCGAGGATGAGGAAGATAAAATATGGCTTTTGGGATGACTAAGTAAACTAATTTCTATCCTACAGCATTTTATCCAGGGCTACTTATTATAGCATTAAGAGACAGCACTGAAATATTACATATAACAAGGTGAGACAATTGGGCTCCAGTATCTCGCCTTGTAAGGTAAGAGAATTTAATTATTTTCCTTCATTTAGATATAGTAGTCAGGAGCAATCTAGAGGAATATGTTACCAACAGTCCTTACAGGCAATCTATTTTACCTCCCCCATACGAAAAGAAAGGATTAAACTGGTACAAATGGCATGCAGGTTCCTGTACCCACATTCATCATTTCCTTTTCATTTTTTTTTTTTTAACATTTTTTCACTTTTTTGCTTTTTTGTACAGATAGGACGCTTAGATTTTTTTCCTAAGATAAGACATGATTTAAGGTTAATGTGAATTTAGATTTCTCTGTATTAAAGAATATATATATATAAAAAAAAAACTGCGCCAGCAGCGTCGTTAGTAGCTTAAGTGGCCCGCGTTACAATCAGTAACCCTGAAGTATATTCCGCCATCTCTTCTTTTTTTTTTTTTTTTTTCAATTGCCCACCACAGCTTATATTACAAATACATAAATCATAATGTTTCAACAAAAGCAAAATTTAATTTTCTCCTTTCAGCCGTTATCTTGGCCGGGTGGTATATGGCATGCTGTGGCCGAGTCATTTATTACACTGGATGAATGGATAATGGCAGGAAGAGTCTATTATGGCCAGCTTTGTTAGGGCTTTCAATGTGCTGCGGGAACCTGGGGAAGTCTAGATCTCTTTACATCTGTAAAAGATACAGGAGTACTCTATTACTTCATACCAGCGCTGAATTAAATGCGCCGCTCGTTTGTGTCTATAGATAGATCTTTTATTTTTTTACAAAAAATTCTTGTGCTGAGGAAACAACCTAATTCTGAGAATAAGAATAATATTTTTATAAGTTCAAATTTAGTTATGATCATTAAATATTTCCAGGTCTTGTCATGTTATCTATCTATCTATCTATCTATCTATCTATCTATCTATCCATCTATCATTGGCATTGGATGTGGAACCACTGTCCCAACTGACTTGGCGATCCACTGGTTTTCACCCTTTAACCTTTATACAGGGATCTGGTCTTTGCTGCAGGGGGCCCACCAGGTTTCTACCTCTTGAAATAGTCTCAGTGTAGTTGGCAGCTAACTCACAGGGGTCAGAGATACCAGTTTGAAGCACCAAGGGGTCACACAATACGCACAGTAAGGAAACAGGCTGAGGTTAGAGCAGGCAGAGTTTGTGTATATCCGTAAAACAAGTCCAAGGTCAGGCAGAAAGCATAGGATCAGACTCATAAAACAGGCAGACTGACTTGGGGACCACCTGTCTTTCACCCTTTAACCCCTATGCAGGGATCTGGTTTTTGCTGCAGGGTGCCCACCAGGTTGCTACCTCTTGAAATAGTCTCAGAGTAGATAGTAGATGACCCACAGGGGTCAGAGATACCAGTTCAAAGCACCAAGGGGTCAGGCAATACGCAAAGTCAGGAAGCAGGCTGAGGTTAGGGCAGGGAGAGTTTGTGCATATCTGTAAAACAAAACCAAAGTCAAGGCATGCAGGGATTAGGTATGTCCATAAAACAAGTCCAAGGTCAGGCAGACAGCAGAAAATCAAACTCGGAAAACAGGCAGACTGACTTGGCGATCACCTGGTTTTCACCCTTTAACCCTTATACATGTATCTGGTCTTTGCTGCAGCTCACCAGGTTGCTGCCTATTGGAATAGTCGCATTGTAGTTGGCAGGTGACCCACAGGGGTCAGAGATACCAATTTTAAGCACCAAGGGGTCAGGCAATAAGCACAGTCAGGAAACAGGCTGAGGTTAGGGCAGGCAGAGTTTGTGCATATTTGTAAATCAAATCCAAGGTCAAGGCATGCAGAGTTTGAGCATATCCATAAAACAAGTCCAAGGTCAGGCAGACAGCAGAGAAACAGTCAGTAAACAGGCAGAGTTTTTTTACATGGCAGAAAAAGAATGCCTTCACTAGGAATAGTAAACACTAGAATAGCTAAAGCTCAGGCAAAAGAGGTGGAACAAAGAGCCCAGACCACAGAGGAGGATTGATCAGCACCTTAGTCAGCAGCTGAACAGAAAGAAAGTGGGTAGGTTAACCTTCGCATTACAGAGAAATTTCACTGAATACTAACCCCAGTACACATCTGGTGAGTGGAGCGATGCCTATGCCCTTCCGGGATGGAGGGTCAGTGGCGGGCATGGGTTGACTGCGAAACACTATCATCTATCTCCTATCAATCTATCTATCTATCTATCTATCTATCTATCTATCTATCTATCTATCTATCTCATATCAATCTATATATCTGCAGAAAGCCCCGGAGAGGGGCACAAAGGATGGTAGTGGTAGTTGTGGCTCAGAGGGTGGTGGTAGTACTCACCGTTCACAGCGGCTCTCTCCACTCTGGCACTCTCTAGGGCCATGCAGTAAATTGGGGGGCACACTATTTCTTCCCTCAAGGCACTCCCTGAAATTGGAGCTTCTGCCTGCTGATAATTGGTGTGCCCTTTGTGTTAGTTGTTTCTCTGGGTGCAAGGCAGGAGGGCAAGTGAAGTGCCTGGCAAATTGTAGTCAGTAACCAGGCTAGTTGGTTGCAATAATGTTTCCATTTACTAAAGTGCAAAATGGGAGTAGTAGTTCATCCAGCAATAACAAGACACAGTTCCAAAGCATATAACAATGCAATTCTTTCCCAATAGCAGCGTATGGATAGCAGCAATGAAGGAGGTTGTAGTACTCTTTCTCTCTGTTTCTATCTCTATCTCTCTCTCTCTCTCAAGTCTCTCAGCAGAACCATGGTCATGCAGTGAAGCTTTTGGTAGATGCTTCTGCAATTCCTGGAGGGGTGCAGATTTAAGATAAAGTTGGCCAAACTGTCTCAAAGCGTGGAAGGGTGTTCTAGCAATGTTCCCTTTCAAAACATCAAGGTCTCTCTCTTCCATAAATGTGCACAATACCTTCTAGATCTTGTAACTTCCTTCTCTCTGAAGCACATTGATAGCAAAGGTGCTTTCTTGGCCGTAGAAGTCTCAGAGATGGTAGTTCTCTGAACTGGGGCCAAGTTCTGAGGAGCTTGCACATGTACAGCAGGTTTTCACTGTAGCTCAGTTAGACATACACTCCACTGACTTTAAATAACCAGTCGCCTCCCATTTATTTCTATGGGAGTTCCGAAAATAGTCGAGCGCTGGCTTGAACAGCAAGTCGCACATGCTCAGTGCGCTCTCATTCACTCTGGCAGCTCTGGGACCAGCACCAATCTGACATACAGTCATGTGAAAAAATTAGGACACCCTTTGAAAGCATGTGGTTTTTTGTAACATTTTTAATAAATGGTTATTTCATCTCCGTTTCAACAATACAGAGAGATTAAAGTAATCCAACTAAACAAAGAAAACTGAAGAAAAGTCTTTTCAAGATCTTCTGTAAATGTCATTCTACAAAAATGCCTATTCTAACTGAGGAAAAAGATAGGACACCCTTGCCCCTAATAGCGAGTGTTACCTCCTTTGGCTGAAATAACTGCAGTGAGACGGTTCTTGTAGCCATCTACCAGTCTTCGACATCGGTCTGAGGAAATTTTACCCCACTCCTCAATGCAGAACTTTTTCAGCTGTGAGATGTTTGAGGGGTTTCTTGCACGTACAGCCCTTTTCAAGTCACCCCACAGCATCTCAATGGGATTCAAATCTGGACTTTGACTTGGCCATTCCAGGACTCTCCATTTCTTCTTTTTCAGCCAATCTTTGGTTGATTTACTAGTATGTTTTGGGTCATTGTCATGTTGCATGGTCCAGTTCCGCTTCAGCTTTAATTTTCTAACTGATGGTCTCACATGTTCTTCAAGCACCTTCTGATACACAGTAGAATTCATCGTGGATTCTATGATGGTGAGCTGACCAGGTCCTGCTGCAGCAAAGCAGCCCCAAACCATGACACTTCCACCTCCATGCTTCACAGTTGGTATGAGGTTCTTTTCTTGGAATGCTGTGTTTGGTTTACGCCAAACATGTCCTCTGCTGTTGTGTCCAAATAATTCAATTTTGGACTCATCTGTCCAAAGAACATTATTCCAGAAGTCCTGGTCTTTGTCAACTTTATCTCTGGCAAATGTCAGTCTGGCCTCGATGTTTCTCTTGGAAAGCAAAGGTTTCCTCCTTGCACACCTCCCATGCAAGTTAAACTTGTACAGTCTCTTTCTGATTGTAGAGGCATGTACTTCTACATCAACAGTAGCCAGAGCCTGCTGTAGTTCTCGAGATGACACTTTAGGGTTTTTGGAGACCTCTTTTAGCATCTTGCGGTCTGCTCTTGGGGTGAACTTGCTGGGGCGACCAGTCCTGGGCATGTTGGCAGTTGTTTTGAAAGCCCTCCACTTGTAGACTATCTTCCGGACAGTGGAATGGCTGATTTCAAAATCTTTTGAGATCTTTTAAATCCCTTCCCAGACTCATAGGCTGCTACAATCTTTTTCTGAAGTCCTCTGACAGCTCTTTTGCTCTCACCATGGTGCTCACTCTCACTTCAACAGTCAGGAGCACACCAAACTAAATGTCTGAGGTTTAAATAGGGCAAGCCTCATTCAACATGCAGAGTAACGATCTACTAATTATGTGCACCTGGTGTGATATACCTGTGTGAGATCTGAGCCAATTTAAGAGGGAATACATGTGAGGGTGTCCTATCTTTTTCCTCAGTTAGAATAGGCATTTTTGTAGAATGACATTTACAGAAGATCTTGAAAAGACTTTTCTTCAGTTTTCTTTGTTTAGTTGGATTACTTTAATCTCTCTGTATTGTTGAAACGGAGATGAAATAACCATTTATTAAAAATGTTACAAAAAACCACATGCTTTCAAAGGGTGTCCTAATTTTTTCACATGACTGTAGGTGGCATATCCTAGTGCAGGGGTAGCAGTCTCTACCAGGCACAGAAGCCTGAGGGGGCCCAGAGACCCTTTTGACACATAAGAAGACACCGGTATTATAGAAAGTGCATGCTGGTCAAGTTACACCTCTGGCTGAACGGAAGGGGTTAGGTCAAGAATTTGGCATGGGAGGGTGGAGTTGCCATTTCAATTTTTGCCTCAGGCAGCACGAAGGCTATGTGCTCCCCTCCCCCTGGCCACAAAGCAATGATGTAAGGGGGGCCCAAGCGGAAGTAAAGCAGTAGGGTCCATGAGTATTTAGCTACGCCCCTGTCCTAGCGATATGCTTCCAATGTGTGAGGTGAAACAACTCCTTTAAAGTACAATTTGGGTAAAATTTTTAATTTTCCCAAATCCAAAAATTATAAGAAATTATCATAGCAATGACTGTAGATCGAAAACTAATTACTTATGGTGCTATAAAATATCAACTAACATGTAGAAAATTGACACCCTAATCTATTAGAAGCTGGATTTTGATTGGTTGTCAATGGTTAAAGCATCTTGAAAGCAAGATTGAATATAGAGTTTCTTACATTCTTATGGTCATCGCTATTCATATAGCTCTCATAACAGAGGCACTGCCAGAACATACACCGTAGGACCATGTAAAAGCTTAGGATTCAACGGGACTGATTTTATGTTCTCCATAACCTTTGAATGAAACCATTGTTCAGACATGGTCGTCTTCACTTCTGCTCGGAAATCACATTCGGTTTTGTTACTCACCGGTCTTTTGACTTTTAATAATTGACTGTAGGGGTAAATCTCTGCATGCCCTTTAGGCATACGATATGTTAGCATAAAGATTGGACTTATCAGCAGACGCCATGTATATATCAGTAACCAAGGTGACTAAGGTGATCCAGGGATTTTTTTTTCATTTTTTTTTTTTTTTTTTTGCAGCGTGACATCTGTATAGTTGCATCGCCACATTTGAGTACGGTCCTATTTGTATCATGTCGTGAATTGATGGCATTAAAAGATTAACATTGCTTCCTGGCTGCTTTGTGGAAACATTATGATACAGGCACCAGTGAATTTCAATAAACCGGAGAATATTTCCTATTCTTGTGATTCATGGTGACACCTATTATAACCAAGAGGTACGATTCACCTGCTATTAATATTGGGTATGTTTTACTAGCTTTCAAAGGCAGGAGATATTACTCTTAACCAACCCATTAAATAATCATAAATTATACACGTCTGATATTTTTTCCTTTTTTATACAGATGCAGTAGAGCTGAATTTGACATTTCTATCTTCTATAACTCATTTCATCGAGGCACCATACAAAAAAATCACTGGTAGTTCTTAGGAGTTTAAAGGGTACCTGAGTTTTCAAGAAAAAAAAGTTTGCATAATGGCTATTCTTCATTATAGAATGATAACTGTGAAAGAACAGGTGTTTTTTGGGCTTCCCTAAAGTCTTCCTCAGCTATGTTATTCGCTGTTACCACTGCACAGCTAGATGTATTTCACTCAGAAGCAAGGGGCATATCCCTTCTGTGAAGTCTGCCAGCACAGTACTTCTGTGATGTCCTTTCCCTTACTTCCCACTATGCTTGTTCTCCGCACTGATTCTCACAGAACAGATAAAGAGGGGGAAATCACACTTACAGACACATAGGAGTAGGGCTGCACTGCCAATTAGGCAAGGTGAGGCAATTGCCTCAGGTGGCACAGCCCTGGAGAAAAGTGGGAGCAGCAGCGGTAGAGCTGTGGGAAATTAGCACTTCCATTGTGTAAGCGCTCACCTCGCTTTATTCAACGGTATCACCGTTCTCCAGCATCTCCCTTCTTCGTTCCTCTGATAGGCTTCAGGCCCCTGAGCCAGGCAGCGTACAGCACAGGACACAGGCCAGAAGAGGCCTTTACTGCATCACTGACAGCTGCATGGAGGTAAGTATTAGTGTTTTTTTTAATTTGGCACAATGCTGTTGGGCCACTATGAGGAATGGGGCGAGAGGAGCACTATGGGGGTATCTGCTGGGAGGACTATATAGGGACAGTTTATGCTGACACATTTTGGGGGTACTATGGGGAAGGGGAAAAGGAGCACTATGGGGGCTTCTACTGGGGCACTATATAGGGGAATTTTATACTGGCACATTATGTGGAACACTATGTCGAAGGGGGGAGAAAAACACTAAGGGGACATCTACTGGGGGCACTATATAGGGGACTTTTATACTGGCACATTATGGAGGGCACTATGGGGAAGGGGGGAGAGGAGCACTATGGAGGCATTCACTGGGAGCACTATATAGGGGTATTTTATATTAGCACACATTATAGGGACATTAGCTTAACTGGGGCCAATAAGAGGAGGTATTTTTTGTACTGGCACACACAAGGGGGCATTATGGGGACATTCTCTCTACTAGGGGCACTGGCACACAGAACAGGGGTATTTTTGTACTAGTGCACACTATTAGGGAACATTTTTCTACTAACGCACGTTATAAGGAGGCATTTTGTACTGACAGTTTTTCAAATTTGCAGACTTGTGTGTTCTTTTTACCTCATTGTGCCAATATTGTATGTGAGTGAGTAATTGAAGTCACTCACAAGTCGCTGGTACAAAACCTTTTGTTTCTCAGCTTAGGACAATTATTTTTGGGGGGCATTATGGTTACACTATTAGTGTCAGGACTATTGTTTGCTGGGCCCAGTTATTTTAGGGTACTGTGTGCCAATAATTATTGAAGGGGGCATATGTACACTGCCATTCATTCCCTCGCAGTGTACAAATGAAAAAGGGCATACATACATAATACCATTCCATAATATCATTCTCTATTAAATGAAATGTGTAGAAGTATAGCCTACATTCACATACAGTGGTGCATAAGTTTCTGAACCCTTCAGAATTTTCTATACGTCTGCAGAAATTACATCGGATTTTTCAACAAGTCCTAAAAGTAGATAATTATATTTAAATCAAATAAATGAGTAAAAAATATTAGACTTGGTCATTTATTTAGCTATTATTGCTTCATTTCAAACACTAACCTGGTCTGGTCGTCCCGGTTCCTGCTGCTCCCTGCGCATCACCTCTGCCAGTCAATCAATGTTGTCAGCGGTAAAGCGTGATGGCATGGCTCAGGACCCAGCTCATTTTGACCTTGGGTACTAATCTCTGGCTTCACATCACCATTGCCTTCCCCTTCTAGTTCCTGTTGGGCATTTGTCCCCAGCTGGGATTATCCTAGGAACTGTGTGACATATTTCCATGAGGCGCTTAAGGGTAAGGACAAGAGTTCCCTCAAGGTGCTAATAAACCTTTAATGGCTGATGATCAGCCAACAACTACATCTCCTGTCCTACACAAACACGCTCAGTTTGCTATGGGAAATAAGCCGTTGCCATATATCTCTGGCATTGGTTTACTCTTGCTAAAACAAACGACCCTTCTTCCCCCAACATTTACAATAAGCCTTTGCGGAAGGTGGACAGGATGGTGTGTGGTATGGTAGTTGTGGTCCTGATAGGAGTGGTGGCTGTCTCCACTCTAACAATCCTTAGGGCCAAGCAGTGAATGGAGGATGCACCCTTTTTCCCTCAGCACACACCCTGGACGTTCTGAGGCTCCTGCCTGGTGTTGGGTGGGATGTCCTTGATGTTGAGTAGATGGATGCAAGGCAGGAGGGCAGATACAGGGACCAGTGAATGGATGGCAGAGTCAATGACCAGGCCTGTTTTTAGAATAAATAAAGTCTCTGTTCACTGAATAGATGATAGGAGTACATATAGCAGCAATAGACACAGTCCCAAAGTATTTAACAGTGTAGGCTTTTCCCAATAGCTGTGTATAGCTAGCAGTAATTATCCTTGTCTCTCCCTAAATACACTTTGCAATCTTTCCAAATAACCACAGGCATGCAATCCTGTTCTTATTAACTCTTCCTGCAATTCTCAGGCTGAGGGGTGCAGATCACAGATTTGGATGGCCAGTCCATCTCAAAGTGTGGTGGGCACCGAAGCAATATGCCCTTTCCAGCAGTAGAGTCTTAATGCCATAAACGAGAAATACCTTACTGTCTCAATCTAATGCACGGCTTTGGTGGTTCTAAACGTTCTCTTTGATGCCACCAGATGTAAGGCAGTTATCCTGTAAGTCAATGTTCGACCTTTTTTTTAAATAATCCTTGAGACATGACCTGGATGGCATCAGTGACAAAGCTTGCTAAGAGCTCATTTGCATCAAGTTTTCTCAGAATTCCAGAGGAACATCTATGACCTATACATTTCCTCATGTTGATTAAGGCGATCTCTGCAAGGAGAGATAGTATCCTCCAAATCCTGACTTAGGCCTCTCACCCAGTTAAGCCAGTACTCTCTGCTCTGCACTGATGAGGGGCAATCACTCTGAAACAGTTGTCTGCAGATGAGATGCTGGCTTATTTATTATCTAAATCATATCTCAAGGACTATTTAACTGGTCAAACATTAAGTCCCCTTTCACACAGGCGAGTTTTCCGTGCGGGTGCAATGCGTGAGGTGGACGCATTGCACCCGAACTGAATCCGGACCCATTCATTACTATGGGGCTGTGCACATGAGCGGTGATTTTCACGCATCACTTCTGCGTTGCGTGAAAATCGCAGCATACTCTATATTTTGCATTTTTCACACAACGCAGGCCCCATAGAAGTGAATGGGGCTGCAGGAAGATCGCAAGCATCCGCAAGCAAGTGCGGATGCTTTGCGATTTTCCCGCATATTTGCTAAGCGACGGGACCCGATCTTCATTATTTTCGCTTATAACATACGAGATAGACGAGGCGCAAATCATAATGAAGTCGTTATCATGGGGGACTTCAACTACCCAGATATAGACTGGGAAACTGAAAGCTGTACATCCCAAAAAGGAAACAGGTTCTTGGCAATAGCCAAAGACAATTTCCTTTTCCAACTGGTTCAGGACCCCACTAGAGGGATGGCCATACTGGACTTAGTATTAACCAATAGACCTGATAGAACAACAGACGTGCAGGTTGGGGGACACCTGGGAAATAGTGACCATAAAGTTATAACCTTCCAATTATCCTTCAAACGAGAGTTTCTAAAGGGAGGAACAAAAATGCCAGACTTCAAAAAAGCTAAATTTAGCCAACTAAGCGAGGCCATAGGCCTAACTAACTGGGAAAAAGTCCTCAAAAATAAAAATACAACCATAAAATGGGAGATTTTTAAAAGCATTGTAACATCTAATTGTGAGAGGTACATACCTTATAGGAATAAAAGGCTAAGGAACAATAAGAAACCAATGTGGATAAATGGAACCGTAAAGAAAGCAATAAATGACAAAAAGAAAGCATATACATCACTAAAACAGGAGGGGAACAAGGAAGCACTGATAAACTATAAGGAAAAAAATAGAATATGTAAAAAAACTAATAAAATTTGCCAAACTAGAGACCGAGAGATTAATTGCCAAAGAGAGTAAAACTAACCCTAAAATGTTCTTCAATTATATAAATAGTAAAAAATAAAAATCTGAAGGAGTCGGCCCTCTACATAGCAATGAGGGGGGTGTTGCAGAGAGCGACGAGGATAAAGCAAAACTATTAAATATTTTTTTCTCCACTATATTCACTGAGGAAAATAAACTGTCAGATGAAATGCAGAATGTAAAAGTAAATCCCCCATTAGAAGTGCCCTGTCTGACCCAGGAAGAAATACAACAGCGACTTAAAAAGATTAAAATAGACAAATCGCCAGGACCGGATGGCATACACCCCCGTATCCTAAGGGAATTAAGTGATGTCATAGCCAGACAATTATTTCTGATATTTACGGACTCTATAATAACAGGGAATGTTCCACAGGATTGGCGCATAGCAAATGTGGTGCCAATATTCAAAAAGGGTCCAAAAACAGAGCCTGGAAATTATAGGCCGGTAAGTTTAACATCTATTGTTGGTAAACTGTTTGAAGGGTTTCTAAGAGATGCTATTTTGGAGTATCTCAATGAAAATAAGCAAATAACGCCATATCAGCATGGCTTCATGAGGGATCGGTCATGCCAAACGAATTTAATCAGCTTCTATGAGGAGGTAAGTTCTAGACTTGACAGCGACGAATCAATGGATGTCATATATCTGGACTTCTCCAAAGCATTTGACACCGTACCTCATAAAAGGTTAGTATATAAAATGAGGATGCTCGGACTGGGAGAAAATGTCTGTATGTGGGTAAGTAACTGGCTGAGTGACAGAAAATAGAGGGTGGTTATTAACGGTAGATACTCAGATTGGGTCACTGTAACTAGTGGGGTACCTCAGGGGTCAGTACTGTGTAAAGTAATTAACACTGAAGAGGACAGTTTTCTGCTACAGAGGGATCTGGATAGATTGGAGGCTTGGGCAGAAAAATGGCAGATGAGGTTTAACACTGACAAATGTAAAGTTATGCACATGGGAAGGAATAATGCAAGTCACCCGTACATATTAAATGGTAAAACACTCGGTAACACTGACATGGAAAAGGATCTAGGAATTTTAATAAACAGCAAATTAAGCTGCAAAAACCAGTGTCAGGCAGCTACTGCCAAGGCCAATAAGATAATGGGTTGCATCAAAAGGGGCATAGACGCCCGTGATGAGAACATAGTCCTACCACTTTACACATCACTAGTCAGACCACACATGGAGTACTGTGTACAGTTCTAGGCTCCTGTGAACAAGACAGACATAGCAGAGCTGGAGAGGGTTCAGAGGAGGGCAACTAAAGTAATAACTGGAATGAGGGATCTACAGTACCCTGAAAGGTTATCAAAATTAGGGTTATTCACTTTAGAAAAAAGACGACTGAGGGGAGATCTAATAACTATGTATAAATATATCAGGGGTCAGTACAGAGATCACTCCCATCATCTATTTATCCCCAGGACTGTGACTGTGACAAGGGGACATCCTCTGCGTCTGGAGGAAAGAAGGTTTGTACACAAACATAGAAAAGGATTCTTCATGGTAAGAGCAGTGAGACTATGGAACTCTCTGCCTGAGGAGGTGGTGATGGTGAGTACAATAAAGGAATTCAAGAGGGGACGGGATGTATTTCTGGAGTGTAATAATATTACAGGCTACAGCTACTAGAGAGGGGTCGTTGATCCAGGGAGTTATTCTGATTGCCTGATTGGAGTCGGGAAGGAATTTTTTTTCTCTTAAGTGGGAAAATTGGCTTCTGCCTCACAGGGTTTTTTTTGCCTTCCTCTGGATCAACTTGTAGGAAACAGGCCGAACTGGATGGACAAATGTCTTTTTTCGGTCTTTTTTCGGTCCCATCATCTATTTATCCCCAGGACTGTGACTGTGACAAGGGGACATCCTCTGCATCTGGAGGAAAGAAGGTTTGTACACAAACCATCAAAAAATGTGGTGATAAGAAAGCAGGATGCGCTCATACCCATATGCAGTTGTGCATTTCTATAGGGGAGCACATCCTGCACTTGTAGTCCGTTGCTAATGGCAATCACCAGCAAAAAATGCATACAATGGATGATGCCAGCAACGGACTACAAGTACCACAATGGACATCCTACATAAGATGAAATTTATGTGGACGTGGCAAGAATTCAGAACAAACACAGAACCAGAGATAGGTGCACACTGCCGTCATACTAAACCCTCACACTGATGTTAAAAATTGAGAGTTAGTTCGACATATCCTACTAGGAGGACATGTCTTAAGCCTCGGGCACCAGCGTCAAGGTCTCTCAAGTAGCCCGTGGGCCCTAACACTCACCTACCTGCGCCATATGGGCGATATCAGGGGCCAGTGGGCAATTACAGGAGCATTAGGACGACTCATAAACATCTCCTCTGTTACCTCCAGCATGTGGCCATGCTTGCAATGGGAGGTGGGAGGTGTCTATGAGCCCTACCCAAGACTGACTGATATAGTCCAAGGCCTAACAGGTGCACCCAAATGTGACCTGAAGATAAAAAACAGGCACATTTGAATTGGAGTTTATACACCTCCATAAGGTTTGTACACAAACATAGAAAAGGATTCTTCACTGTAAGAGCAGTGAGACTATGGAACTCTCTGCCTGAGGAGGTGGTGATGGTGAGTACAATAAAGGGATTCAAGAGGGGACTGGATTTATTTCTGGAGTGTAATAATATTACACGCTACAGCTACTAGAGAGGGGTCGTTGATCCAGGGAGTTATTCTGATTGCCTGATTGGAGTCGGGAAGGAATTTTTTTCCCCTTAAGTGGGGAAAATTGGCTTCTGCCTCACAGGGTTTTTTTGCCTTCCTCTGGATCAACTTGCAGGAAACAGGCCGAACTGGATGGACAAATGTCTTTTTTTGGTCTTATATACTATGTTACTATGTAAGTATGTAACATGGTTATAAGGGAAAATAATAGCATTCTTAATAAAGAATGCTTTGTATAATGTTGATTAAGGGGTTAAAAATAAAAAACCTAACTTACCTTAGCCACTTGATCACGTAGTTGACGTGATTGGACCATGTGATGTGACGTCATCACAGGTCCTTTAGCTGGTAGCTAAAGCTTGAAGAGAGAAGACAGATCATCAACTACGCAATCAAGTGGCTAAGGTAAGTTAAGTTTTTTTATTTTTAACCCCTTAATCAACATTATACAAAGCATTCTTTATTGAGAATGCTATTATTTTCCCTTATAACCATGTTATAAGGGAAAATAATAAAATCTCCAGAATACTCTACCCGAAACCGGACTTCAGTCCGGCTTCGGGTCTGGGTACCAAACATGGCAATTTTTCCAACGCGCGTGCAAAACGCATTACAAAAGTTTGCACGCGCGCGGAGAAATCACGCATATTCCCGCAAACATGACGCCCGTGTGAAAGAGGCCTAACTTTTAGAATAGCTGCCTTACATCTGGTGGTATCGGAGACAGAACTTACTAAGAGCTCATTTTCATTCCTTCTTCCCAGAATTCCAGATGAGCATGCATAACCTATAAGTCTCCTCACATTGAATATACTTAGTTCCACTTCCCAGATTACCCTGCCTGCCGGCACTAGCTAGTAGCGGGCTGCACTATTCTTTAAATTAGTACCTGCTCTGGCTGCCCAGCGAGACACACATGGGGCGGAGCCGGTCCGGAGCGGAGGCAGAGCAGAGCCTTGCACAGAGTCAGAAGACCTGCAGGAGGAAGTCAGGGAGGGAGGAGGGAGTGGTCCTGTCTGGGCAGCACAGAGGAAGAGAAGAGCCTGCCTACCCTGAGCTGCTGTCTGAGGTGAGTCTGTGATAAGTGAGAGTGTCGAGCAGGGCGTCAGTAGAGTGCCCACTGCCCAAGTGACTGTGTCCAGCTCCAGCAGCAGCTTGTGTTAGTGGAATCTGTCTCAGTTGACTCTGCCCTGCCCCTGCAGCCTGAGACTGTACAAGTACCCTGCATCATCCACCCCCTCAGCTCAGTTATATTACCACCTGCCTGTTTATTGTACCCTGATACCCCTTAATTATATAATATACAGGGGTTAATATAACTAAGGGGTGGGTACAAGAGGTAATATTACTGAGGAGGGCTATCAGGAGTCATATACAGGTGGTAATGTAACTGAGGGGTATCATCAGGGTAAATTATACAGGGGGTAATATAACTGAGGAGGGGTATCAGCCTGATAGCCCTCCTCAGTTATATAACCCTCTGTATAATTTACCCTGATACCTCTCCTCAGTTATATTACCACTGTATAATGTACCCTGATACCCTCCTCAGTTATAAATAAGGTTAGAGCTGTACGATAGGTGAGGAGGGAATCAGGGTACATTATACCCGGGGTAATATAACTGAGAGTATCTGGGTACATTATACAGGCGTAATATAACTGAGGAGAGCTAACAGGGTAAATTAAACATGGGGTAATATAACTGAGGAGGGCTATCAGGCTGATACTCCTCCTCAGTTATATTACCCCCTGTATAATGTCCCCTGATACCCTCCTCAGTTATAAATAAGGTTAGAGCTCTACGATTACGCCTGTATAATGTATAATATTACGCCTGTATTATGTACCCAGATACCCCTCAGTTATATTACCCCCTGTATAATGTCCCCTGATACCCTCCTCAGTTATAAATAAGGTTAGAGCTGTACAATAGGTGAGGAGGGTACATTATACAGGGGGTAATATAACTGAGGAGAGCTATCAGGGTAAATTATGCAGGGTATAATATAACTGAGGAGGGGTATCAGGCTGATACCCCTCCCCAGTTACATTACCACCTGTATATGTCTCCTCAGTAATATTACCCCATGTATCCACCCCTTAGTTATATTACCCCCTGTATAATATCACCTGATACCCCTCCTTAGTTAAAAATAAGGTTAGAGCTGTACGATAGGTTAAAATAAAATCGTCTGTTCTATAAGCACCACATTATTTTCTGTCCACCCCCACAAAACAATCTGAAAGTGCCCCTCCCAAGACCAGGCTCTGGATCCGCCACTGATTCGAACTCGACCCGAACTTGACCCCGAACCCCATTGAAGTCAATGGTGACCAGAACTTTTGGGCACTAAAAAGACTGTAAATAGCCCAGGAAAGGGCTAGAGGCTGCAAAAGGCAGCAACATGTAGGTAAATCCCCTGCAAACAAATGTGGATAGGGAAATAAAATAAAATAAATTAAATATTAACCAATATCAATTGGCAACTTGGAGGAGGAGGTGGGATAGGAGGTTGGGGTGGCGTCAGGTGGGAATGCTATGGGAGTTGAAGTTCTCATCACAGCCAAAAAGGATTCATGTCTGCCTGCAGTGGCACAGGCCTCATTCACAGACTCAGGGCCATGGAAACCATACATGGGAGTTGAAGTTCACAACACAGCCAAGAAGGATTCATGTCTGCCAGCAGTGTCACAGGCCTCACTCACAGACTTAGGCCAATGGAACAGGCCATTATCATTTATGTAGGCCCCTGACACCCAGACAGAGGAGAGGTTATTTGACAGTAAAAAGAGCTTAATGTCTCCCACCAATGCAGCAAGCAATTTAAAGAAATATAGACCCTGACACCCACAAAATGGGGCGGTTATTTGACAGTAAAAAGAGTTTAATGTCTCACACCAATGCAGCAAGTGTTCAAACGAAATATAGGCTCCTGACAACCAGACAATGTAGGGGTCATTTGACAGTATAAAGAGTTTAATATCTCCCACCAATGCAGCAAGTGATGAAACAAAATATAGCCCCCTGACAACCAGACAATGGGGCGGTCATTTGACAGTAAAAAGAGGTTAATGTCTCCCACCAATACAGCCGGCGATGAAACAAAATATAGGCCCCGACAACCAGACAATGTAGAGGTCATTTGACAGTATAAAGAGTTTAATATCTCCCACCAATGCAGCAAGTGATGAAATGAAATATAGGCCCCTGAAAACCAGACAAGGTAGAGGTCATTTGACAGTATAAAGAGGAAAATGTCACCCAACAAAGCAACAAATGATTAAACAACATATAGGCCCCTGACACCCACACAATGGGGCGGTCATTTGACAGTAAGAAGAGTTTAATATCCCCCACCAAGACAACAAATGATTAAACGACATTTAGGCCCCTGACACCCACACAATGGGGCAGTCATTTGACAGTAAAAAGAGGTAAATGTCTCCCACCAAGACAGCAAGCAATTAAACAAAATATAGGCCCCTGACACCCAGACAGAGTAGAGGTCATTCAACATCAAAAAGAGGATAATGTCATCCACCAAATAACAGGCGATTATCTGAAATGTAGGCCCCTGGCACCCAGACAGAGGAGAAAGGTCCCATAGCAGCAAAAGCGGCATCATGTTACCCACCATTGGAACAGGCCACTTTCAGTAATTTAAGCCCCAGCACCCAGACAGAGAAGAGAGGTTCCATAGCAGCAAAACAGGCATCATGTTACCCACCAATGGAACAGGCCACCTTCAGTAATTTAAGCCCCAGCACCCAGACAGAGGAGAGAGGTCCCATAGCACCAAAACAGGCATCATGTTACCCACCAATGGAACAGGCCACTTTCAGTTATTTAGGCCCCAGCACTCAGACAGAGGAGAGAGGTCCCATAGCAGCAAAACAGGCATCATGTTACCCACCAATAGAACAGGCAACTTTCAGTTATTTAGGCCCCAGCACCCAGACAGAGGAGAGAGGTCCCATAGCAGCAAAACAGGCGTCATGTTACCCACCAATGGAACAGGCCACTTTCAGTTATTTAGGCCCCTGACACCCAGACAGAGGAGAGGTCATTTGACAGCAAAAAGAGTTTGATTTCACGCACCAAAGCATCACCACCAGGCCGGGCTTGAGGCTCACCGGCAGCAACCACTCGTCGGTCTGTTGTTCTATACCCCGCCACAACTTCTGTGCGGTGTGGGGCCTGTCCCCCAAACACATGAGTTTCAGAACGGGGCCTGCTGACGTTTACCCTGGGCTGTGCTGAATTTGGTGATGAAGGTCTATGGCTGACCTTATGAGCAGGTGGAAGAAGAGAAGGAGAAAGCCAAGTAGAAGGAGGAGGCAACAGGAGGCAAAGAATGATGCCCTGCGATCCTTGGTGGCGGAAGGACGTGCTCCAAACAGCTCTCCGCCTGGGGCCCAGCCGCCACTACATTTACCCCAGTGTGCAGTTAAGGAGATATAGCGTCCCTGGCGGTGCTTACTGGTCCACATATCTGTGGTTAGGTGAACCTTGCCACAGATGGCGTTGAACAGTGCACACTTGATTTTATCCGATACTTGGTTGTGCAGGGAAGGCACGGCTCTCTTGGAGAAGTAGTGGTTGCTGGGAACGACGTACTGTGGGACAGCCACCGCCATCAGCTGCAGCTGAAGCTGTCCGTGTCCACCAGTCTGAATGACAGCATTTCAAAGGCCAGTAGTTTAGAAATGCTGGCATTCAGGGCCAGGGATCAAGGGTGGCTAGGTGGGAATTTACACTTTCTCTCCAAGGTTTGTGAGATGGAGAGCTGAAAGCTGCCCTGTGACATGGTGGAGATGCTTGCTGACGGAGGTGGTGGTGTTGGTGGCACATCCTCTTTATGCTGGGCGGCAGGTGCCAACGTTCCCCCACAGGCGGAGGAAGAGGCCAAGGCAGCAGCAGAAGAGGGAGCAGGAGGGGCCTGAGCCCTTTCTTGGTTTTGAAGGTGCTTACTCCACTGCAGCCTGTGTCTCCAATGTAGATGCCTGGTCATGCAGGTTGTGCTGAGGTTCAGAACGTTAATGCCTTGCTTCAGACTCTGATGGCACAGCGTGCAAACCACTCGGGTCTTGTCGTCAGCACATTGTGTGAAGAAGTGCCATGCCAAGGAAACTCCTTGAAGCTGCCTTTGGTGTGATCGGTCCCTGGTGGCAGGGGCCAGTAGCAGGCAAACTCTCTTGGCGGCGGCTGGTCTGCATTTGCCCCCTGCTCCCTCTTTTGCTATGCTGTAGGCTCGGTCTCACCACTGCCTCTTCCTCTCAACTCTGAAAGTCAGTGGCATGACCTTCATTCCATGTGGGGTCTAGAACCTCATCGTCCCCTGCCTCGTCTTTCACACAGTTTTCCTCCCTGACCTCCTGTTCGGTCTGCACACTGCAGAAAGACGCAGCAGTTGGCACCTGTGTTTCGTCATCATCAGAGACGTGCGGACTCTGATGAGGTGGTATTCCCATGTCCTCATCAGGAAACATCAGTGGTTGTACATCAGTGCATTCTATGTCTTCCACCGCTGGGGAAGGGCTAGGTGCATTCCCTTGGGAAACCCTGCCAGCAGAGTCTTCAAACAGCATAAGAGACTGCTGCATGACTTGAGGCTCAGACAGGTTCCCTGATATGCATAGGGGTTATGTGACAGACTGATGGGCTTGGTTTTCAGGCACCACCTGTGCGCTTTCTGCAGAAGACTGGGTGGGAGATAATGTGAAACTGCTGGATCCACTGTCGGCCACCCAATTGACTAGTGCCTGTACTTGCTCAGGCCTTACCATCCTTAGAACGGCATTAGGCCCGACCAAATATCGCTGTAGATTCTGGCGGCTACTGGGACCTGAGGTAGTTGGTTCACTAGGATGTGTAGCTGTGGCAGAACGTCCACGTCCTCTCCCAGCACCAGAGGGTCCACTAACACCACGACGACCATGTCCGCGTCCCTTATTAGATGTTTTCCTCATTGTTACCGTTCACCACAATAAGGAAAAACTTATTTGGCCCAATGTATAGAGTTCAAATTAAGGCCTCTTTTTACAGGCACCTAACACTATCTAGCTATCTATTTATGTACCGTATTACACTAATACAGGCACAGCAGAAACTACAGATTTATGGGAATATCAATTTTAGGCCTAGTATTTAGGCCCTGGCTGAAAGGTATCCTTTTACGGACAGAAATACACTTGGAGATGCACAGTAGCGTGTGCAAATATAGAGAATTAAGCTTTCAGCAATTGTATTTAGACACTTTGTGTAATATACCCTTTTACGGACAGAAATGCACTTGGAGATGCACAGCAGCGTGCGCAAATATAGAGGATTTATTTTTCAGGCCTTGTATTTAGACGCTGACATGCTGAGTGTAATATACTCTATTACGGACAGAATTACACTTGAAGAGGAACAGCGGACAGTATTACACTTGGACAGCCACAGCTGGAACACCAGATTTAGGGGATTGGTATTTTAGCAATTGAATTTCACCCCAGAAAAAAATCTATCCTTTTACGGACAGTATTACACTTGGCCAGCCACAGCTGGAACCACAGATTTAGGGGATTGGTATTTTGGCAACTGAATTTCACCCCAGAAAAAAATCTATCCTTTTACGGACAGTATTACACTTGGCCAGCCACAGCTGGAACCACAGATTTAGGGGATTGGTATTTTGGCAATTGAATTTCACCCCTCAATAAAATATAGCAATTTTTATTATGTCTTGGGGTGACAATAAGCACAAGCCCTGATGTAGGATATTGCAAAAAAAAGCCTACTATTGAACAAAAAAATGTATGTTGAACTTGGTGGCAGCCCAAAACATGTGCTGGTGCATCACAAAATCACTAAATGGCCGCCGATCACCCCAGAAAAAAAGTGACAGAAAAACGCTCTGTGCAGCCTAAAAACCAGTGAGCAATTAACTAGCAGAAGTTGAATCATTCACAGCTGTAGATCGATCACTTCATTAGGTGTTTTTGCTGAGTTTTCCCTTCCTAATCTCGCCCTCACATCAACTGCATCCTATCCCTACACTAATCAGAGCAGAGTGACCGGCGGCGCTCCGTGACTCCAGCTTAAATAGAGGCTGGTTCACATGCTGCACTTGGCCAGTCACAGCCATGCCAATAGTAGGCATGGCTGTGATGGCCTCTTGGGGCAAGTAGTATGACGCTTGTTGATTGATCGTTGATATGACTGCTTTGCAGCCTTTCAAAAAGCGTCATAGAAATCGCCGAACACCAAACCCGAACCCAAACCTTTACGTAAATGTATACAGTTCGGGTTCGCTCAACACTATTCTTAAGTCAATTAAGGTGCTCTCCGTAAGGTGAGATACTATTCCCCAAACTCTGTAGCATGAAATAAACCCTTGCAGTGATCCACTGGATCACTGCACATCCTCTGTCAGAGCAATGTCTGGAGACTCTCCAAGTTAGACTGCATCTGACTTTTCTCTTATGTATATTGGGGCCTTTAGATGCTATATTCCATACTGATTATTCATTTTTTTTTCTTGTCATTACTCATTATTTTAATTTAAAGCTCATTTGTGATTGTTCTATCCTCATAAATTTGTGATCATTTACAAAAAAGTCACCAAACAATTTCACAAAAATATTTCATTATAATTCTAATCATTTTCCCAAGGTTATGTCTAGGACAAACTGTAAAGAAGTAAACTGAGGAATCCTATCAAGTCCTTCGCTAAGCCTCGCAACACATTGAGTATTGACCCAATCACAATTGTGCCACCTGCCTCTACAACTCAAGCTCCACCAGGTCCCACGAGAGCCGCCATTTAAATGGGGGGAGGATTCCAGCAATCAAAGACAAGTTTGGTGTCAGGCAGAGCTGACAACCCAAGGTCAGAGGTTACAATTTTGTTTGGTATGAATGTTTTTTTTAATTTTCAACCAATTAAGAAAACTTCCACTTTGAGGCCTTTGGTGAGCATTTCTTGAATGGACCATTGACCATATCAAGACATGAGAGGCTCTGGAGAGTTGCCTGCCTTTACGCTATTTCTTGAGTCCAGGAAGAAGAATAAAGAGAACTCATTCAAGCATACTCCCCTCCGCACAGTAAAATAGAAAAAAAAATCACTAAGATGTGCTTTCTACGATTAGAAGAGGGGAAAAACCATTATTTCGTCTTGTTAATTTCAGAGCTACATGTTCACAAACATGTTCTGTATTACATTCAATTAAGTCGGGTGAAAAGGAACGAAATTTGCCATGCAGATTTGTAATTATACTTCTTGCTTAGCGACTGATGGGGTGTCCGTTCCAAAAGATTGTCCGAGGAATTAAAAATTTTTATTTTTTATTTTCATGTCTATGTCAAGACAGATGAGGTTCTGCATTACCGGCTGTATTCTACCTGAAATACTGTGTGCATCCATTTAAAAGTAAAGGGGGAGATTTATCAAAACTGGGGAAATAAATCAGATTCCACCTTTAATTTTCCAAAGGAGCTCTGAAAAATAAAAGGTGGAATCTGATTGGTTGCAATGGGCAACTAAGCCAGTTTTCCTTTGCACCAGTTTTGATAAATCTCCCCCCAAATCTACCAAGGAGTATTTTCATCTAGAGTTTTTATGATATAGCCACAGGATATGTGATGAATAACTACCCCCCTCTGTAAGGAGGACTCCCATTCGCTAGTTTATACATTCCCGCATTTTTCATACATTTCCAGGGAAAGGTGACTTCATTGAAATCTGGGACAATATGGTCACAAGTCATTTATGGTACATGGTGTAGGTAACATGAGATGCAAGATATTTTGTATTATTGCCTTAAAGTGAAGATCCATCTTTATTTAAAGGGGTTATCTAATTTATAAACCCAATTTCCCTATAAAAGAATACCACATTGATATCGAATGAAGGGGGGGAGGGTTCTGTTCAGGATCTTCATCTCTTGGCCACAAAGGATATCAGTTACAGAGTGTCTCTCGCTCTGGAGGACCTGTCTTGTCCTGCATTACACAGAGAGCTCATTTATTGAATGGACACTGAGCAATACTTTATTTCTCCTGTGGTGGCGCTGCAGGGAAACTGAACACTTACTGCTAGGTTTCTCTGCAGATTGCAGCTGATCATTTGGGTTCCTTACAGGTAACTTGTTTGTGGTCAAGAGAACCCTCTTACAAATAGGAACAGTCCAACAAAAACATTTTAAACTTGGCTTTAGAGTCTACAAATGTAAAATTCAGCCTATTATATTACATTCATTGGCTAAAGGGGAATCCCTACCAATATTCTCTGTTAAAGTTATCCCATGATTAATGTAAAAAATGAAAATCAGACATCACATATAGAGATGAGCGAAGTTTTAGAAAATTCAATCCAGCTGCTTCGCCGAATTTTACAAAAAAAATTTGCTTGGTGACTAATTAATTCGTCACGAAGCGCATTTTTTGTAAGTAGCTGGTGCAATGAGAGGGAGCTGCGATAGCGCTGCTCCCCGTGGTTTCCCCCTCAGATGCCGTGTTCATACATGATGGCGGCATCTGAGTGTATAAATAGTGTTAAATTAACATAAAAAAATAAAATCAATCTTACTGCCTCCATTTGCTCACGACTGGCTGGCCGCCGCCATCTTGCTTGAAGATCTGGTGCCAAATCTCATGCGTCCTGAGCTGATGTAATCACGCCAGCCGGCATGGTGACATCATACATAACCACGCACTGGATTTCGGCCGAGATCTGCAATCAAGATGGCAGCGGACGTCCCGTCGCGAGCAAATGGAGGAGGTAATTATGATATTTTTTTTGTTGTTTTTTACATTATTTCAGGTTAAATCGATTTGCTACCACGAATCACAAGGAAATTTGTCTCCGTGGTGAATCGAATTTATCCTGAAATTCGGATCAAATTCCACTTCGGTGGATTCGATTCGCTCATCTCTAATCATATACTGCATGACAATCTATTTCTAACAAAGCTAGAACCAGCCCTGTACCTCACATGGATCCAGAGATCTCAACACTCATTGCTAGATTTATTTCAAGCTGGCAGCTTTTGAGGTGTGTCCCTTCGCAGAGGGCATGTCCTGTCTGCTGCAGCTAGTAGCAGTTGAAAGATAGAACTGGGCATGTGAGTCCTCCTTAGTGAGCACGACAGAGAAATTAGAAAAAGAGCAAACAGCAGGTGGCGCTATACAGGCCGAATTCAATAAATAACTCGGTAGCTATAATAAATTTTTAATTACATGCAATTACAAAAGTATTCAGACCCAGGAGATGGTTTGAAAACTGTAGAATACAGTACTATGATTATTATTATTAGACAACCCCTTTAAGTACACATGCCCAAGATCTCTCAATATTAGAGTATGTTCACATGATGACTATTCAGTGTATTCCTCAACCAAAATGCATCCCATTGTTTTCCATATTTTTCCACATCAAGAAGTGACATGTCGCATCTTGAAGGTGGACTACCACACACACGTTGCACCCTGAATGGGGTTAATGGGGCTGCTGTTCCCACTGCTAATCTGTGGCAAAAATTCAAGGGTTATCCTCTGTGACAAATTCCTCGTCAGATTTTTTGAACACAACAAGACATGTATGAAGAGCAGATACAATGATCATCTCATTTTGGAGGACTCAGCATGACCACCGGATAATTCAACCTTTTCCTCCATCTTATGGAGGCAACCCCTTTACTCAAAGGTAAAGGGTTCACTTTAAGGTGACTGTGTACAGTCTTAGTTTTCAGCCATATCCAAAGCTTGAGAGAACTTCAGCCATGAAGTTCATGACTCCTTTTATCCCAATCACTAGGTCCATGTCAGTGTCCGTCTGTTCTCCTGCCTACACCTTGACTAAATGTTGAGCTAAAGTCGAGAAGAGCTGAAGAAGGACTGGCTATATAACTACACAGTCACTCGTCAGTGTGAACCTACGCTATACAAGAGTTGAATTGCAGGGTAATATAGATCACTTCTGTCTTAGGGCAGTCATACTGAATTTACTCATCATTCTCTCGTCTATGGAAGCATTCGTCCCAGCGGGATTCTTCTTTCATGGGATTTCCAGACGGTTGGTCCCAAAACAATCACACCCACTCAACTATCTACAAATGAATAATTATTGATCTGTTGCCAGAAGTCATTTACTGCAGATTCTTTATCACAGAAGGTGACACTATGTAGCGCTGGTTCTCCACAAGACCATTTAGATGCCTGCAGAAAACCCGCGGTGAGATCATCAGTCTCTAGACTTTTCCTTGCTGCTCAATGCTGGTTAACAAAAATATTCTCACTTAAGGTGCCAAGTTCTTTTGTAACGTCTTCTCAGGACTAGCAACCAATATGGCTGTACTGTGACCACCACGCCTACCAGCTTAAGAGGGTGCTGCCCCTGGTAGAGTTCCCTAAAAGAACTGTGCAGCCAGGGCCAAGGATTCATCTGGAAAAGGGCCCCTAAGCCCCCTGTGTACTCAGCTTTTCATCGGACATTGCTGTGTTCTGCCGTGTACCCAATGTGCATTGTGCAAGAATGTTCAGGCCCCCCCAGAGCGCTTTGCTTGGGGACACATGGGGGAAATGACACCCTAAATTTTTGTATTTTGTGTATGGTTTTTGCTTCTCTCCCCCCCCCCCCCCCTTTCTTGTTTTTTCCCGCTCTTTTATTTCAGATTTACCTCAGGTGGTAAAGTTTCTGCCAGAATCAGCTGGTTTTATCCGGTCTCACCTGAACCTTGGATGACAGAGAGGGATCTTCTCTGATTGGTGCAGCTGGTTGCTGAGGGAGATTTCCAGACAGCTGATTGGTGTTGATGCCAATGGCGGGAAAGTATGGTCCTTAAAAAAAGAGGGTTTCAGCGGCGCCTCTGGGCCAGTTTTATCAAGACCGGATGGTCGCCCCGCCCTCCCTCCCTATTCTTATGCTTTATGTCGCTTTGCTTTATTAGAGGGGCTGTTTATTAGAGTGGATTTCGGAAATTATTGGAGTTTTTAATGGTTACTTATTTAATGAAATTGAAGTTTTAATTATATATTAATTTATTTACCCTTAGGCTCCATTCACACGTCCGCAATTCTGTTCCGCATTTGGTGGAACGGAATTGTGGACCCATTAATTTCAATGGGGACAGACGATGTCCCGGCCGGGTCCGCAATTGCGGACAAGAAAAGGCATTTTCTATATAGTGCCGGCGATTTGCGGTCCGCCGATGTCCGTGTTTTGCGGATCCGTGGATCCGCAAAACACACACGGACGTGTGAATGGACCCTAAATAAAGCATTGCGGCCACTTTTATTCTAACACAAGGTGTCATGTCGTTATTTTATTAGTTACTATGGTTTAGTTATTAAGTTTGAAAGGAGTCATTTGCATCCATGCCAAACCCTGCACCTACATAACGCAAAACAACAGATTCGCAAAGCGAAATGAAAGATTTTCCAAACAAAAGTCTGTCTGTCTGACACCTTCTCTGTATCCACAGGTAATATGGCTGAGGTAATACCAGGCAGTGGCTCAGAAAGAACCCAGTGATGTCACTAGCTGCTCTTATATCATCACACATGCCTTAATCTAATTGGTTCTCCACTGACTTCTGTGATATCATTGGCGCTGCCGTCATTGTGAGATCATCACACATGGCTGAATCTGATTGGTCCTCAGTAGCTCCTGTGATGACAGCAGTGCTTAAATTAACACATATGCCTAGATGGGATTAGTCCTCAGTATTGTACATCTTTATTTGTAGATTTATGAGATGTTATTGGCTTTTCAAGTCTTCTGAAAAATATCTACTTAGGTTCCATACACACGACCATGCCCACCATGTGGGCTTCTGGCGGTCCACAACATGGGCACGGTGGCACCGCGGTCGTGTGAATGTAGACTTTTACAATGATAGATCATGTGCTACTGTTCACTTTTTAAGTCTCCCTAGAGGACTTTAACATGCGATCATCTGATCACTTCACCCATAGACTGCAATGAGTTATCATTGCAGTCTATGGGAGACTCACTATGTTCCTATGGAGCCTTGCCACAGGCAGGACTGTATAGGAACATTGCTGTGAGAGGCCTTGGATGCTTCAGAAGGCCCCAAGTGCCCACAGCAATTAAACTGCTCCCTTGGTCTCAGTGCAGGGGAGTCGTTCGGGCCCAGAAGCGCATCGTTCCCAGGACTTCATGGCTCAGATGCTGTGGTTGCAAATGACCATGGCATCTGAGGAGTTAAATGTCTGTGATCGGCATTATTGCCAATCACAGACCATGCCTCTGGGTGTCTGCTATGTAAAAGAGTAGGCATGTTGTGCTGCACTGTGGTATCTGGAGTTGCTGGGAAGGCATGTTGTGCTGCACTGTGGTATCTGGTGTTGTTGAGGAGGTATGTTGTGCTGCACTGTGGTATCTGGTGTTACTAGGATGATATGTTGTGCTGCACTGTGGTATCTGGAGTTGCTGAGGAGGCATGTTGTGCTGCACTGTGGTATCTGGAGTTGCTGAGGAGGTATGTTGTGCTGCACTGTGGTATCTGGTGTTGTTGAGGAGGTATGTTGTGCTGCACTGTGGTATCTGGTGTTGCTGGGAAGGCCTGTTGTGCTGCACTGTGGTATCTGGTGTTGCTGAGGAGGTATGTTGTGCTGCACTGTGGTATCCATTGTTGTTGAGGAGGTATGTTGTGCTGCACTGTGGTATCCATTGTTGTTGAGGAGGTATGTTGTGCTGCACTGTGGTATCCATTGTTGTTGAGGAGGTATGTTGTGCTGCACTGTGGTATCCGGTGTTGTTGAGGAGGTATGTTGTGCTGCACTGTGGTATCTGGTGTTGCTGAGGAGGTATGTTGTGCTGCACTGTGGTATCTGGTGTTGCTGGGAAGGCATGTTGTGCTGCACTGTGGTATCCGGTGTTGTTGAGGAGGTATGTTGTGCTGCACTGTGGTATCTGGTGTTGCTGGGAAGGCATGTTGTGCTGCACTGTGGTATCCAGTGTTGTTGAGGAGCAGGGGCGGACTGAGAACCCTCAGGGCCCCCGGGCAAATTAATCAAGGGCCCCCTTCCAGGCCCCACCCATGTCCCGCCTCCAGTCACTCCCATATCCTGCCTCCAGCCACGACCATATCCCTCCTCCTAGCTGCACACCTAGGCGTTTTTCAGCGCGTTCATACGCGCTGAAAAACGCTCAAACGTGCGCAAACCATGATTCCCTATGGGCATGGTTCACAGTTGCGCGTTTTACAGCGCGTACGAACGCGCTGTAAAAACACGCAACGAGACAGCGTCTGCTGACGCGACTAACGCGCGGCTCAACGGGCGCTCCCATCCAAAGGCGGGTATGGGAGCACGCGTATGACGCACATTTCTGTACAGACGCAGCATCGCATAGACGCGTGTCAGAAATGCGCGTCATACGTGCACGCGCATAAAACGCTGACGTGTGTCGGCAGCCTCAAGGTATTCAAAACTGATTTTACAAACGTTGTTAACCCTTTAAGTGTTCCACAAAAGTTAATGGAAAATGGAGACAAAATTTTCCATTTTAATCCATTTTTTCCAGTAACAAAGCAAGGGTTAACAGCCAAACAAAATGGGGTGTTTCTGCAAACTACAGAATCAGGGTAATAAATATTGAGTTTTGTTTTGCTGTTAACCATTGCTTTGTTACTGGAAAAATGGATTAAAATGGAAAATTTGAAAAAAAATTGCTGTTTTGGGACCGTTTTTATTTTTGTTATTTACATCGTTGATCTGAAAGATTAGATCGTGTGCTATTTCTATAGAACAGGTTGTTCTAGACGTGACAATACCAAATATGACTACTTTTTGGGAATTTTTGTTTCCGTTTTCATAATAAAGCATTTGTGAAAAAAAATTATTTTTATGTCTCCCCATTCTCAAAGCCATATTTTTTTATTTTTGGGCGACAGTCTTATGTAGGGGCTCATTTTTTGTGGAATGACATGGCGGTTTGATTGGCACTGTATTGGAGTGCATATGACATTTTGGTCACTTGCTATTACACTTTTTGTGATGTAAGGTGACAAAAATGGTTTTTGACACTGTTTTTATATTATTTTTTTTGTTGTGTTCACCTGAGAGGTTAGTTCATGTGTTATTTTTATAGAGCTTGTTCTTATGAATGCGGCAATACCTAATATGTATACTTTTTATTTATTTATTTACGTTTTACACAATAATATCATTAGTCTGAGAGTCATATTTTTTTTTTGGTCCGACTGTCCTATGTAGAGTATCATTTTTTGCGGGATGAGATGACGGATTTATTGGCACTATTTTGGGGTTCATATAAATTTTTGACCGCTTACTATTACACTTTTTGTGATGTGAGGTGACAATTTTTTTTTTACACTGTTTTTATTTAATTTTTTTTTACGGTATTTTCTTGAGGGGTTAGATCATGGGATATTTTTGTAGAGCATGTTTTTACGAATGCGGCGATACCTAATATGTATACTTTTTTTATGTATTTTACTTTAACAGCATTTTAGAAAAAAAAATCATGTTTAAATGTCTGTATAGCCTGAGAGCCATTTTTTTTTATATTTTGGGGCGATTGTCCTATGTAGGGGCTCATTTTTTGCGGGATGAGATGGCGGTTTTATTGATACTATTTTGGAAGGCATACGCCTTTTTGATCGCTTGGTATTACGCATTTTGTTGTGCAAGGTGACAAAAATGGCTTTTTTTTACACCATTTTTTTTGTTTTTTCTTTTTGGTGTTCACCTGAGGGGTCAGGTCATGTGATATTTTTATAGAGTAGGTTTTTACGCACGCGGCGATATGTAATGTGTGCAGTTTTTTTGTTTTTTTAATTTTTATACAGTGATAGTGTTTATTTTTTTCACTTTTTTACATTTTTTTTTTACCCAGATCCAGTTGGTTCTTGTAGATCCAATGGATCTGGGTCTATAAAATACAGTAAGTACACTATATAGTGTACTTACTGTATTTTTTTTACTTTAGAAAGTCTGAATAGACCTGCCCTATAGCAGGTCTATTCAAGCTTTCAGCACCATGGGGAGAGCAGGGCGCTTCAGTAAGCGTCCTGTCTCCATGGTGACCATCACCCGCTGCCAGAACGTAGCAGCGGGTGATGGGGAGGGAGGAGAGCTCCCTCCCTCTGCCACCCATCCTGTCCGGGGGCTGCAAAAGGCACAGCAGCCCCCCGATGGGAGAGGGAGGGAGCTCCTTCCCTGTTAACCCCTTCCATGCCGCGGTCCGTACAGACCGCGGTATGGAAGGGGTTAAACTGCTGACATCTGCAGCACAGATGTCAGCAGTTTATAGCAGGGGTCGGCAATGTGCCGACCCCCTGCTATACCCACTAGACACCAGGGATTTCTTTTAAAGGAGGCGGGCGGGGGATCGCAAATGCGATCCCGCCTGCCGCACCGCCCGCCTCCCGTGCCTCCTCCCGCAATCCTCCCCGCCCTGCACCGCCGGGGGGACAGTAATATGGCGGGGTGCAGGGGGGGGTTATTTTAGTGATCTGGGCATTTTTTAAGTCTCTGATCCCCGCGGTCACAGACCGCGGGGATCAGAGACTTACTACTTTCACTTTGGCCACCCTGGGCAGCTGCCGGGCCCCCTTTCCGGCCGGGCCCTCGGACCACGTCCGAAGTGCCCGGCCAGTCAGTCCGCCCCTGTTGAGGAGGTATGTTGTGCTGCACTGTGGTATGTGTTAGTATTATTATGTTATGTGATGCAATTAGGGAGGTACCGTTTGATAAGATGTTTCTGTTTTCTACTTTTATTTTCCTTCTTGTGTTGATGGTTTGGTTTACATATACCACGGCATGCATTTTCGACACTATTGTTAAACAATTTGGGGTGGGGGATGATGTATGTCGGCAGGTGGGCATTGTGGGCTATTTTTTATTTCCAATCGAATGCCTGTGTTCAGCCCTTTATGGTCAGTCTACCCAGCTTGCTTTGAACAACTTCCATTCTCCTTCCCTCTCCTTTGTGCTCTGTATGGCAGTAATATTTGGGCACTGTATGACACTATTGTGTGGACAGTGCATAGTGGTATTCTGTGGAAACTGTATGACACTATTGTGTGGGCAGTGCATGGTGGTACTGGTTACTGTTATTTGGACAGTATACGGTGGTACTATGTGAGCAATCTATGGCACTGTTATGTGTGGTAGAATTTTTTAGGTCTGGTGTGGCTCTGTTATATGGACAATGTTTGGATGTATTATTTGGCTGCTATATGGAACTGCCATATGTACAGTATAGGTAGTATGAGCACTAATGTGAGTGGTGGAAATTTTTTAGCACTGTATGGTGGCATAATTTGGCAACTGTAAGGCACTGTTGTGTGGACTATGTAGTATTATTATTTGCATGGGCACTGTATGTATTGCAGTATGTATATGTACTATGATGTGTACTGGGGAATTATGTGAATATTGTATGGCACTATTATGGGATCATTCATGGCAAAATTGCAACAGGCGCCTCCCCCCAGAGCCCTCTATAATGTGACCCAGGTGTAGGAAAGCCCCGGGATATAGTGCAGCCTAAAATGTCTCTTTATGTGTCATGGTGCTCCTACCTGGATACATCTGGACCCTAGGCTTTGGCTCCCAAAGCAATAAATAGGGGGAATAATTAAGGGATAAAAGAATAACTGCAGTCCAGACCTTGAGATGAAGTTCAATGGAAGCTTTACTTTGCATAAACATTTCAAACGGTTTACAGGCTTTGTCTTGGTCCCAGCAGGCTTTAGCATGAAACTGGCAGGCAAACTCCACTTTGCTATATCTGTTTCTCTCTAGCTCTGCTGTACTGACAGGCTGGCTGTATAACTCAGCTTCTTCCATATGCTGCACTTCACTTTGTTGTCTGACTGTAGCTTATGCCAGGGAACTTTCATCCTGGCTCCTGAGGCTTTAAGCTTTGGCCTCCATGGTCAGCTGAGCTTGACCCCTTCCCGACATGTGACGTACTATTACATCATGGAAGTCAGTGACATTTTGACGTAATAGTACGTCATGGTGATCGGGCATGCACCTGAGCGGTGCACACCCGATCACTGCAGAAGTCCAGCAGTTCCTGGTAGCTGGACCCCTGCTGTATCCACCGGCATCACTGTTTACAGCGATGCCGGCGGATTAACCCCTTTTATGCCGCAGTCAACGCTTACCACGACATAGTAGTGGTTTGCGGCGCGTGAAGGAGCGCATCGAGTCCCTGCTCTGCTGTGGCGGGGACCCGATGCATGACAAAGCATCCTGATGCCGTGCAGAGGCTGTCCAAAGCCTTGCATGGCATCGGGACCTGCCTTCTACTGGTGCCCAGGAGATCCAGCCTCAGGCCCGTCTCCTAGGCAACCTGTTAATATATGACTCTGTGTCATACACTAACAGGCGATTTTTTTTACAATACAGATGTATTGTAGAGCACTGCAGAGGGGATCAGACCCCCAAAAATTGAAGTCCCAGAGTGGGACAGAAATAAAGTGTAAAAGAAAAAGTAAAATAAAGTGTTTTAATAAAAAATAAAGTTTCAAGTAAAAAAAAAAAAAAGGCCCCTTTCCCCAGATTTGATAATAGAAAATAGAAATAGAAAAAAAAAGGAAAAAAATATATATATTATGTATCGCCGCATCCGTAACGACCGGCTCTATAAATATATCACATGATCAACCCTGTCCGATAAACACCTAAAAATAAATATAATGAAAACTGTGTCAAAAAAGCCATTTTTGTCACCTTACATCACAAAAAGTGTAACACCAAGTGATCAAAAAGGCGTATGTCAAACAAAATGGTACCAATAAAACCGTCACCTCATCCCGCAAAAAGTAGACCCTACATAAGAAAATCGCTCAAAAAATAAAAAAAACTATAGCTCTCAGAACATGGAGATTCTAAAACATCATTTTCTTCTTTCAAATATGCTATTATTGTGTTAAAGTGAAATAAAAATAAAAAAGTATACATATTATGTATCTCCGCATCCGTAACAAACAGCTTTATGACCTAACCCCTTAGACACCATAAAAAATTAAAACTGTGTTAAAAAAAGCCATTTTTGTCCCCTTACATCACAAAAAGTGCAACACCAAGCGATCAAAAAGGCATATGTTACACAAAATGGTACCAATAAAACCGTCACCGACCCTACCTGGGACAATTAGTAAAAAAATTTAAAAAACTATGACTCTCAGACAATGGAGACACTAAAGTATGATTATTATTTTATTGCTTCAAAACTGGTATTATTGTGCTAAAGTGAAAAAAAATTAAAAAAGGAGACATATTATGTATTGACACGTCCGTAACAACCTGCTCTATAAAAATATCTCATGACCTAACCGCTCAGTTGAACACCGTAAACAAAAATTATAAAAGCAGTGCCAGAAAAGCAATTTTTTGTCACCTTACATCACAAAAATTGCAACACCACGCGATCAAAAAGGAGTATGCCCCCCCCAAAATAGTAACTTGAGGGGTGTAGTTTCTAAAATGGGGTCATTTATGGGGGCTTTCTAATATGTAAGCCCCACAAAGTGACTTCAGATCTGAAATGGTCCTTAAAAAGTGGGTTTTGGAAATTTTCTTAAAAATTTCAAGATTTGCTTCTAAACTTCTAAGCTTTCTAATGTCCTAAAAAAATAAAATTACATTAACAGAATGATGCCAACATAAAGTAGACATATGGGGAATGGTAAGTAATAAATATTTTATGAGGTATCACTTTCTGTTTTAAAAGCAGAGAAATTGAAATTTGTAAAATTTCAAATTTTTCTAAATGTTTGCTAAATTTGGGATTTTTTCATAAATAAAGGCCAAATATATTGACTCAAATTTATGACTATCATGAAGTACAATGTGTCACGAGAAAACAATCTCAGAATGGCTTGGATAAGTAAAAGTGTTCCAAAGTTATTACTACATAAAGTGGCACTTGTCAGATTTGCAAAACTGGCCCGAGGTAGGGGTTAAGGTGCTCTAGCTGGCGTGGGCATGTCCAGCAGAGACGTGCCCCGGAATACCCTTTCCCCTAGCTGGGGATAAGCTAGACTGGAACTAACTGGTCCCCACCTTTCCTGGAGGAAGTAGGACTAGTCCACTTCCCTCCGAAGGGGGGTTAGAATGTAATGGTTAGCTTCATTCTATCTAAGTACAGCTCTGCCATGTTTGCTGCCCCCTGCTGGTGAAACAGGCATCTTACATGTAATAAACAGTTACATAACATTAGAAATGCACAGTGTGGAGGACCTGGAATAAATGCATAAGATGACATGAGGTTAGACCAATAAAGACAGTAGCAAGGTGCAGAAGTGGTGACACCAGTCTGGGGTGTTACAGTATCAATTGGGAAGTGTATAGCACTCAGGGTATTGTGGCATTATTTATGAACTGCATTGCACTATAGGCGTTATTTTTTAACTTTATGGCAGCACTGTTGAGGATCAGACTAACTTTAGCAAACAGTTTTTTATGAATTTCGCAATTGCGCACATGCTTTGCATGATTGCACCTATGAGTAACGTGCATGTAAATGTGCAGCTTTTTTCCTTTAATAAGGCTACATTCACATGACCGTAAGTGTTTTGCATTCCGTAAATTGCGGATCTGCAAAACACGGATACCGGCGTGGGCATTCCGCATTCCACATTTTGCGGACCACACGTGGCCGGCGCTATATAGAGAATGGCTATTCTTGTCCCCGATTTGCAGTGCAGCAGAAGGGAACTACAGTTGCAGACAGTACATGGTGTGCTGTCTGCATCTTTTGCGGCCCCATTGAAATAAAAATAGCAAATTGGATGCGGACCCATTCATACGCTCGTGTGAATATACCCTTATAAAAAAACGAAGTGCTATTTTCATTTCAGTAAGAAAAATTGCGAAACGCTCCTTCAACGTGCAGACTCTATTGTTTGACTCCCTACAATAATCTTAGTTGTACAAGGCAACATCACTATAACCCGTTACTTAAAGGGTATTCCATTTAATTCAAGTTATCTGGTATCCAAAGGATAGGGGATAACCATTAGGTTGGTAGGAGTCTGACCACTGGGACCCCCTCTGAATATGAGAAAGGGGGCCCTGTGGATAAGGGATAAGCAGGGGTGCACCACCAATGAGGCCAGGTGAGGCAACCGCCTCAGACAACACCAGGTAGGTGCAAGAGTGGTCAGCCGAAGGGCTATGGGCTGAAGAAAAGGGGTTAGGTTAAGAAATTGGCATTGGGGGGTTGGGGCACCATTTCAGTTTTTGCCTCAGGCAGCAGAAAGGCTAGGTGCACCCCTGGTGATAAGTTGAAATAAACGGATTTGACAGGTCCTTTAAATAAGACCTGGGATCACTCCCCAGTGGGAATCACTGCTGGTGACTGCGCCATTGACAGTACATGGCCTCTACTAAGTCTAAACTAATGGCCTAGGAGTGGGTAGTGGGGGTGGGGGCTAGAAAAACAAAACACCGGCAGAATCTGTGGAGTGTCGGCTACGGCCAGGTACGATGAAGTGCTGTTGTTGGAGGGTATGACAAGTCCTCTTTATGTCCTCCCGATACACGTGCGTTTACTCAAGCTTATATTTCCAGTTTGTGTATAAAAATGAGTTTTTCTTCGACTTCTCAAATCTTCGTTACCAACTAAACCTCTGTTTCTTTTTTCTTCGCCTTATTGTAAGATTTGTTCAAGGGATGTAATAAAAGTCAGGAAGATATAATACTAGGAACAGATTGAAAGAACACACCGTAGATGAGGAGATAGCAAACTACACCGAGGTCATAAAGATCTTAAAAGACATGTCTAACAGCAAGCTGCAGCTATAGGTAAAAGAGCGGGAAGGTTTGGAGAATGTTACAAGGAGGGTAGGAAATAAGATACTTTTCTCAAGAATTTAAAAATGAGGCTTAAATTGAAATTTTTATGAAAGAAAACTGTTCATATGTACACAGCAAAGGCATAAGCTTGGACCTTATATGGTGCCACGTGGAGTCACCGTGGGTTTGTATTACAGAGCTCTGTGTGGCCTTGTATGGCATCTGAAGGGAAGGTGGTTGGGTAAAGAGCTGATGGAAAGTTTTTTCTTTATTATTCTTACCCAGTCAAAAGCCTACAGATGTGTCCTTACTTGCTGCTCCACTAGGCTTGAGGTATCTAAGATGGGTGGTATAAGGTGACCAGTTTGGAAAGAAATGTTTTATTTTAACATTTTGTTGGGTTTATGCCATAGAGTCTGTGCCTGTGTGGGATTGTATTGAATTTATATCCTAAGAAATTAATGGACAAGTAAGGGTGGACCAAGGCCACATCTGCCATGAGGCAAGATGAGAATCTCGCCTCAGGCAGCAGCTGACCGGCCTCTGAGGGAGTGGCAGTTTACGGCGGGGCAATGGAGCCTTTGGCTTCCATCTTGACCAATCGGCCACTAGGCCTGCAGCTTATGAGGCAGTAGAATGGCCCAGGTGGTTGCAATGACAACATCGCAACCTCCTGCACCGAGTCTCAGGTTGCACAATTTACATACACCTGCTTCCTGGTGACATGGCAGCTCAGGCTACAGGGTGGAAGAGGCCTGTGACCTGCATCAAAGATGACGGCATGGAACAGGGGTCAAGTGAGTATTTAGTTTTTTTTTTTATATGTCGGAACTACTATGGGCTGTACATAGGGGGGCATTATACATGTTGGCACAATAGGGACATTTTAATATAGGTGGCACTACAGGAGGACATTATACATACTGGCTCTAAAGGGGCAATTATAATACAGGGGCACTACAGGGGAGGTTAGGATGACTGGGGGAGGTTAGAACTAATGGGAACCCTATAGGGGGCTATATTACTACTGTGAGCTCTAAAGAGAGACCTTGTTACTATGGTTGCATTATTACTACTGGTGGTACAATAGGAAAGGCATTGCTACTGATGGGGCACTCTTGGGGAGCATTATTCCAATTGTCGGCTAGGGGCACTAGGAGGGGGAGGATGTTGGAAAAGTGAGAAATCTAAGATGTCCGTGTGGCAAATTCTACAGAGATGAGATGAAGTTGTCATGGTGTTCTGGTCCGAATGGAGAATATGAGGAAAGAAAACATCTACATCAGGGGAGACATCACTGGATGTAAGAGGTATGTTGTGCTGTATGTAATGTCCATCAAAATATGTAGGGCTGGGGGGTGTTGGACTAAGAATTTAGCACAAGGGGCACTATTTCAATTTTTGCCTCAGGCAGCAGAGATTTAAGGATATATTAATATAAAGTGTACTTACCCTTACCTTCAATTTGCTCATGCAGGAACACATACAGTAGATAAGGTAGATAAATAGCTAAAATATCTGGGAATGTTTTACCGAAACAGTATGTACACCAAATATAGTGCAATGCCAAGTGAGAGAAAAAAATCTTTGTGATGTTAAATATTTTGTGTCAAAGGTATTATAGGACAGATACCTTTATTGTCTACCCAGAAAAAATATATTTGCAAGATTTCGGAGGATGCAGGACCCTTTATTATGCAGGTTTGCAAATAAATGACGACAGGCCGAAAGTGAGCTAGCTGGCCTTAAGAACAGTGACCGGGACCGGGCTGCAACTTCACTGATTCTGTAACATGGCAGATAAGCTTCTTGTTACTGAATTAAGGGTACTTTCCCACTAGCGTTGTTCGGATCCGGCAAACCGTATGCAACCGGATCCGTTAGACTTATTCATTGACATACCGGATCTGTCTTTCCAGTATCATCTGAAATAATGGATCTGGTATTACATTTTTTCAAAGCTAGAAAGAACTGCTCATGCACAGACCGGAAAACCAGATCTGGCGATGCAGCAATTTCCGGAACACTTGGTACCGGATCCGGAATTAAAACATTTCAATGGAAATGAATGCCAGATCCGGCAAGTGCGGTAGTGTTCCGGAATTTTGTCTGGTCAAATACCGTACAAGGGACGGAACGGAAGACATCCTGATTCATACTGAGCGGATTGCTTACCCTTCAGAATGCATTGGGACAAAACTGAAGCGTTTTATTTTCCGGTATTGAGACCCTTTGCCGATTTCAATCCCGGAAAAGAATAACACTAGTGTGAAAGTACCCTAAGAAGGAGAGGTCAGCAGTATAAAAGGCTTAGTTTGAAAGGCAATGCTTCACAAAGGTAAAGAACATGAGGATCTAGGAGACCTGTTAAGTTTTTATTTTTCATTTAAGGTATGCTTTTAATTCACTTGATCATATTGTACTTCTATTAGTATGTCTTCAAAGTCAATTTGAACAATCCTTCTCACCATCACAAATGCATTTTTGCCAAAATAACTCATGCCGGAGGCTGCAGAAACCCATTTAGAAACACTTTCTCATATTCTGACAGAGCAAAATATTGCTTAATGATTTAAGGCTGATCTCTTTATCCTCTAAGCAAACTTCCTATTTCCATGAGCAGATTGTTTTATTATGCTTGGTATTATCAAGGTAAGACATTGTATGTGGACATCATTTCTTTTTCAGAGGCACATTTAATGGAGTTGTCTGAGATTTTGATATTGATGGCCTATCTGCAGGGTAAGTCATCAATATCTGATCGTTGGGCGTCCAAATCCTGGCACCCCCACCAATCGACTATTTGAAGAGGCACACGGTATAGGTGTAGCTCATTCCCAAGTGAATAAGCTGCAGTACCAAGCACAACCATGATACAATGTGCAGTGCTGTGCGTGGTAAGCTGTGAGGAGGCCACAGTCAAGAGTGGATTGCCATAGACCTTACAGGGACATTTACTGGTGGGCTGATGCCCAGGAGGCCACCTGGGCCCTCCTCACGGACGGCCAGTGGAAGCTTTTGGGGACGTATTTTTTTCTGCTGGCAGTGTTTTATGATGGACTGTGGTATTTGGCTCTGTTGGGGTGGTATAATGTGCCACAATATGGTATTGCTGGCTCTGCCTTCCATCAATTTGGCCCCCTTACAAAACGAGGCCACTTTTTGTATTTTTTCCAGGGCCACTTTAAGTTCCCAGTCCGCCCCCTGGCCACAGTGCTCACCAGAGTGCCACAGCCTCTTCAAACAGCTGATCAGCTAGGTGCCAGGAGTCCCACCAATCAGTTATTGATGACCTATCCTCAGGGGCGTAGCTAAAGGCTCATGGGCCCTGGTGCAAGAGGTCAGTTTGAGCCCCCCTTCCCTCAGTGCTTTGCGGCCAGGGGCAGGAAAGCACATTGCCTTCGTGCTGCCTGATGCAAAAATTGAAACAAATGCCGCCCCCCCCCCCGCCCATATTAAATTCTTGAGCTAATCCCTTCACTCCAGTCAGAGGTGTAACTTGACCAGCATGCACTTTCTATAATACTGGTGTCTTCATATGCGGTACAAGGGTCTTTGGCCCCTCAGGCTCCTGGGCCCGGTAGCAACTGCTACCTCGGCACCCCCTATAACTACGCCCCCCCCCGCCTATCCGTGAGGGCAGGCCATGAATATCAAAATGTCAGACAACCTCTTTTAGTGCATTATAGAACTCTTCAACTAACAGGGCAGATTTATTAAGGTACAAGAGGGGCCACTGTAAGAAAAAGAGCATATTTTTTACAAATAAAGGGAAGCTAATTAATATCCCTCACATTGTAGCATTAGTATAGTTGGATGAGAAGTATAGCACCCTCTTTTCATAGGAATTATACCTCTTGGTCTTCCTAAATGTTATATGTACCCTTGGGATATCAAAATCTGTGACGTAAATTCTATAGCATCCTATAACAGATTATGACTGACCTAAAGGTGGCTATAAACATTACATAAGTGTCAGCTGAAATCATCAATTTTGATGGGATTGGGGTTTAATATGTATGGGGTCTCTTGACTCTTCTCCAGTAGCAGATGCGGTGCAAAAGAAAAATCAGGCATGTTGGATCCTTAGTTCCTGCAGGAGATGGGCAGAAAGATTGAAAATAGCTTTTTCCTCTCCACTCGCTGAAGAAACCCAAGCTCAATGTACATGTTTATGGTGAAGACAGAAAAAATAACTGTTGGTTGAACAAGGTAATTAGTGTGCATGGTACATCACCCCAACATAAAGGTCTCCAGTCTACAGAAGCTAATGACACATACGGTAGGTCTTTTTAAGATGAAACATTTACATGTGTTTTTCCTTCCCAGATGAAGAGATATATGCAATTTGTAACAACACCGGTTATTCAAAAGACCACAAAATTGGACTTTATCTATAGGAGTTACCTAAGTACAAACACTTTGTACTTAGAAATCCCAAGGATAGGGCAGAAGGTCACAACAACCAGATGGTTACAAGAAAAATATATGAGGTATGTGTCAATATTAACCAATACTTAAAAATAACTCACTGAGGAACCAAATAATAATGGCAATGGATGTACAAGTTGAAAGTCCTACAATGGAGCAGAAGATAATAGGATTGAAGCAGAAGCAAAAATAAAGACACCATTGAATTGACCCTGACCTGTAATATAACCCAGCGACAGCCAAAGCAAATCGAAACCAAACAGAATCCAAAGCATAACACAATTACTATGCTAACAGCAACAAATGACAATATAACAACATGTCCCAGGATACACCGATACAATACCAATAGCCTAGACTATGATACAAAAGTCTGGAAACAAATGCACAGAGCTTTCTCTATACCTGTCAAAGGAGCACAGAAACTATGAAGAGTTAGAGAAAAGCTTACCAATCAAAATCTCCTCCCTAAATGAAAGGTTTTTTCCAGAAGTACAATAATGATGATACAATAGTCAGTAGCTAGGTTTTGTGTGCCTTTATTTCATGGGTGGAGCACCAGTGAAATGCGCACTTACAATCTCATCTCCTTAATTGAAACAAATTTGCTTTTAGTGAAGTCATTAACACAGAGGTTAATTAAGGTGGCCATATACATTAGTCCAAGTTGATCAAATCGTCATAGCTGATCGATGACAGGTCACCATAGTCTGAAAAGAAGTTGGTTGTGTCTTTCTTTAAAAGAATGATCTCAGAAAGCTCTTACGTCCACCACCCGGTTTAATTGAACATGTATGGCCAGTTTGAATTACTGTAATGGTGAATATGGACTAAAGTATGTATGGCTGCGTCTGTGACACAATCGTTCATCAGATGATTGTTCAAATGCAGTTCATCTATAAACCAACTTCCAATGTGTACGTCCACCTTAAGAGTATGCATCCTTTTTAGATCTCACCAAGAGCACAAGGTGCAATCCAGAAAGAAGTGAGAAAGAACATAAGAGTAATGGCAAAAACTTATAGAAGATGTCCTATTTAATTAAAAAGATCTCAAGAAAATTGTATGTCTGTAATGTACATCAGCAGGGACGTGCACACATAGGGCTAAAAGGGGGCTTGAGCCCCTGCCCTTCTGCCCCTGTCCCTTTAATGCCCTTTTTTTTTTTATTTGTCCCCCAAGCCAGGCAAGCAGCGGCACTGCGGCAGCCTGTCACCGTTTGCACTTTTTTTTTTAAATGCGCTGAAACCGCCGAAAACAGCCTCTGTGCCAGGCCGGGCCCGTGCAGGCGCAACAGTATTCAGCAGCAAGTCACGTGACGTGGCTAGAGCAGAGAAGGGCTGCCTGCAGTGCGAGTGCACTGTGCGACTGCTGCTTTGCTCAGTCATCATCACCGTCGGGCGCCGGTCAATCCATCCAGATCCAGTCCACCCCACGCCACGAGTCCAGTCTGGTGTGAAGAGCCTGCTGCCTGGGTGAGACCTGCACTGCACTGACTGCACCGCACCGCCACCTGTCAGTGCCATTTGTCCCAGCATTGTATGTGGGCACTGGCAGGCAGATAACTCACAGAAAAAAGATGTACCACATGGATCAGCAACTGACAACACTGGCTAATCCCTCACTCTGGTGTTAAAAGCTGAGAGATTTGCCAATATTTCCAATCAGGAACATATCGGAGCCCCTTTAAGCACCACTTCATGGTATCTCAGCATGACATGGGGTCCTACCACTAGACTACCTATGGTGTGTGAACAAGGTCTGAACAGGTATTAAGCAGCCTACAGCCCCATCCCACTCACCTGCATTGCAGGACCAACAATGCAATGGGGAACAAATGAGGCCGCAAGCTACACCTACAACAGACCATGTGACACCGGCTTCCAGGTGCAACAGAATGTTTACCAGCCATATGCAATGGCACATTCAATACATATAAACAAGAATCACAGAAATAAACGTGGCCTAAATGGGTGGGACTGCTCCAAACCCCAAACACTGTGGCGTGTTTCTAACTGGGGGGGCAGTCCCTCCGCATGTGGTTCGCAGCGAACGGCTATCCCCAGCAAAAATTGCATACAATGGAGGATACCGGCGCGAACCACAAGCACCACACAAACATCCTACACAAAATAAAACATGTAGGCAGTATAAACTGTGACGTCATGTCTGTGGGCACTGGGCAGAGGCAGACAGTTTTGCATTTATGCATTATGTAGCACTGGGCAGAGGCAGACACTGGGCAGGCAGTGTGACGTCATGTCTGTGGGCACTGGGCAGAGGCAGACAGTGTTGCATTTATGCATTATGTATGTGGTCATAATCAAATGTGGGGTGGCTGACATGTGGCCTTATGTATGTGGGCAGGCAGTGTGACATCATGTGAGGCAGACACACTGCCACCCCACATTTGATTATGGCCACATACATAATGCAACACTGTCTGCCAGACAATGTTGCATGCCCATGTGGGCACTGGGCAATTTTTTATTTTGTTAGTTACAAAGTTGTATTTAAAGGAATATACATTACAGTATCAACAAATTAATGGAGAACAAGGTAAGACTTTTAGAAAAGTAAGCTTCGTGGTACAAACAATTTTTCAAATTATGTCAAGTGCCCCTTTTTTTTTAACATAAGCCCCTGCCCTTCAAAATGTCCCTGCACGTCCCTGTACATCAGTCAAAACTTTCAAATACAGAACCCAATAGTCTGGAATTTGTGAGGCAAAGAGGAGTCCACACTCCACAGCCTTATATAGACAATTACCTTAAAGGGGTTATCTAGGAAAAACTGCCGGGAGCCATCTGTGGTGAGCACAGATGGCTCCCGGCAGTTTTCCAAGGACAGTGCCGTACATTGTATAGTGGTTGTGCTTGGCATTGCAGCTCAGCCCAATTGACTTGAATGGGGCTGAGCTGCAACAAGGCCATGTGACCGATGTACGGTGATGTCACATGACCTAGGAAGAGGTTTTGGTGCTTACAGAGAGCCAGTCTCTTATAACAGCTGGTCAGAGGTGGTCCAGGGTGTCGGACACCCTCTGATCTGAAATTGATGACCTATCTAGAGGATAGGTCATGAATATAAATTCCCAGATAACCCCTTTAAAGTTTTTGTCCAGGGTTTGAAAACAATAATAAATACAAGTGATTATTGCTCCTGAATGCATTTTATTGACCAAAATGAAGAGTCCTCTTACACGGCCAATGCCGGGACACTAATTATCACCAGTCGATGATCTTCAAGTCAGTTGGAGCTTGCTTAAAGGGAATCTGTCAGCATCATATTACTATTTTTCTTTTTTCATGCATCCTAATAAAATCAAATACCTGAAATCCATATGTGTCCTTCGTTTTCATTTTCGTCCAGTAGTTTCTTTTAAAAAGTGCTTATTCTGATATGCTAATTAAGGGTTAGGGAGCCCAGAGGGGCGTTCCTCCTGTAGCAAGTAGCCCAGGAACGCCCCCCTGATGTCATGTGCTCGCCGAAAATTTCAAATCCATAACGCCTCCATTGCCTAAATCGCCTCCCACGGCGAGTCTAAAAGCTCCGCCCCCCCCGCGCCAGGTCCTTTCTCCTCTTCTCCTCCTAAGGATGCGTCTCCCCGGCCGGCCAAAATCTCGCGCAGGGACGACGTCACTGGGTTCGGCGCATGCCCAGTGACGCCGATGAGGCTCTTGCCCTCAGTTTACTCGTGATCGCGCAGGCGCAGGCGAGAGGCGGTACTGCGACTGTGCGAGATTTCGGCCGGCCGGGGAGACGCATCCTTAGGAGGAGAAGAGGAGAAAGGACCTGGCGCGGGGGGGGGGCGGAGCTTTTAGACTCGCCGTGGGAGGCGATTTAGGGCAATGGAGGCGTTATGGATTTGAAATTTTCGGCGAGCACATGACATCAGGGGGGCGTTCCTGGGCTACTTGCTACAGGAGGAACGCCCCTCTGGGCTCCCTAACCCTTAATTAACATATCAGAATAAGCACTTTTTAAAAGAAACTACTGGACGAAAATGAAAACGAAGGACACATATGGATTTCAGGTATTTGATTTTATTAGGATGCATGAAAAAAGAAAAAGTGTAATATGATGCTGACAGATTCCCTTTAAAGAGTCATTCACACAGCCCAGTGCAGAACTACGGCAGCCAGTCCCCCATTCAGTTTGCAGGCTGCCAGCAGCACATTCCCTGTTTACACAGAGCATTTTAGGTGCCACAACCAAAATGCAATTACCGTACAAACAAGAATTCTGCCTGTAGGTTGGGTGATTGGCTTCATGTCTACTTGGGCCAATTGATGGGAATGTCATCATTGGAACGGTAAATCTCGATAATTATTCTAAATGTACGATGGCTATAGTGGCTGGTCTTAGGCCCATGACTTTTAATGTATGGGGGCCCAGATCACTCTCATTCCAAGCTATTTGCCACTCTTTAATATTTCCTTGCATGCTGTAGACTACAAAGGGGCTGCCTATGCGAGTAAAACTAGATGGCGTCTCAGCACTTCCCAACTTCAAATCTGAAAAATGCTGAAAAGCCCAAAAAAAATAATAATGAAAAAACAAAGGACATTAGAAAATTAAAGTGGCGTTCAATACATAATAGGTGTTACATGCCTGGCAAGGCAGTTGTGACAATACGGCAATAGAGGGAATGTATAATAGTCCCAGGACTTTTAATTTGTGACTAATTTGTTGTACAATGAGGTTGCAGCTCTCTAATTGTGATTGCCATTTTAATTTTACTCATGGCTGTGCAACTAACAATGTATGGTCTGGTAATTAGAATTAATTGTACTTTCACCTGCATATTTCTATTAAGTGCTCGAATTTAGTCTCAAAGCTTGAAAAATGCTGAATACATTTAAGCAAGTTCAATTATGCCCGACTGAGTAATCCCCACATTAAACTGCAATTTACCCATTCACATATTAACACTACATTTATTTTGCATTGTGCTTAAGATACGTTTGGGTAGGGCCAAAAGACATATTGTGAAACCTCCCCAAAAAAAGAGAAGATTGGCCTTGATCTTGGGTGGCTTTCCTTCACAAGGAGCACAGCCTCAGTTCTCAGCCTGCTAACTTGTTGGTGGCCCCCTGAACTTGGAACACTTGGCCTGTAAACTTCTCAGTAACTACACCCATCGATCCTATGTATGTTGGTACTATTTTTTGGGAGAACCACCCTCAAGAAGACTCACTTTCTAGAATTACCCTGGTATCCTATGCATGTTGGTCACATGTTGGTCCCCTCGAAGATCATTTCTACATAAATTTTGCATGTCAAAGAGGTTTTCCTCTTGTAGTCATTTTTCAAAAATAGAGACAAGTGGATGAGCAAAGCCTCATTGTATTAGAATGTCATCAACTGGCTGCTGGCGGCCCTCCAGCACCAAGAACTTGGGCCACATGCTTTATCAATTGTTACTTCCTAGATACACCCCAGTATCCTATGTATGTTGGCCCTTTTCTTTGAACAGTCCCTTAAGGACCATTTTCTACATCCATTTTGAATTGCTTGCTCAAATAGATTTTACTGAATTCTTAGTATTTTTAGAGACGAGTGGATGAGCAAAGTATGGGTAAAGTAAGAATGTCTTCTCCTGGAGGCCAGGAGTGGACAGAAATGTTTTAGGACTAACAGTTCACAGTCTACAGTAACAGACCCAACACAAGAAGGGAGAGTTTGTATTATGCAAATTAAAAAATTCTAACATATATACAAATAAAATGATTTCGTTTTGAAAAACAAACGTTGGGGGTCACTATTAAAATGGTCATCTCAGATGATCAAAAATGATGGACAACCCCTACAATAGTTTAAAATAATTAAAAAATGATACTACTTTTTCTCCAGTCTTGTTCTCTGTTGCACTCCACCAGTACACCCATGCTGCTGCACATAACCACTGCAGCCAATCATTCCTCTCATCGGTCTCAGCAGACGCCATAAGAATTGTTCAAGATTTTTAATTATCTCTTGCAACCTGGTAAGCTATTGAAGTAATTAAAAATCTTAATAGTAGAGTACCACCTTGCTTAGAGAAGGAGGAGGAGACCAGACTAGTGTTGAGCAAACTGGCGAGTTACAAGTTTGGCATTCGGGTTTGGGTTAGCTAAGAATTCCTTAATGGATTCCCTCACCACGGATCATAACGGAATTCTATGACGGCATGCACCACGGAACCCTATAAGAGGCATTCCGCATTACATTCTGTCATAATAGAAGTCTATGGCAGCATAGTCTATGACGGAAAGCAATACGGAATGCCTCTTATAAGCTTCTGTGGTGCATGCCGTCATAGAATTCCGTTATTGTCCGTGGTAACAGAATCCATTACGGATTTCTTAGATAACCGGAACGCCAAACTTGCAAATCGCAAGTTCGCTCAACACTAGTCCAGACTCAAAGCACACAAATGGCTGCATCAATGCAGACAGCCAGGGAGGAATTGGTACTCAGTAGCTTCCCCTATAGGTTCCTTCATGCATATCATCTGCATCAGAAGACTGAAATACTGAAATGACGTCAGAAGCCAATCAGTATGAATGTAAAAAGCTCCCTTGGCAATTATTAATCATGATATTACTCGGTGCTCCAATATTATTATACAGCAAAAATTTTACCAAAATGTTGAATCTATTTTACATATTGAAAAATGTAGCCAGCACCTCACTGTAGATGAGCTAAGTTAGCTTTTAGTGAAGACTTGAACAAAGGGGCATCTGTAGCTATGCATTTGGTCAATCGGAGTAAAAAATCTAATTTTTGTCACGCCAAATTATTACTATTATTATACTACTTTATAGGCTAAAAAGTTGTACATATTGGAAAGTACATATAATCGCTATAGAAAAAGGATCTAAATAATTTTTTTGTTTTTTGTTTTTGTTTGCTTTTTGTCATCTCAAATAATTGGAATTTAGCTCTTCATTCTGCTGATGAAATGCTTGACTGTTTTTCAGGGTCTGCATGGGATCTGTGTTGATACCATCTGTCCATTCTCCTGACTTAGAAAGGTCAGCACAAGAAGCAGCTGGGCGCTCATGTGTTCCTAATGGGTCACACCCCTTTGAATTTAAAATGTATACTTTAATTACTTGTAGACCTTGATAAGCTATTAGAGTCACATTTTTTTTCTTGGTGATCGGGTTGTTACTCTTGATGGTGAAGACAAAGAATTTTGTTCTAATTCATGTAATTTGTTAAATTGTTTTTATATATAGTCAAAATTATATAATATATATATATATATATATATATATATAGATGTAGATATAATTTTTTTTTTTTTTTTTGAGGGACAATATGTTTGAGGATGAAAAATGAATACACATGGCCAAATTACAAATTTTTCTCTATTCAGTAACTTTCCTCTATTATTGCTTCCCCTTAAAGGGGTTGTCCGGGATCAAATTTTTATTTTTTTTTAAAGTGTACTCACTATTAACAGCTCATTCAAGATCCCCCCATATATTTTTAGGTATTTTCGCCATTTCTACAGGGCTCCGACGGTCCCCCATGCACTGTTTACATCTATGTTTATGTTTGCCTAACTTCCTGCCACACTGCCCTGTGGGTCCCAGCACAGCGCGGCATCACGAGGTTTCAGATGACTATCATCTCTGCCATGACTCCGCCCCCTCATTAATATTCCACCTCCTTCTGCACATTGCCACCTCCTCCGTGCATCCGCCCCCCCCCCCCGAATCATATCCCGCCTCCTGCCGCACATATTGCCTCCTTCATTGAAAAGAAAACGCGCTGACATCACCGGACCAGAGCGGCGTGGCTTAGCGTGATCTGTTGCCGCCTAGTTACCGCACCTCTGAGCGCTCTGTATAATCACCGCGGCTGATGGTGACGTTACGGGCCCCCTGCGAAGCGGAAGAAGCGGCTTCGCTCTGCAGAAAGGGACCCGGGACGTCACTGATTCTGAGAAAATACTCACTTCCGGCTGCGAATTTGTGCAATAAATACAGGGCATCAGAAAAGTCTGGCAAAGGTAGGACAGTCATGTATGTAATATTGATGTGCTTGTTAAACAATTACACCAATGTCCCCAGTCCCGGACAACCCCCGCAGCACATTAGAGTCAATGTCAGAATCTCAATGGAAAAACCACTCAGCTTCCATGTGAATTTACTGGCAACAAATGGTGGGGGCTAAAAAGACATTAGATTAGATGTGTGTCTGGGGGTCTATGGGGGAGATATATCAAAACTGGTGGAAAGGAAAACTGGCTTAGTTGCCCATAGCAACCGATCAGATTCTACCTTTCATTTTTCTAAGGACCTCTGAAAAATGTAAGGTAGAATCTGATTGGCTGCTATGGGCAACTAAGCCAGTTTACTTTTACACCAGTTTTGATAAATCTCTCGCAAAGTCTTTTAGGGCTGGAGATCCATTCTGGAGAAAAAGTACTTCTAAGGCCTCTTTCACACTTGCGTTCTGAGGATCCGGCAAGTACTTCTGTCCCGCCGGATTCGTCAGAACGCAAGTCGCCTGAAAGCATTAAAAGACTGATCCCCTGATCAGTCTTCAAAATGCTTTGAGGTTACTTTGGCAGCCAGGACGCTATTAAAGTCCTGGTTGCTATAGTAGTAGTGGGGAGCAGGGGAGCAGTATACTTACAGTCCGTGCGGCTCCCGGGACGTCAGAATGCCCCATGCGCATGGATCACGTGATCCATGCGATCACGTGATCCATGCGCATGGGGCGCCCTGACGTCACTCTGGAGCGCCCCGGGAGCCGCACGGATGGTAAGTATACTGCTCCCCCGCTCCCCAGTACACTTTACCATGGCAGCCGGGACTTTAGCGTCCTGGCTGCCATGGTAACCATTGAGAAAAAGCTAAACATCGGATCCGGCGATGCGCCGAAATGACGTTTAGCTTAATGCCGGATCCGAATTAATGCTCTTTAATGGCCATTAATTCCGGATCCAGCGTTACAGCATGTCTTCCGGACTTTTGAACGGAGACAAATCCGCAGCATGCTGCGGTTTTGTCAACGTCCAAAAAACGTTCACGTACTGAACGGAAGACATCCTGATTAGAGATGAGCGAACATTAAAAAGTCCGTTCAGCGCTGGGTGGTGGTAAGTCGACATCTCGTTATGGATTCCACTATAGCGGCATATGGAATCCATAAGGGGCGGCTGCCACCAACCCGAACTTTTGCACAGCCGAAGGACCTGGGGTGACGTCACCGTCATGTGATCAGTGCAGGGGGCGTGGCTCAGCACGGGATCAAATCCAGTGATGAGCCACGCCCCCTGCACTGATCACATGACAGCGACGTTACCCCAGGTCCTTCGGCTGTTCAACAGTTCGGGTTGGTGGCAGCCGCCCCTTATGGATTCCATATGCCGCTATAGTGGAATCCATAACGGGATGTGCGACTTACCACCACCCGAACGCCGAACAACGGACTTTTTTTTAATGTTCGCTCATCTCTAATCCTGATGCATCCTGAACGGAATGCTCTCCATTCAGAATGCATTAGGGAAATCCTGATCAGTATCTTTCCGTCCTAGAGCCCCGAAGACGGAACTCTAGGACGGAAAGGAAAAACGCATATGTGAAAGGGGCCTAAGCCATATGCAAATAGTTTGTTAAGAGCACAGAGGGCGGGCCCAAGCCTTGTTCCTCCTGCTTCCTCTGCCAAACCACTCCCTCTCCAGCTCGATTGACAGGTCTGGATGAGATGACTATGCAGGAAGGAAAGGGAGAGACTGGCAGAGGAAGCAGGAGGATTAGGAGTGCACTCAGTGGCTTGGGTCATCCCTCAGTGCACTAAACTGCTCAATATGACAATTTTCTGTTTGATTAAATTGAGCCATGTTCAATGGAATGACATATTGCATAGGTATTGCTTCTAGAGGAGAATAGGTGCATAATATGGTGCTGTATGGAGGCTCCATAGTAGTCAGACTCAATAGTATTGAAAAATTAAATTTGGCTGCTTCGCCAAACTTCACAAAAAAATTACTCACGAAGCTGATTTCTTTGTAAGCAGTGGGCGCAATGACAGGGAGTGGCGATTACGCATCCCCCCATCATTGTACCTCTCAGATGCCACATTCATAGCTGATCGCGGCAGCTGACAACAATAATATAGTGTAAAATTTTTAAAAATTTCATAAAGTCATATATCCATTTGATTGCAAAAACCGCCCACCGCCATCTTGATTGAAGATCTAGAACTAAATCTTGCGTGGCCCATGATGACATTATCACTTCGGCCGGCGTGATGACGTCATACGTCACAGCACACGGGATTTCATGCAAGATCTTCAAGATAGGGGTGGCCGGCTCTTCGTGCTCAAATGGATGATTTTTTTAAAAATGTTACCACCATTCAGAGAAAATTGATACTCTACCATGAAGCACAAGGAAATTCGGCTTCCCAACGAATAAAATTGTCCCTGAAATTCGGATCGAAGTCCAAGTCCAAGTGGACTTCGATTCGCTCAACACTAGTGGTCATATACTGTAGCTAGGCTTTCCATTACCCAGGCCAAAAATTTTGCTCACCGCCTAGGCTTGTCTCTGACTAGCCTGGCCAAGGAAAGTGAATGGTTGGGGCCCTTTTAAGCTCTTCTATCCTGCTACCCCCGCCCCCCCAGCTAGACCTCTGCATGACGCCTGAGTAAAATTGTCTTTTAATTTTCAGTGATACTGTACGTATTTAACAAAATTACTGAAGATAGGGCCTCATTCAGACGCCCGTAGTGTTTTGCGGATCCGCAAAACACAGATATCGGCAGTGTGTGTTCAGCAATTTGCGGACCGCATATGGCCGCAACCATAATAGAAAATGCATATTCTTGCCTGCGATTGTGGACTAGAATAAGACATGCTCTATCCTTTAACCACGGAAAGGAAGCACAGATGCAGATAGTACATGGTGTGCTGTCCGCATCTTTTGTGACCCCAATGAAATGAATGGGTCTCCACCCGTTCATATGGACATCTAAATAGTACTCCATATTCACAGTACTCCATATTCATTTTAGGGACATTTTGCCTAATGGCAATTCATAAAACAATAAAAAAGGGGAAAAAAACAAAAAAATTTATCTATAAAATAAAAGAAAAATAAAACCTAGTCATAGCTTATATAATGGAAGCAACAATGTATAAAAAATATTTTTTATTCCATTAAATTGCAGCATTTCTAACATGTACAATAGCTGGGCCAAATAAAACTGTGGCTGTTGGTTAAAAAAAAAAAAGGAAACACGGAAACATTTGTAATTTAAAGGAAATTTGAGAAAATTGTTCATTCCCCTCTCTATTATCTCGCCTTCCTATAAGCTTCGCAGGGACTGCTCAAACATCAGCATGCAGCATTCTGTTTCCCAGCCTTCTTCAGAAATTAGCTGACACGTCCAGTGCAGATAACAGAGAGCTGTAGCATTAAGACTTGAGAAAGCATTAATCTTTCCTAAATTAAAATCTGTACCACAGTGTTTAAAATTGAGGCCACCATGGTTCAGTTCTGTTTGACCGCCAATTTTGATAAAAGTGTTTTAAGAGAGGTGAGACATAGATAAATTGCCCACAGCTGCACAACAGCGGAAAGGGTAAGCGTTTAGTATAGCGGCTCCAATCATACTGTGGTGTCAGCCACATGCTTACATAAAATGCAAAGCAGAAGTAAAATACATTGTAATGTATTTATCGGATGTGATACAGACACTCCTCCGAAGGAGATATGCAGCTGGGAGCATTTACTGAGGCAAAGATAAGACTGATGTATAAAATCACACATATTATATATAAAAAGGATATATTATACAAATAGCTAATAAAATATGGAGATACATTTCCGTAGGTATAGACATATTAAAAAAAAATAGCTCCAAAATCGATTTGTGTACATGTGTGTTTAAAATGTATTTCTTATTCTAATAAATATTAAAAATAGAATAAAAATAAAGTAATTGATCAAATAAAAATTTCAAAATGAAATGAATGAAAAATAAATAAAAAGCATAAAACGGAATAAAATGTAAATAACAGTTGATAAACTAAAAAGTATAATAAAATAAAAGTTAATATAAAATCAATATAAAATGTGTACATAATATAAAATATGTACATAAATATTGAATATATAAATAAATATATGTATAAATATATAAATTAGGGTGCATTCACATCACCGTTTAGCTTTCTGTTCTTCTGATACGTCAGAAGAAGAGAGACAGAAACAGGATCCTGTAAAAAAACGGATCCTGTTGCTTCAGTTAGGCTCCATTCACACGTCCGCAATTCTGTTCTGCATTTTGCAGAACGGAATTGCGGACCCATTTATTTCTATGGGGACCGCCCGGATCTGGAATTGCGGGTCTGCACTTCCGTTCTGCAAAAAAATAGAACATGTCCTATTCTTGTCTGCAATTGCGGACAAGAAAAGGCATTTTCTATGAGAGCACCGGTAATGTGCGTTCCGCACATTGCCGGTGTCCATGTTTTGCGGATCGTGTGAATGGAGCCTTATGCATTGGATTGCACAGGATCTGTTTTTTTTGCAGAAGTTGTCATCAGTTTGAGCCATTTCTGTCTGAGATCCATTTTTTAGACGGAAACAAAAGTACTGCATGAAGGACTTTTGTTTCTGTCTAAAAAAAAACAAATCTCAGACGGAAATGGCTCAAACGGATGAAAACTGATGCAACAGGATCTTATTTTTCTCTCTCTCTCTCTTCTTCTGACGGATCAGAAGAACGGAAAGCTAAACGGTGATGTAAATGCACCCTTATACGGTATATAAATTCATAGGAAATTAGTAATATAAAATTAGTAAATTAAAAATGAATATAAAGATGGAATGAAATATAAATAACAGTTGTTCAAAGGTAATAAAAAGTATAATACACTAAAATCAGCAAATTAAAAAGTAATATAAAAATGGAATAAAAAATTCTAAATCATTCAAATTTAATTAAAGTAAAAAAAGAGAAAAATATAGTCAATATTTACCATCTGATTTTTCATGTTTTTGCCTATTTCCTTAATGAATTATTATTATCAAGAACTACATTTTCTTAATGTTAAAATAAAACTCTCCAGAATACAACCATAACTTGTCTAAATAATACAGTACGGAAAAGCATAAGTAGAGAATTTTTTGAAAGTTGGAATACTTTAAAATGTTAGATTTTTTTAAATTTTGTCCTTAAAATAAGAAGGGAAATGCTAGGAATAATCTTGTGAGCGGGGATGTTACGACGAGGTGTGATTTTGGTGGCGTGTTTAAATGCATACTTACATTTACGATGTGAAAATTACACAATAAACTGACAAAATTGAAGCAGTTTACAGTAACCACTTCTTGATAACGCTTTGATGTGTATTTTAATAAACTGATTAATATCTCTCATTTTAACCTACTAAAATGTTTAATTTCAACTTATCCTCATTTCATTTTGTTCTGCTTGCTGTATTTAAAATGGAAAAGATACCCAGGGATGTATATATGATGTGTAATGTCATATACGTTTAGCTATATGCTATGGGAACAGAATGATGCACATGTATGTCAGAGTAAGGGTCACCGTCCCACATGGTGATGTAGATGAAGGTGCTGGACCTTCATCATCACAGTAAGGCTCTTGATTGTGAGTGAAAAGGTCTGACTGAAGGCCATCAGCACAGCGATCAATACCAATTGCAGTGGGAGGTGGTTTAATGTGTTCCTAGAAGCCCCCAAAGGCTCCCAAGGCTGGCCAGTGATAATGCCTGTTAGAACATACCATACTTGGGGCAACAATTGGGAGTGATCATTCATTCGCTCAGTCATTGCCGTTTGTAAACTTGGCGCCAGTCATCCAACAAATGTCATCCATTTGTCAGGTTATGAGATATAAATGATCATTTGTTGGCAGCACATTACCTCATGTCAGCACTCAACAGGGGATATTCTGCTTACAAATGAACACTGTATGGGGAAGAACAATCGCAGTAACGATCATTGACCTTCATACTACTGATGTTAAATGTCAACGATCAGTGACGTTAATCATCGATTAGAACGATGCTAACGAGCAGAAAATCTACGCCTGTAAGGCCTCTTGCACACGACAGTATTTTGCGGACCGTATACTAGCAGTTTTTTCAGTTCAGTATACTGACAGTATACTGAACCATTCACTTCAATGGGACCACAAAAAATACTGAAGTGTCTCCGTATGCCTTCCGTTTCTGTTTTTCAATTTTTCCGTTCCGTTTAAATATAGAACATGTCCTATTCTTGTCCGCAAAAAAAAACGGAAAGCATACGGAAAGGCATCCGTATGTCTTCCGTATCCGTTCCGTTTTTGCTAAACAATCTATTGAGAATTTTGAGACCAGCCCATTTTTTTCTATGTAATTATTGTATACTGTATATGCCATACGGAAAAACGGAACGGAAAAACGGAACCGAAACGGAAACACAAAGGAAGCAAAGAACGGAAAAACAGATCCATTAAAAACGGACCGCAAAACACTAAAAAAGCCATACGGTCGTGTGCAGGAGGCCTAAAGGAGATATGTCTTAAAAGATTCTTGTATGTTTTATAAGATGTTACATTATAATTAAAAAGTCACCTAAGAAGGCTTAAAAAAAATATATTAAAAGTGAACTAACATTAACAAAAAAAAGTAATAGTGTAAAAAAAAAAATCACTGTCAGATCTCCAGAAACAACTTCTGGATTATGGAAAATAACTTCAAATGGAAATTGAAAAACTATAAAAAAATAAAAAATAAAAAAACAGGCATATTTAGTAAAAAAAAAAAAAAAATATATATATATATATATATATTTATATATACATATAGAACAAAAATGAACAATAGACAGCACTGCAAATAAAGCGTAAAAAAAAGGGTGCCAGCAGCTCCGGAAGCGATCCAACATCCAAATATATAAAAAAAAGAAGAATTCCGCAGCACTTCCAACAAAAATATGTGTACCGTATTTTATTATACCAGTTGTTACATTTTGTTCCTCCCAATAGAACCTTTTTCAAGCAATGTATTGCTTGAGAAAGGTTCTATTGGGAGGACCGAAACGTTGCAACTGGTATAATAAAATATGGTACACATATTTTTGTAGGAAGTGCTGCGGAATTCTTCTTTTTATATATTATATTTATATATTTATAAGGGTTTTCTGGGAATTTCATATTGATAGGCTATCCACGGGATAGGTCATCGATATGAGACTGGCTGGGGTCCAACTCCCGGCACCCAGACAATCAGCTATTTGAGGAAGCTACAGCCTCTTCACAGCTCACCATGTACAGCACCTTCTATTGTATAGCACAGTGTTTCCCAACCAGTGTGCCTCCAGCTGTTGCAAAACTACAACTCCCAGCATGCCCAGACAGCCTTTGGCTGTGCGGGCATGCTGGGAGTTGTAGTTTTGCAACAGCTGGAGGCACACTGGTTGGGAAACACTGGTATAGCAGATGTGCTTGATATCACAGCTCAGCCCCATTAAAGGATTATCCAACTCCTATAATGACCCCCATAAAGCCTGGGTCCCTCATATACATTATACTTACCCCGTGGAATAAGTATAACCTATATGAGGGGCCCGGACAATAGGGGGGTCATTATAGGGATTGGATAACCGCGTTAACTTGAATGGGACTGTACTGTGCCTAGACCACATGACTGGTGTACGTGATGTCAAATTGCCTAGAAAGAAGCAGCAGAGCTCAAAGAGCACCACAGCCTCTTCATATAACTGATCGGCAGGGGTTCCTGAAGTTGGACCCCCACCAATCCGATATTGATGACCTTTTCTGAGGATAGGCCATCAATATTGAAAAAATCCCAGAAAACCCCCAAAAAATGCTGACTTACATGTTCCTTAAAGAAGTTCTCTAGGAATTAAAAAAACGAAAATATTTAAAATATTATTTAGTAATAAATATATTCACAAATACCTTTCATTACTTAAAATGGCTTGTTTTGTCTAAGGAGCAATCATCAGGAGAAATAAAATGGCCGCCGTCCTAACAGTACACACAAAACCTGTCCTAATCACACAGGAGGACAAATTACTTTACCACAATGAGCCATAGTGCTGCCTCATCCTCCTCTCTGCTCTGCTTGTCAGGAATCATGATCCTGAATACAGGTGAATCTCTGTGGGAATGGAGATGATGAGGAGACATGAGAGGAGGGTGAGGTGTAGATAATGAGCAGCAACACTTGTTTACAGTCTCCATTAACACAGCTCCAAATTACCATAGCCTGTCCTGTACATCCTCTCTGTACTTCATGTCTCCTCATGAACTTAATTCCACAGAAATTCAGCTAAAGTTCTTATTATCTGTATTCAGGATCATAATCCCTGACAAGTGAGCAGAGAGGAGAATGAGGCAGCTTTTTACCTCAGTGTTGTGACTTGTCCTCCTGTGTGATCAGGACAGGTTTTGTGTGAATTAATGGGACAGCGGCCATTTTGTTTCCCCTAATGATCACCCCCCAGACAAAATGAGCCATTATAAATAATTAAAGGTATTTGAGAATATATTTATAATAGTAAATAGTAAAAGTAATATTTAATTATTTTCATTTTCTTAATTCCCGGAGAACACCTACATTAATCCTTGCCCAAAATATGGCTGGGTAGGCTGAAATAAAAACATTTCTATGGCTTGGTTCAAAAAGGGGTTTGAAAAAGTTGTCATTTTACAGTATATTAAAGGTTTTATCCCATGTTTAATGTAAAAAAAGGAAAATCAAATATTATACAGTACATGACAATCACCTTCTGACAAAGCTAGAACCAGCCCTGTACCTCACATGGATACAGAGATCTCCCCATTCACTGCTCCAATTGCTCTGTTAGATTGGACAGAGAAATAAAAAAAAATAAACAAACAGATTATTAAATAACTATTTGATGATGCTAAATTTTTAATGACATGCATTTACAAAAATATTCAGATACAGGTGCTGGTTTGAAAACCGTTGAATATTTTTCATAGGGTAATATTTTTTGCAAGTATTGGTCAAAAGGCTGTAGTCTTATACGATTTAGAATTGGTATTATTATTATAAAATATATATTGTCAAATATGTAATTACTATATTCATTAATATTATATTTATTTATCAATTTTATCACTATTTTAACCATTTTTTTTATATTTTTATCAGTACTATTTACTGAACACCATGTCATTTAACTCCTAACATAGCCGTTATACATATTTACATATTAATATTTTTCATTTTTAAGTTAGCTTTTTTTTTCTTTTATTTATTGCCATTTTGAAGATTTTCTCCACTAAAATGTCATTAATATCAATACAGATGATTAAGTTTTGTCTACGCCCATTCAACTGGCTACATGCATCCGCCATGTTCCTTCAATTGAATGCCCTGAATGCTGTGTTAAAGGGCTAATGCAAAGTTTATGATAGAGAACATGTGGTAATAGGGTTACTAGTGGTCAATGGAAGGTCAAGTGCTTTAAAATTAGATATGGACTATTCCATTAGAAATATCAGCACAATGTCAAGTTGGAGGCACAGCACATACACACACCCCCTATATATTTTCTGGCATGTGTTGCATTAGCAAACATTTGCATTTCCTATAAAATAAGTATTCGGATGCATCTTTTCTTAGAACTCTGCATTGGATTGCTCCTCTGCTATTGTTAACCATTTCCCTTTTCTCATAACAAAACTTTGCAAACTGTGTAGAGTAATGAGAATTTGACAGGTCTTAAAATCTGGCAAACATGGAAAATTTGATACAGAAATTGGCAATCTTAAATATGTGGAAATAATTCACGGAAATCCATGCACAAATTCATAGAGACCAAAAAATAGCATTTTCTGTAAATGTGTGATGTCAGCATCCTTTTCACCCCCATTGAAAACGAATGGGTCCGGGTCTGTTCCGCAACGTTGTGGATCCGTTCCAAAGGAGCTCTGAAAAATGAAAGGAGGAACCCGATTGGTTGCTATGGGCAACTAAGCCAGTTCTACTTTACACCAGTTTTGGTAACTCTCCCCCAATGACTGCTGACCTTATCCACTATCTGCACCAACTCTACAAACACTGGGTAGCATCACTTTCTCCCACAGAGCACACCAAGGACCAGACGCACAGACTCCTGAAATCTAAGTTGCTTTTATATACAACACAATGAAATGAAAGAAGAGATTATTAAAGGGGTTATCCTATGACTAATGTAAAAAATTTATATCAGACATCATATAGTACATGACAATCTGAAAGCTAGAACCAGCCCTGTACCTCACATGGATCCAGAGATCTCCCCATTCATTGCTCTGCTAGATTTATATCAAGCTGGCAGCTCAGGGGAAGTGTCTTTTCTGCTGCAGCTCAGGGGGCGTGTCCATGATCTTTCTATCACAGCTCAGGGGGCGTGTCTCAGCTCTCTCTATCACAGCTCAGCGGGCATGTCCATGCTCTGCCTATCACAGCTCAGGGGGCGTGTCTCAGCTCTCTCTATCACAGCTCAGGAGGCGGGTCCATGCTCTGCCTATCACAGCTCAGTAGACAGCTGAAGGATGAAACTGAATGTGTGCGGCCATCTCAGTGAGCAGGACAAAGAAATGAGAAAAAAAGACAGCAGGTGGCGCTATACAGATACATTTTATTGAATAACTGAGTGGCTGTACAAAATTTCTAATTACATGCAATTACAAAAGTATTCAGATCCAGGGGCTGCTTTGAAAATTGTAGAATATTTTTCTTTGGACACCCCCTTTAAGGCAGCACATAAACATAGTCCTTTAACACAGAGGTCCCCAACCGCCAGGCCGTGGCCCAGGACCGGGCCCTGGAAGATTGTTTGCCGGGCCGCGGCAATCAGGGCCGTCTTTAACGCGGTACTAATAAAGCGCTTCTATTATGGAAGCGCTTCATTAGTACCGGAGGACCCGGAAGCGTTGAATGATCTGTACTCACCGCTTCCTGGTCCTCGGCTCGGCTGTGCAGGGCTGTGCACAGCGTTGAGGGTGCACTGTGACCTCACACTGTGCGCCGCGCGCGATACACAGCCGACAGCAGGATGAAGAGGATCGCGATGGTTAGCAGCGGTGGCGTTCAGGAGCAGGAGAGGTAAGTGTTTTTTTATTTATTTTATATGCGCTGATGGCTGGCTGACATGGGGGCTGATGGCTGGCTGACATGGGGGGCTGATGGCTGGCTGACATGGGGGGCTGATGGCTGGCTGACATGGGGGGCTGATGGCTGGCTGACATGGGGGGATGATGGCTGGCTGACATGGGGGGATGATGGCTGGCTGACATGGGGGGATGATGGCTGACATGGGGGCTGATGGCTGACATGGGGGGCTGATGGCTGGCTGACATGGGGGGCTGATGGCTGGCTGACATGGGGGGCTGATGGCTGGCTGACATGGGGGGCTGATTGCTGGCTGACATGGGGGGCTGATGGCTGGCTGACATGGGGGGGCTAAATAGTGTTATATATTTGAATATGCACCTTGTGTTTTGTTATGCGCGTGAATCAGTCAGCGCCGACCAGCACCCCCTAAGCCCCACCCACCCCTAAGCCCCACCCCAGAACCCCCCCCACCCAGGCCCCGGGGAAATTGTCTTGCGTGAAACTGGTCCTTGGTGCAAAAAAGGTTGGGGACCACTGCTTTAACAGACCCCTACCATTATGTTTCACTACATTTTGACCTATCTGTTGCCACTATTCAACCAAGACAATTTTCAGATATTACCAACACTTTAAGAGATCATTGTATAGATCCCAGTGACGTCACTGGCACTAATTGGCGGTCTTTAGCGCTGTCCTAGCCTGTACAACAGCCTAGCCTAGGTCTTCGCCTAGCATACCGATGTGAAGCCCGGAGCGTCACCGGTAGTAAAGAAAAAGCCTTTGCCCTGTGCTATGCTGTGCAGTGCAAGGAGGAGCCTCACAGCATGAAATCCTCCACTCATACATGGTAAATGAGTAAAGGGGAGCTTATGTCCAGGTTCAGCTTTAAACTTGGACAACCACTTTAATCAGTGATGTATATGTACCACAAAATGCTTCTATATCAGTCGCCCCCCGCACAAAACAACCCCACACATGACTCCATTAACGTTACGGCTTTTGAAATGTGCCAACATAAAAACTAATTTTTCTTATGAAATGTGCTATTGTTGTGCAAGAGTAGTTACACATACTGTAAAAAACATGTTTTTTGGTATAACGGTACCAGTACCGACCAATAAAATAGAGGCAGAAATTGTTTTCTCTCCCAGAAAGAGTTAATAAAGGTTAATAAACAATTACTATGTACCTCGAAATTGTGCTATTTTAAAATTACTACTCACATGCCAAATAAACCCATACAAAAGTCCTTATGCAGGTACATAAATGGGAAAAAAGAGACAAGTAATATTTCTCATAATGTGAGGGGGGGGGCAAAGACAAAAAAATATTGGTGGTCCTGTCATGTTGTATATGGTAGAACATGACAGAGATAGCTGTCAATCAGTAATAGGAATGCCTATTCATCCATCATAGATCAAGAAATTTGAAGCTGTAAAAATAATTGTGGCATTGTGGCAAATCGAAATGCCGCTCACAGTGTCAGTTACACAAGGCATTTCTCTTGAAGACTAGGGAACAGTGCAGCCCTGTACCCGAGCCACACCACTATTTCTACCTACTTGCACAATCTACCTTAAATAGCAGCCCACAACTTGGTGACAGTCCCTAACTTGACTAAAAGCAGGGACCTAAACCTAAGGGGATAATAGAGTAGTCAGACAAAGAAAAAGGTCCAAACCAGACAGGCAAAATCAGGACCGCATCAGGATCTAAGACTTAAGTCAAATACAAAGCAGAGTGAAACCAGGATATAACGTCAAACAAAGTCAGAAAAAGTCAGCAAGCAAAGACAAACTAGCAGAGTCAAATACCAAACAGTGTCCAATATCAAGCAAGGGCAAATAGCAAGCAGAGTCAAATACCAGGGGTTCACGTCAAAGGCCAAATCATAATACAATGGAAAAAGTCAAACAAACAGGCAAAAGCTCAGCAATCCAGAGTAACAAACACACAACTAGCTAGTGAGGCAGGAATACCAATCACAGGCACCCATGGTCAGCAGCTGCCTGTATAAATAGCCTGCCCTTAAGGAAGCATGTGACACTGGTCCTGCTCCCTGGTAGGTCGACCAGCCCAACTTTAAGCAGAGCCGATAGCAATAGAGTGATCCTGGCAGTGCCGCTGTAGTGCGTACGGACTCATCGCAGGAGGGCAGACGGGCACGTACATGACAGCAATGCTACCAAAGTGGTAAAAATCACACTTCCCAAGAGTCATCTGCATTATTGGGAAATACAGGGCACACTGTGATTTACCAGAATCTGTATGGAATCTGTAGATTAGCCCCAACTTAATGATTATAAATATAGGGGAATAGATAGATGACCGCAGCACTCATTGTCTTCAAAAATGTGGAGATTTATTCACCAACTGTGTGACATTTCGAATACACAGAGTCTTTCTCAAGCATGTGTATTACAGCAATGAAGGACATATATATATACCCAAAACACAATGACTAATTAAATTGGGGGACCGCCCCGTATGGGTCCCTCCCCCCATTCATAGTAACACCTGTGTATACATATACACTAACATAACAACACCCTCTTCCATCTTGTGAGAGGGTGGATGAGGTATATTGATGATATTTTTTTGATTTGGAAGGGCTCAGTAGCACAACTACAAGAGTTCCATAATGACATCAATGGGATTCACATTGAACTCAAGTTCACACTGGTATACTCCCAATTTTCCTTCCAATTTTTGGACACATTGGTTTATATACACAGAGGGTAATACCTTAGGGACCGACCTGTACATTAAGCCTACAGATAAGAACAATATGCTCCGCTTTGATAGTGCTCACCCTTAAAATATGGTGCAATCCGTCCCATATGGCCAATTTTTAATGGTCAGACGGATAGTGTCAGATGAGGGACGGGTGGACAAGAGATTAGATGTGATAAGCAATAAAAAATTATTGAATGCAAATACCCGAAGAATTTAATTAAAAGACATCAAAAACATATTAAGGAACAGGATCGTACCCAGTTACTGTCTACTACCCGGGTGAATACGGGAAACAAACGAATATCTTTTGTCTCCACCAATAATCCAGCCAGTAGACAAATAACTAGAGTCCTTAGACAAAATTTGCCCATTCTTTCACAATCATTCCCAGAGATAGAGGAATTTCAAGTTCCACCGTTGATCGCATATAAAAGGTCTAGAATTAATACGTACAGATACGGTTGTACACCAAACAGGGTACTAACAGAACAGGATGTTTCCCTTGCTTGAACTGCTGTAATTGCAGCAGTCTCCTCAAGGGTAACACCTTTTTCTATCCACAGACGGGTAGACGTTATTATATCAAAAATATGTATACCCGCTCCTCTGATTATATCATTTATGCATCATAATGTCCCTGTGGATTGCTTTATTTAGGGGAGACTACACAGGCTTGTAAATTGAGAATCAATCAACATAGGGACTCTATATGGAAGTTATTGACGGGTAGACGGGAAATGAAGGAGGAGAACCAGGTAGAATTACCGGTACCTGAACATTTTTTGAAATATAAACATAATGTTTCACAATTGAGATACAGGATAATTGATAGTGCCCCCCCCCCTCCCCCTCTCATAGGTGTGAGGACCGGGAATGTTTATTGAAGAGATTGGAATTGAAATTGATTTTTTAATTGGATAGATTAGAACCCATGGGTCTTAATCGGGAGTTTAAGGTTGGTGCCCTCTTCTGAATCCCCTTTAGTGTACATGTCTTTTGTATGATTGAATAAGTAAGTGTTTTTATTAATGTTTTATGTTTTTAATTGAATTTTCTTTGCACTGTATCCTTTTTAGGAAATACCCCATTCCCTCCTACTATTGAAGTTCTATTACATAACTTCGAGATCCCTGGATGATCGTTCTTGATCTAGGATGGTGACACGACACTGTGTGTGAGGTACCTTTATTTTGCTTTATTTTGGCCCTATGGATACGACCCATGTGAAGTCATTTTAGCTGAAAGGGGACTCTGAATTCAAAACTGGGTTACATATTCGTTTCCTCTAGTCTTTCTGATAGGTTCATTTGGGAGTGCGAGGATGGTTTAGTAAATGGGGACTATCCACAACTCTTAAATAGAGATATTTTGGACCAATTAATTGGAGGACTATAGACTCCTTGGCTGCATTTGAATATATGTAAGGTGTTGGGTCGAGCCCGTGGTGGTTTTTCTCCCCATAAAAGGGGTGGTAATCTTCCCCGGATGAAGCGGAGACCTGTAAATGTGAGGTGACTGTTTAGCCTCCATGCCCAGGATTTATTTCACTGGTCATTTGGAGCACTCCAGAACAATCACAATGCATGATTGTCAGCAGCCTTCAATTGGTCGTTAATACTAGTCCAGAATTCGTTTTCTGATACTCCTTGGATTAATTCACCCCCTAAGCCTTGGGTTTGTAAACTGACATATATTGTCTTCATATGGGCCGATCCATAGTTATTTGCCATATAGGTTACTATTACAATATTAGCGGATGTGGTGCTTCGTAGGACAGTGTGCGTGTCATATTACATCCCCAGGCACCTCGCTGTTTCTATTAAGAACATGGTTGGCAACAGAATATTTTGATCTCCTGTTAGCCACTACATTCTATGGCTCTTGGGGAGGGTAGCGTCCTTCGTTGTCTAGTGACGCTCCTCTCATGAGCAACATTTTCGGGAGTGCTCCGCGCATGTGTGGGGTACTCGTGGATGTTCTGACCTCCCGTCTGCCGGTACATTCTTGGACGCTCGGGGAGAGGAGCGTCCTCGGTTGCCTGGTGATGCCTCTTCTTAGGCATGCGTGATACATTTATCCAGGACTATGTACCTCCCGTCCGATGGTACATTTTAGTAGTAGTACGGGAGGATACTAATAATAAGTGCCGTCATGATTTTAAAGTTACTGATGCCCCACGTCATCTATCTATTTCACAGTACGGCAGGGGTCCGTCGGGTTTGGGCTCAACACCGCTGGCACCGCCACCATTGGAAATAATGTTGGTGAAATTTTGTGAGCAGTGCTGTCTCCCTATTATTATCAAGTTATTAATATAGGGGGTCATTTATTAAGCTTAAATACGCCTATATTAGGCAAATTTCAGGCGCATATTGCAGCGCAACTAGCTTGGGCAGGGAGGGGGTTGGGCTGGTAGACCCATCTCATTTATCATTTTCCATGTCTGTTTCAGGTGTAGAAAAAGGTCTAAATTTAAGCCAGCTAGGAAGCTGTCTTACATTTAGAAACTGCTGTGGATGTGCCAAAGTAATGTAGAGGATCCACTGCCAACTTAGGGGTTTATTACGCCGATCTTAATAAATGTGCTCCATAGTGACTAAATATTACCCCTATAAAGTGAATAAATAATGCAACTTTATACCATAACTGAATAATACCACCATACTGTAACTAAATACCACCATACCGTAACTAGATAATACCACCATACAGTCATTAAATAATACCATTGTATACCATAACTGAATAACACAGTTTCATAATACTACCATACCGTAACAAATATTTACAAAAAGTAAATTCAGTAATACCATCATACCATAATTACATAATATCACCATAAGGTTGAGCGAACTGGGTTCATACTGGACTGGACTAGTGTAGGGATAGGATGCTGCTTCTGTGAGGGAGAGAATAGGAAAGAATCTGATATCAGAACTTAGCGATCTACAGCAATTTTTTCTTGTGGGTGCAAAAGCAACTTTTTTTTTACAATGCCCTGAGCCCAGTGACACAGAAAAATACCTTTTCTCTGTCTGTTAGTTAGGTGGGTGTCGGCGGCCATTTTGTGCAAGTGTAGTGCACTTGCACCTGCATATGTGCCAGGGACAATAATTTAATCCTGTTCTTTTAGTTCAGTGGGCAATATATACCCATTTTTTAAGTGCACCTGCACTGCATATGTGCCAGGGGAAGGGAAAATAATATAGGTAATCCGTCTGTGAGTTTAGGGACCCAGGGGGTGACATTTTCACATTTTTTTCTGTAAAGTACCCCTGTGCTGCATATGTGACAGTGAAATCAATTCAGTAAATCCATCTGTTAGATTCTGGGGGACTAGGGACAAATTCATTTATTTATTTATTTTTTTGCTAAAAAGTACATTTGCGCCCTGCACTGCATTTGTGATAGTGAAAGAAAATTAGTTAAATCCGTCTGTTTCACTGTGGGTGAAAAAATAATCTTTTTTTCCATAAAGTACCTGGCTTGCACTGCAAATCTAATAGTGAAATAAAGTCAGTAAATCCATCTGTTTCACTGTGGGTGAAAAAAATCATCTTTTTTTCATAAAGTACCTTTGCGTCCTGCACTGCAAATCTGATTGTGAAATAAAATCAATAAATCCAACTGGGACATTGTGGGTGAAAAAAACACTTTTTTCTTTACATAAAGTGCCCCTGGGCCTGCACTGTGTATCTGACAATGAAATAAAATCAGTAAATCCAGCTCTTAGATTGTGGGTGGACATTTCCATGGTTATCAGGCCAGTCATTCACAAGTGGCTTGGAGGTTGTGTTCCTGCTGCCCTGCATACGTGACTGGGAAATATATTCCGGCACTTTATATCTGACAGTGAAATTTATTCAGTAAATCCATCTGTTAGATTCAAGGGGAGCAAATCAACTTTTTTGGGAGGTCAAGTACCCCTGCGGCCCGCGCTGTGTATCTGACAGTGAAAATAATTATATTAAATATGTCTATCACATTGTTGTGTGTGTGACCAAAACTAATCTTTTCTCTTTATGACACTGGCACAGCATACCTGACAGGGAACAAATTTTCTTAAATTTGCCTGTTACTTCGTTGGGTCAAATAAGGGATGTGGCCCTGGTCGTGGTGCTGCTGGTGTTGGTGGAGCTTCTGTTGCAGGGAGAGGACGTGGTGGATCAATGCCAGCTACACGCCAAAATAAAAAAACACCTTCCTCAGGTGCGTGTAGACGACAGAGCCTTCAGCGTAATTTAGTAGGCCCGAATGCCGCCCTAAGAATCGTGAGGCCAGAACAAGTACAGTCGCTAGTAGATTTGGTGGCTGACAGTGCCTCCAGTACCTTCACATTGTCTCTCACCCGGTCCACTTATGAAAGCTCAGAGTTGGCACCTGCAGGCCATGGGCATCTATCTTGTACCTCACCCCCTTGCAAATCAGCCCAGCAGTCTGAGCCCCAAGTCATGCAGCAGTCTCTTATGCTTTTTGATGACTCTGTTAGCAGGGTTTCCCAGGACCATCCACCTAGCCCTGCCTCAAAATTGGAAGAGATTGAGTGCACAGATGCCCAACCACTTATGTTTGATTAATACCAAATACGTTTTAGGGACAGCACACCAAGGCTATAAAATGTTTGAATCTTTATTTATTCACCAATGGCTTGTTACATTTATGAATAAACAAAGATTCAAACATTTTATTAGCCTTGGTGCGCTGTCCCTAAAACGTATTTTGTATTGACTGACTAGACCTCTAAGGTGGAAGAAGTCATCCAGGGACGTGCACCCATAAAAACCCTTGTGTGACGTGTGCTGGGGTCCTATTTTGAGTAACTTATGTTTGAGGATGAGGACATGGGAAGACAACCGCAGCACGTCTCTGATGATGACGAAACACAGGTGCCAACTGCTGCGGCTTTCTTCAGTGTGCGAACCGACAAGGAGGGCAGGGGTAAAGACTGGGTGAAAGATGATGTGGAGGACGATACAGTCCTAGACCCCACATGGAATCAAGGTCATGAGAGTAACCTGTGCAGTTCGGAGAAAGAGGCAGTTGGCGCACAGAGCCACCAGCACAGAATGCAAAAGCTGAGCGGCCTTCCCCTAGACAGTACGCCTGCTACTGCCCACTGTACCCAGGGACCAAGCACAACAAAGCCAGCTCCAAGGAGTTCCCTGGTGTGCCAGTTCTTCAGACAATGTGCTGACGACAAGACCCGAGTGGTTTACACGCTGTGCAATCAGAGCCTGAAGCGAGGCATAAACGTTCTAAACCTGAGCACAACCTGCATGACCAGGCATCTAAGTGCAAAGCACGAGCTGCAGTGGAGTAAACACCTCCAAAACCACGAAAGGTCTCAGGCTCCCCCTGCTCCCTCTTCTGCTGCAGTCTCGCCACTTCCTCCACCTCTGGGGTGACAGTGGCACCGGCCACCCCGCAAAAAGAGGATGTGTCAGCAACGCTACCACGTCCGTGACCTTCAACAAGCAGCACCACAGTGTCCTATGGCAGCGTTCAGCTGTCCATCTTCCAAACAATGGAGCAAAAGAGGAAGTATCCCCCTAGCCACCCACAATCCCTGGCCCTGAATGCCAGCATTTCAAAATTCCTAGCCTTTGAAATGCCGCCACTACTTTTCCAGGCGAGCCATCCCTTACCTGCACAAACAAGTGGGGGACAAAATCAGGTGTGCAACTGTGGTAAGGTCCACATAACTACCAATACGTGGACCAGTAAGTGAGGGCAGGGATATAGAGTTATATCTCCCTAACAGCACACTGGGTAAATGCAGTGGTGGTTGGGCATGGGGCAGATAGCTGTTTGGCGCATATCCTCCCGCCACCGAGGATTGCAGGGCTTTTCTCTTTGCCTCCTCCTCCTTCTCCGCTTCCTCCTCTACCACCTCCTCATCCGATCAGCATAACACCTTCACCACCAACTTCAGCACAGCCAGGGGGAAACGACAGCAGGCTGTTCTGAAACTCATCTGTTTGGGGGACAAAACCTACACTGCGCAGGAGCTTTGGACTGGCCTGGAACAACAGGCCGATAAGTGGTTGGTGCCACTGAGCCTAACGCCCAGCCTGGTGGTGTGCGTTAATGGCGAAATCTCGTAGCAGCTCTGGGCCTAGCCGGTTTGACTCACATCCCTTGCCTAGCGCATGTTCTGAATTTGGTGGTGCAGAAATTCCTGAAAAACTACCCCGATATGTCAGAGCTGCTTCAGAAAATGCGGGCCGTCTGTGCAGGCTTTCAGCGTTCTCACTCTGCTGCTGCTCGCCTGTCTGCGCTGCAGCGTAACTTCGGCCTTCCCACTTACCGCCTCATATGCGACGTGCCCACCAGGTGGAACTCCACCTTGCACATGCTGGAGAGACTGTGCGAGCAGCAGCAGGCGATAGTGGAGTTTCAGCTGCAGCACACACGAGTGAGTTGCTCTGCGGAACAACACCACTTCACCACCAATGAGTGGGCCTCCATGCGAGACGTGTGTTCCTTGTTGCGCTGTTGTGAGTACTCCCCCAACATGGCCAGTGGCGATGACGCCGCTCTCAGCGTTACTATACCACTTCTATGTCTTCTTGAAAAAACGCTTTGGCGATGATGGAAGAGGATGTGGCACAGGAGGAAGAAGGATCATTTCCACGGTTATCAGGCCAGTCATTCACAAGTGGCTCGGAGGGTGGGTTCCTGCACCAACAGAGACCAGGTACACAATTGTCCCGCCAGGGCACAGTTCTGGAGGAGGAGGAGGAGGAACTGAACATGGGCATCACTTGTGCGTGGCTGGGGGGATACGGAGGACACAGATGATACACCTCCCACAGAGGACAGCTTGTCGTTGCCTCTGGACAGCCTGGCAAACATGAGTGAATACATGCTGCAGTGCCTGCGCAACGACTGCCGAGTTGCACACATTCTAACTTGTGCTGATTACTGGGTGGCCACCCTGCTGGATCCCCATTACAAGAACAACGTGCCGTCCTTAATTCCCTCACTGGAGCGTGATCGGAAAATGCGCGACTACAAACTAGTTCCTTTTTTGTTGTATTTTATATCATGTATGTGTAACCCCCAAGTAATAATAATAAATAGTACCACCAACCTGTAACTAGATGATGATGTCTGATTGGAATCACTTGCTTTTCCCATCCGTCCCAGACTGCCATGATGACTTCTTCCAGCTATGACTTGCTGCTGTGTTTGGCACACGGACATCTTTGGCTCCATGTTTTCCTAGCACATCCTCACAACCCCACCCCCTCCCGCATCCTGTCGCCCCATTAACATTACCACCCAACAGGATCTCGGGATCATAAGTTCTAGCGTGAATCACTGGCCAGACCCAACTTCTCAGTCTCAAACCAGGCCAGTTTGCCTGACCTGACACATTGTACTCACCACTGCTCTCTACACACTCATTGCTGCCGTGAGGCGCACATAGCAGCGCCCTATATATCGACTCCTCCTGTATTTCTGACTTCTTTCAATGGAGCTCATACAGCACCAAACTTCAGCATCTGCACCCATGACCAAAATAGTACATCTCTACTGCCCGCCTACCGACTGAACATAGCACCTGCCTGGAAGGAAATTGGCCACAATGGGTAACGAGGCAGAACACAGCAATATCCACTCCACCGTAAATAAAGTTAAGTTTGCATACATTTTTTGCAAGGGGGTGTAGTTCAGGGTGGCAGGCCCTTTGGTCCATCACCCCTACAGGTTGTTTATGTGGATTCAGCAGCTCCGTTTACTGTACATTGGCCACTTTTGCATTTTCCAGTCTATACTAATTCAAAAGATATTTTCTTCACACATTAATAACAATAAAATACCTTACTGCGTTTTCTACCTTCTATGTGCTTGGGTGGCTTTTTCTCTACCATTCTTCTACTAGGCCTAGTATAAGACAGCAGAGGATTAAGGATAGAGATGATGTGTGATGATATGTTAAGAAACATCATGTGAAATTCCTGATGTGTCCCAGTGGCGTAGCTATAGGGGTCGCAGCAGTCGCAATTGCGACCGGGCCCCTAAGTCAGGGGGGCCCACGGGGCCCCCTCCAGGAGAGACAGTCTAAAGCCCTATAACTCCTGACAAGTTATTTGAGGTCTTGAGGACCTTTTTCACTCAGCCAATTAGTGGCTGCAGCTGTGTCACATGTCAGGCCAGCGATTTCGTGCTGAGCCAATCACTGGCCTGACACATGACATAACTGTAGCCACTGATTGGCTGAGTGTGAAAGGTCCTCAAGACCTCAAACAACTTGTCGGGAGGCCAGAGAGAAGATACCAGGAGTCAACCAGTGCCACACAGAGGAGAAGAGGAGCTGCTACCGACTGGACCAGGACCAGGTGAGCAGAATGCTTTTACATAATATTAATAGAGGGGAGAACTGTGACATGGAGAGGGGAGAACTGTGACATGGAGGGGGGAGAAATGTGACAGGGAGGGGGGAGAAATGTGACATGGAGGGGGGAGGACTGTGACATGGAGGGGGGAGGACTGTGACATGGAGGGGGGAGGACTGTGACATGGAGGGGGGAGGACTGTGACATGGAGGGGGGAGGACTGTGACATGGAGAGGGAAGAACTGTGACATGGAGGGGGGAGAACTGTGACATGGAGGGGGGAGAAATGTGTCATGGAGGGGGGAGAAATGTGACATGGAGGGGAAGGACTGTGTCATGGAGGGGGAGAAATGTGTCATGAAGAAGGGGAGAAATGTGTCATGAAGAAGGGGAGAAATGTGTCATGAAGAAGGGGAGAAATGTGACATGAAGAGGGGGAGAAATGTGACATGAAGAGGGGGAGAAATGTGACATGGAGGGGGGAGAAATGTGACATGAAGAGGGGAGAAATGTGACATGGAGGGGGGAGAAATGTGACATGGAGGGGGGAGAAATGTGACATGGAGGGGGGAGAAATGTGACATGGAGGGGGGAGAAATGTGACATGGAGGGGGGAGAAATGTGACATGGAGGGGGGAGAAATGTGACATGGAGGGGGGAGAAATGTGACATGGAGGGGGAGAAATGTGACATGGAGGGGAGAAATGTGACATGGAGGGAGAAATGTGACATGGAGGGGGGAGAAATGTGACATGGAGGGGGAGAAATGTGACATGGAGGGGGGAGAAATGTGACATGGAGGGGGGAGAAATGTGACATGGAGGGGGAGAAATGTGACATGGAGGGGGAGAAATGTGACATGGAGGGGGAGAAATGTGACATGGAGGGGGAGAAATGTGACATGGAGGGGGAGAAATGTGACATGGAGGGGGAGAAATGTGACATGGAGGGGGAGAAATGTGACATGGAGGGGGAGAAATGTGACATGGAGGGGGAGAAATGTGACATGGAGGGGGAGAACTGTGACATGGAGGAGGGAGGAGAACTGTGACATGGAGGGGGAGAACTGTGACATGGAGGGGGGAGAAATGTGTCATGGAGGGGGGAGAAATGTGACATGGAGGGGGAAGGACTGTGTCATGGAGGGGGGAGAAATGTGACATGAAGAAGGGGGAGAAATGTGACATGAAGAGGGGAGAAATGTGACATGAAGAGGGGAGAAATGTGACATGGAGGGGGAGAAATGTGACATGGAGGGGGAGAAATGTGACATGAAGAGGGGAGAAATGTGACATGGAGGGGGAGAAATGTGACATGGAGGGGGAGAAATGTGACATGAAGGGGGAGAAATGTGACATGGAGGGGGAGAAATGTGACATGGGGGAGAAATGTGACATGGAGGGGAGAAATGTGACATGAAGAGGGAGAAATGTGACATGAAGAGGTGAGAAATGTGACATGGAGGGGGAGAATGTGACATGGAGGGGGAGAAATGTCATATTTCCCCACCATGTGACATTTCTCCCGCCCCTATGTCACATTTCTCCCCTCATGTCACATTTCTCCCCTCCATGTCACATTTCGCCCCTACATGTCACATTTCGCCCTACATGTCACATTTCTCCCTCCATGTCACATGACCCCTCCATGTCACATTTCTCGGCTCCCCCTCCATGTCACTGGACACCATTCGGCTAAGTTCACATCAGTGTTTGGCCTTTCCGTTCTCCTGTTCCGTTATAGGAGCAGGAGAACGGAAAATACGCATTCGGCACATAACTGAGCCGAACAGAGCCTAAGGATCCCATAGACTATAATGGCCTCCGTTAGGTGTTCGCTCTGAAGATGATTTTGGAGCGGAGTCAAAAGTCCTGCATGCACAGCTTTTGTCTCCGCTCCAAAATCATCTTCGGAGAGGACACCTAACGGACGCCATTAAAGTCTATGGGATCCTTAGGCTCTGGTCGGCTCAATTATGGGCCGAATGCGTCCTTTCCTTTCTCCTGCTCCTATAACAGAGCAGGAGAACGGAACGGCCGAACGGGGGGGGGCCCAAATTGAACTCTTGCACCAGGGCCCTTGAGCCTATAGCTACGCCCCTGATGTGTCCCTTTTAAGATCTCAGGTGAAGTCACAAGTTATAATGTCATGGGTGGAGACATGGCAGGAAATGACATCACAGGGTGACCTCACTATAAATTGAGCCTTGGACCCGCGGTTTCCAGACAGCTGTGACAATTGCATGATGGCACTGGGGTGGCCTATCCTGAAGTGGGTGATCAGAGCCACACTGTCCATGAGGCAAGATGAGCATCTCCAAAGCTGGTCTTAAGAACAGTGGTGGCCTGTACATGCACACTTTTTTAGGTCCCTTTTAAGGCTCCATGGTGGGTGAAACATTTTTTATTATTGAAACATACAATGTTAACACTGTATGACTGCTGTATGCTATAAAGTGATTTTGTGTGCATGAAAAGTTTGCTGTGACATGTCAAGCCTTACATTGGAAGCCGACATCCACACCTGTGATTTTTGGTGGCCCCAAAAAGAACTACTTTGTTCTTTCGTCTGACCTTGCATACGTGGATCTTTATTCATCCACCATATATGGAGCCATATTGATCCACCATGCCACATGTAATCCAGTTTAAAGAGATATTAATAACTTTTGTTACTGGTGCCAGTGGTGTGCCCTACCCCTTGGTATACCCATGGATGTTGTCATTTGGTAAGTCAGAATATGGGCAGAGAGAGCTGTACAACCAAATACTACCATGGAGGTGCATGTGTCCTCCGATGCACCTCCATATGCCTCTGATTTTCACACACCATTGTGAAATGCTTCAGTGGATGCTGGGTGCTTCTCGAATATCTCTGTACATACGGCAACTGCAAAGAAAGGGGTCAGTCAGCACATCCCAATGTGCAGGTGCATGCTGTCATGGCTAGAAACACACAGAAAAAAGGACAATGCAGCAGCACTCTGCAGACACAAATAAAGTACAATAATGCCATAATCATAGAAAATATTCTGGTGCTAATGTTACGCTTATTTAGCAAATTAGAGACTCTTGGCAAATACATTTTGCACAAAATTATTTGGGCCCGTCTGCCAAACGTCAAAGCGATCTCTATAAGACAGGAAGCGAACACTAAATACTACCTGTAATATGCCATAATGGCCACCATAAAATTCAGGGAGTGCAGGTTCCACATGCATGCTGGGTCCACTCTGCTTTTTACCATTTTTGGTGCCATAATGGCCTCCGTACATACGACAGTGATGAGCGGCAAGGGCAATATTCGAATTTGCGATATCTCGTGAATATTTGGGCGAATGTTCTTCATATATTCGGGAATTCAAGAATTCGTGATCTCCAGTCATTATTTTCTTGATTGCAAAAATCGGCAATCAGAAATTTCGCGATAAAAATTCTCAATAAAAAATTTGCGATCAACACTACTCCTAAAGTCAAATATATTGCAGCCTTCTCATTGGCCCACAAGCAAGAAGCAGTAAGGGATCATGGGTTCTGATAAAAAAAAAATCTAGAATATTCGCGATTACTAAGATATAGCCCTATATTCTAGATATTCGCGAATTCTCGAAGTGCCAATATTCGCGATAAGAATATTCGCAATCAACACTAACATACATGATGTAGCTTGGATGGCAGCACATGGAGGCTGGGCATCTCTGATCTTAGGAGACATACAGCCTACAGGCAATGTCGGACTGGAGATCGGCTCCAACGGCAGTCAAATTTGATTATTTTTTTTCTCTCCTTGATGTTTGGGGCCCATTATGGTATCAGAGCCTGGGCCCACCGGAGGGATCCTCTGGTATTCTGGTGGATGAGGCCAACCCTGCCTACAGGCTCTAAACCCATACCTCTGCCACCTGCACCTTCAGCCATTAGATATCCAAAACATAAAATATCCAAATGCAAAACAAAAATAGCAATGTAAAACCGCTACACCATAGCATCCGTCAAGAAGACTATCCAGGCACAAATATTTCCTTGATTATTTAGTTAGTATTTTTAATGGATCTAAAGAATGACTTTGATATTGTAATCTGCAGCCGTGGAGTTAACAAACAACCAATTGTGTCATTTAGATGGGCGCTACATATCATGGCCCTAGCTGAACGTACCTACGAAAATAACCGTAAAGAGTCAGCACACATCGGCGGCACTTGTGGTTATAAAAAAAAAGTAATTGTGCATGGAATGAGAATTTACAGTGCAATTGTAAAACGGGATGACGAGCTGAAAATTAAAGACACACAAGTGGAAATAAAATACTGATAAGAGAGTCTCATTTCTTTCATAGCGCAAAATGTTGGATGCGTTTGATCTCCGCACATTTGTCTTGGTGTTATTTGAAGACCATTTGGCTAAAAAATACCATTGTTTTTTACAGCTTGATGTAGTGTAATTATAGAAGAGATACAGGACGCCTTCGCTTCACATGTAGTTAGAAGCATCAAAAAGCTTTATCTGCACTCCGCTTCCGTAATTCTGTTATGGCGAAGGTTCAAAGACGTCTTCTGCCTACAGACAAATGGCAAGGAGTAAAACACAAATGCTTGGGGTAGTTCAGACGCATATGTTTGCTTATGAAAATTTTGTTCTCAATTTTACTCGCTGCGCTCCATATTATATCTGGTTTACTGGTAGCTGAGGACTTAGGGCGACAAAGCAGCTTTTTGCCTAGGACTATTGAAGTCCTACATCTACATTCATTGACAAAAAAAAACGTACCAAGAAGGAGTTGTTGGAATGGAATGAAAATTTGCATGTATGAATGTGCAGCATGCCCAGGAGGAGCAAGTGGAGGATGGGAGTGGTAGCCGCTCTGGCAATGATAGTTGAGCGCACGGATCACAGTGGCAATGCTCACACCGATACCACCTAGGGTCGTGCAGTGAAAGGGGGTGCACCCTTTCTTCTGTCAGAGAACACCCTGGTTTTGGGGCTCCTGCAGATCAGTTGATATAAATAAAGAAGTCTAGGAGTAGTCGTGTAGGAGTAGTATAGTAGTAGTAGTATATCCAATAATTAAGTCTAGTAGTAGTAGACTAGCCGTAGTATAGGAGTAGTAGTATATCCAACAGTATCAAGGCACAATTCCAAGTACCGTAAGTCACAGTGCAATTCTTCCCCAATAGGAACATATGGATAGCAGCAATGATGAGGGTCATGGTACTCCTTCCCTCTGTCTTTCTAAAGTCTCTCTCTCTCTCTTTGCAGAACCTAAGGTATGCAACTGAGGTTATTGTAAAAGTGTCTATAATTCCCAGTCTGAGGGGTACAGAATTAAGTTATGGTTGTCCAAACTGCCTCAAAGCATGAATGGGTGCGTTAGCAATATTCCTTCTCACTTCAGTAAGGTGTCTCTCTGCCATAAACGTGCACGGTACCTTGCTGACTGACTCCAGTTCTTAGAAATCCAAAAAGACAGCCCACGATTCTTTAGTATGTTGCGCGGGAAGGGGCTATCCCCATGTATCAGAAGAGAAGAGAAATCCCAGCAACAGTTGCTTCTGAAGAGTGTAGGTTTATTTCATCAAAGGAAATAATGCAATATTCATAGGACGCGTTTTGGCTCGTCCAGCCTTTCTCAACCTGGTTGTTCCATTCCAACAACTCCTGGTTGAGAAAGGCTGGACAAGCTGAAACGCGTCCTATGAATATTGCATTATTTCCTTTGATGAAATAAACCTACACTCTTCAGAAGTAACTGTTGCTGGGATTTCTCTTCTCTTCTGACTCCAGTTCTTGGCTTTGCAGATTCTGGACCTTCTAATCTTCCTTTCCCTCTGTGGAGTACTTTTGAATAAAATAGCTTTAGCTGTAGCTATCTCAGAGATGGAGCTCAGACCTAGCTCTGAGAAGTAAGTACAAATAGGTCCTCTCTCTTCCCCAGCAAATCACACATACTCTAATGACTAACTAACCAGGGGTGGACCAGGTCTATCTCCTAGCACCCTAAAATGGGTTGAGTGAAGATTTTAACCCTGACTTATCCATACAATGCACAAATTCAATAAATCAAAACAATTTTACTCAACAATACAACATTATAACAGTTAACTTTTTGCAGTGACCCTGTTCTGGGGTACTGCATTGTAGTGACGATATATGTAAGTGATCGTAGAGCGAAAGAATACGTTTACTGGGGAAAACTGTACAGTTTAAAGGAGGCTTTTGTCTGTAGCCTGGATACAAGATGAGATTCAATTGGACATGGAGGCATACATGTTCCATATGGTATTATGAGACCTGTTTTCCCACAGATGTTGCAGTTGGGCCTGTAGATCCTGCACACACATAGCTGGAGTCCATTCCAGTCCCATAAATGCTTGATTGGTGATAAATCTGGTGATAGGGCAGCCAAGGAAGTGTTGTAATCTGGTGGAGACATTCCTGGGAAACCCTTGCTGTATTTGGGTGGAAAGTCAAATTTCAAAAAGTGATTGTCTGGTTTAGAAGGTCAGTTTTCAAATGCTTTCTGCTCTATTAAACAGTGGCTAGAAACAGCACGTTGGTCCACTGCTCCATTCATTTCTAATGGGCTGCTGTCTATAGACAAATCCAATTGAGAACATACAAGCCCTGTGCAGATGTTGCCCTTGGTTGGATATGAACCCAGGAGGATATGTCTGTTCATAAATTGCCATTGAGCAGCTGGTTCCTCTCGATTTCTCAGGTCTCCTGTTGGTCTCAACTTCCTGGTTCCTCTCGACTTAGGAAATGTGACCAATCGGAAAGTGAGTTGTTGAGTAGTCACATTTCTTGTGTCTAAGGAGACCGAGACGTAGAGACCAGCTGAGTATCCAAGAAGCATTGGAAAGAGAGCGTCAGGGGAGTGGTGAGTTATTACTTTTTTATATATATATATATATATTTTTTATATTTATAAGCCATACTGGCATTCAAACCTCTTTAAGCTGTCACATGTCTGGAGCTAAACTGCTGTCTGTTTCCAATTGCAAGCAGCCGAACTTTGGAAAAAAATATAGTTAGAAGCTAAGAAAAAAACACCAAAATCTGTATAAAATAAAAAAAAGAAAAGGCAAAGTGATAGAAAAGTAAGGAAATGTTGCAGAAAGCTAATAATTGATTTACTTTAAAGAAGTCCAACTTTTCCTCACCATAAATTCAATGCACACAGCTGCGTGATGGAATAAATTTCCTTATTTTTCCTCAGTTGTATCAATCTTTCGATGTTATTTTTCCATTCTCCACCCTATAATCTCCCATGAAATTATCATTTACTGTACTAACTATGTGGTAACATCACCCAGATTTTGGAGGGAGATGGGAGGGATTTGCTACAAGAGGTAGAGACCAGCTTCAGTCCACATTGGCTTTTCTGGCTGTTAGACATGGCTGTAAATAAGAGCCGGAGAGAGATTATTAAGGTAAAGTGGTCAGATAGAGTTCTCATACCTAATCTGCATTGCTTATCTCAGTCAGACACTAGAACTGTCTACCTGTCTTCCATGCATGTCCAACATCTTGATTGCTTTGCTGTCGTTGCCGTTCTGGCTGGTGGCTTTCCTTCCCTGCTATGTGGTAAGCAATTACCATCGCAAACAGATGTCACCGGTCATGATCACATAGTAGAAAACCTTTAAGCAGGTCAATTTCATGGTGTTAGACATGCCATCTCCTCTGAATTGAAGCCGATATATTCTGCTTGGCAATATAGATATACAAACAGAAGGAATATAGAAATTCGTCGTCGTATTCGATATCGATTGATTCTTCGTTTTCAAAATTTTCCCGAGTTTATGCAATTATTGGAAATCCTTATAAAATCCATTTAAAGGATCTTAAAATAGACAAGTGCAATGAATTTATCACAAGTGTCATTGTCTTCACAGATGGGACTCCCAAAAAAAAACTATGACCAGGTATCTACAGCGACAGGTGAACATTTCTGTTAAAACTGTTTTCATGGGGCAAATAATTAATGGCGAAGTGGTAATAGGGTTTCTATGAAGACGAAGGACACATAAAGGGTTGCTTTTGGGTCCTGAAGTAAGCTTGATGACTATGGAACCACCAAATCAGAACCCAAGTGAGGATCAAGGTACAATTAGCCATCATAGATAGACTTTTCTATACCACATTTTTAGTTGGTTGACCAAGCATTGAATACCTTGGCTGAAAGTAGTGGGTGGCTAGTTGGTGCTCCATCAGGCACTGAGCACCCATAGCACATGCCACCCCAGTCTCATTCTCCTCTAGGTATCTTACAAAAACCAGGAGCTAGAATCAGTCAGCAGAACTTGAAAGATTACTCAAAATAGGACTTAAGAACTGGTACTGGCAGAATCCAAACCAAGAATCTTCATGTAAGCTAGGCTTTGTGATTATGGTTGACCTACAAGCTGCATGTACAGTACATCAGAACAGGGTACTTACAAATGGTTCCTGATTTGATGCTATTTAATCTGGTCATGCTTTGTATTATGCTGTGCATGTATTACCAAAAGCTCTCTGTAGGTGGTATTGTTTAGTTAATTATGCCCTGACTTAGCAGAGGGAATTAGCTTTCCCTTCTGATAGAGGAACTTTATAGTCAGGATTTCATCAGCTACTCATGTTTTTAGCTCTACCTGCCATTCACTGCAGATGCCAGTTCAGCTCTGGGAGGAACATCATTCCTGTTGAGAGAACAATCCCTGAGGAAAGCTGGAGAAGACATTCATAGACTGTCCAGGATCACAAGGCGGTGCTAGCAAGGTGTTCTCTGTTTATGGCTGATATAGAGACTGATAAGGTGGTGATTGTGAATTCCCTAAAAGAGTTCAAGATGGGCCTGGATGTATTTCTGGAGTGTAATAATATTACAGGTTATAGTTACTAGAGAGGGGTCGTTGATCCAGGGAGTTATTCTGATTGCCTGATTGGATTCGGGAAGGATTTTTTCCCCTAAAGTGAGGAAAATTGGCTTCTACCTCACAGGGTTTTTTTTTGCCTTCCTCTGGATCAACAGGCTGAACTGGATGGACAGAAGTCTTTTTTTTAGCCCTATAAACTATGTTACTATGTTAAAACTAATCCAGCAAATTAACAGTCACTCATATATATCAGGGTTATAGTCAACTCAAAATTAGCACTATAAAAAAACTTAAAAACATTAACTTTATTTCATCAGTCTAAAAAGGGAACAAATCTCCCTCCCAAATAGTTACGACAAAACTCAACATGGATACATAAGTATCTTTAAAACAGATATAAGAGCACCCAGATACGGTACCGGAGGGGAGAAGATGACCCTATTATTTCCCTCCTCTAAGCCTGAGCCCAGGAGAGACCCCTGATGGTGGGGACCCCCTGTCCACGAACCTAGGCTGAACCTATCCCTGCCCGACCCTAAACTGGGCAGTAGGGGGAAAAAAAAAAAAAACAGTTACCCAATGATAAGGTTAGTAGTTAGTAATTAGGGTGGAAAACTATCCCTCTACTCACCCTATACTAACCCTAAGCCCAGGGACAGCCCCTAGTGGTGGGGATTCCTGTCCCTGAACCTAGCCTACACGCCCTCACTACATCCTATGAGGATATCAGCAGAGAAGGAACCATGTCACTTAAAATCCAGGTGCTACGTTAGATATCAAATGCATACATCAAAAATCATCCCACTGTGCTATATGCCGAATCAAATGGCAGGTTATTCCAGCATGTGTATTCTTGCTGGTAGGAAAAGGAAGACAAGCAGGCGGATATAAAAACCGCCTGTTAATACATTAAACCAACTCTAATTATATTGTAGAAACCCCGACGCGTTTGCCCCTCTTGGCATGTCCGTGACTTGGGCGGTCTGTATATATCTGTCTGGTATTGCACATAAATTGTTGTGGAATACGCCTGGCCCAGCATCTAAGTCCATCGCTATCATACGCTATTTTTAGCGGTTAGCTGACCTCCTCGCTTAGTGGCAGTCCTGCCTTATCAGGTTTATCTGAACAACAACATCCTTTTAAGAAAGAATGCAATATCATGTGTATTTTGGCACCCGCTATATTAGTTATATATTGACACCCGCCAACTTTTGATCTTGTCTCCTGATGAACTCCTATTTATAAGAGGTGGAAACGTGTCGCGGTTTCTACATTATAATTAGAGTTGGTTTAATGTGCGTGGACAGGGGGTCCCCACTATCAGGGGTCTCTCCTGAGCTCAGGCTTAGAGGAGGGAAATAGTAGGGTCAACTTTTCCCCTCCGGTACTGTATCTGGGTGCTCTTATATCTGTTTTGAAGATACTTATATATCCACGTTGAGTTTTGTCCTAACTATCTGGGGGGGAGATGTGTTCCCTTTTTAGACTGATGAAATAAAGTTCATGTTTTTAAGGATATTTTTCTAGTGCTGGAATTTTATGTTGCTATGTTACTTTGCTGCTCATGGAAGGAATACCAGTTAACGGCATCTTTCACATTTATATAACGGTTTGGACGACCATTTGTATCCCCAGAGCTGATTGTGATACGTTTCGCATGTCGACCGGTTCATAGTCTCTGGCACCTATCACACTTTCTTGCTATGTGTGTGGATGGTTTGTAGTCTGGGACGCCTACCACATTTTTAATAGTTTTGCACACCTGTGATCATCTTGGAAAGGTTGCAAAATGTTTAGAAGGAGCTCAGGGACTACTACTCCTATTATCATCATTGTTGCAATTTACCTATATACAGCTATAGGGAAGAGACTGCACTGTGATTTGCCTTGGAACTTAATTCTGTTTGATGTACTACAACTCCCATTCTGTACTTTATTAAAGAGAGATGTTTATCTCCTACAACTGACCTGGTTACAGCACCTACATCTCCAGCCTTGCAACCTGTACACCAAGGTCACCCCAACTACCATTAGGCAGGAGCCGCAACATCAGATGCCTCTTAGGCCTCCTGCCCACAACCGTATGCCCTTCAAGATATACGGTCCATGAATGGACCATATGTCCCGGAGCGGTGTTGATCGTGCGCACGGGAGCGCACAGCATCATAGATTACAATGATGCTGTGTATGTCGGGCCGCCCGCAGGACTATTGTCCCACATTCATATGATCATATGAGTGCGGGACATTAGCCCCGTGGGCGGCCCGACATCCACAGCATCATTGTAATCTATGATGCTGTGCGCTCACGTGCACACGATCAATGCCGATCCGGGACATATGGCCCACTCACGGACCGTATATCTCGAAGGAAATACGGTCGTGGGCAAGATTGAAGATGTACCGTTGATTTAAAATGCTATATTGTTGCAAAATAGCTAAACTAGATTGTAAGCTCTGCAAGACAGAGACCCTTGAACTTGCATTATAGAACATGACAAAACCGGTTGAACTTGGATGTTATCTGGAGTCTCTGGGGGGAAAAGCTCTCCATTGACTACGGACATCGTAAGAAATTCAACAATGAAGTACTGTATTCTATACAAAGGTCATATATCCAGTGATGATAAATAAATTCATGGGGATCGAAGAACATAATGATTAAAATTACCAGAACAGCAAAATATGAAACTGGGAGAGCTTGGCGTGCCAGGACGGAGAGAGAGAAATAAATCAGTATTCATTTAGCTCAGAGTCAGAGACTCCACTGTGCTTCTTGGGGGAGCTGTCACTGTTGATTTATCTGACCCGTGATGTTCACTATCACCAGCTGCTTCAATACTTATGACATAATTCAAACCTTATTGAAAGTCCCAGTCATTGGTTTCATTGTTATAGTTTCTGCCGCTGTCCGAGGTGCTGGAATTAACCTCTGGTAAGAGTGATTGCTTCTATCGGAGATGTAGCTGTACTTTTAATGCTTGTCCCCCAGGTCAGCTGCGGAGCCATCACTTAAAAAAATAATGTTTGCTGACATTTAAAGAACGCAGATTGACAGATTGACAATATTTTATTGACCCATTAAAGAGGCGTTACGGGCAATACAGCCTCTAGTAAAATTCAGGGCATGTTGATGTCATGGAGGGGGGTCCCCAATCAGATGATGGTGTGTACAAGATATCCACTGCCTAACTATTACTTACCTTGCAGGATTGCTGAAAAGGGTCTACTTGGGGCACCTAAAATCTGATGTTTCTGTAGGGGGCAAAGCACTAGGAAATTCACTTTTACACCAAGCACGCTGTCCTGCAGTGAAGGTGTGCTACTTGGGACCATCGAAATTTAATGTTACTACTGGGGGTAAATGTCTTATAGGGCTAGCTCATGAATGCAATGATACCCTCCACTTGGGAACCTTCATTCATTGCTTTATTCTGGAGGAAAAGTACTAATCCATAAGTAAATGAGCAGTTAAGTGCACTGGGGTCAGGCTAAGCCACTCCGTGCACCCTTCCTCCTCCTGGTTCCTCTGCCAGCTCCTCCCTCTCCTTCTTAATTAACAGGGAGGGTTAGCCAAGATGTCTATGCAGGAACCTGGCCCCGTCAATCAAGAAGGAGAGGCAGGGCCGGTGCTATAATAAGGCAGACCAAGCGGCTGCCTTAGGGCGCAGAGAAGGGGGGTGGAAAAATGGCTCTTTTCTTTAAAATCACTTGTGGCGAGTTGCACTGCAGAGCCGCCGGCCGCCCACCCCAGCCTGTGTGTGCCATGCGGCCCTCACTCACAGAGCAGCAGCATGGCAACACGGTCACCGGCTCACTCAGGGGGTGTGTGACTGGCGAGTGGCTCCGCGGCAGGCAGCAGTAGGGACTGGAGCAGGTGTTGGTGACTGTGACTCACACAGCCAGCCCAGACGGACTGTCGACTGCCGTAGGGTAGGCGGTAGGTGATTAGCGTACAGCGCATAATGTTTATAATTATTACACAACATTTATGGGGGGGGGGTCACGGGTGACATGATGGGAGGGGGGGACAAATCAAATGTCTGTGCCATGGAGGGGGAGAAATATGACATGGGGGGGATGATGTGCCGTGGTGGGGGGGGAGAGAGGTGTGACACAATAGGGGGTCATAATGTGATCATGAGAGGGGGGGGCGCCAAAATGTAGCTTCGCTTGTGTTGGCAAAAATCCTTGCACCGGCCCTGAGGAGAGGGAGCGGCTGGCAGGGGATTCAGGAGGACCAAGGGCGCACAGAGTGGCTAGGCCTGCCCCCAATGCACTTATCTGCTCATTTGAATGAAGTAACAGATCACTAAGTGAAAAGGGACCTACTGAATGCTCATCAGAATTGGGGTGCCCCAATTACCACATCATCACTGCATGACACGTACACAAAGACTATCGGGGACCTGCGCGGTATCAACCAGGTATTAATTGTTTTTTACTTTATTACACAAACCATTTAGATATTTTATATATATTTACTTTTATTAAAGTTTTCATAACATACAAAGAACATAGTACAGTGTGGTCTAAGGAGATATGGAACATAGGCTTAAGTTACATACGACAACCTAGAAAGGAAAAAAAACACTGTGTAATAAACATCTGGATCCATCTTTGATTTTTGAAGGTAGCCCATTCTAGGTGCCTCAAGATGCCTCCTTGACTTTCAGATGGCATTCATCCTGTAAGTATAGACATATAATATTGAAGGCTCCCTATGGGCCTTCGTTATAACTTATTGTCTTTTTCAGATCTCTAATAGCCAATCATTGAAGTAGAACTGATGATGTCACTAAGCAGGGGCAGAGCTTGCAGATCAAGGTCTAAATGAAAAAATCTATGAGGTCCCCCCACCTACTGTCTATGTTACTGATGTCTTCTTGGGTGATTTGGGGCCACCTCAGACACTAGTGCCCAGGCGCACCTCTTCTAGCTTCACTGAGGCAAAATGATGCAGCTTTACCTCAATGCCAAGTAATTAATACCCATCACTGACTGAACGTGGACCACAGATAGGCTGCCGGTCCTGACAGGTGGTCAAGGTGTTGACGAGTCCACTTTAGCATGAAGCAGCAGATTTGCTCTGTCTCCGTCCCTGGGATTACAAGCCATTTGTCCCTTGTACATGTGCCCTTTTCGAGTCGAGGTAGCTTTAATGAACACGGCTTTGTGATTTTCTTTGTCTTTACATTTTCTGCACCTCGGGCTTTTAAACACCTTTTTCAGCTTTTTTTTTCTCTCTTGTTGTTGCGGTAATGAGGGCAAGTGATGCTATCTTTCTTCGCACAATGCTACAGCACAACGATGGCTAAATAAACAGCAGAAAGCTCATCGTCCCCAAGGGCCGTTTCCAGTAATTAAAATCAATAGGATCTTGCTTGAAGCATCTCTTTAACCTCATCAACGTACAGCTTTCTGAACAAGTGATTGTAGAGCAAACAAATGAACTTAAAGCCCCTGTGGAAAAAAAACACAAGGCCCCCTTTCTATCGGTTCCTGCTCCACTTTCGGGATATTAATATTAATTGATTTCAATTTTTTTTTCAGATTTTTATCTTTGTCTTCTTAAGCCACCTACCCAGGCCCATTATCTCTTAATATAAAATGTCATGCCTACTCCCCGAGGTTATGAGAATTAAGCTATTCTATTGATCGGCCATTTAAAATCAAATGGGACTGTTAGGGACTCAAGGGCATAAAAGGGGTAGGGTACACCTGCACACAAAATCAGACCAGGAGGCCTTTCAGCTACACAAGTTTGATAGCACATGAATAGAAACACAAAAAAAAATGCTATAACATCTGCATTGAAGGCACTATTTACCCATGGGACCATATTGATGGTCTATCGTCAGGATTGATCATCAATATCTGATCAGTGGAGCTCCAACTGCCAATGATCAGCTGTTAGAAGAGCAAATGGAGCTCCGGTGAGGTCTGCATCCTCTTCCTAGGCCAGTGAAGTCATGTTCAATGGTCAAGTGGTCTATTCAAGTGAATGATCCTGGGCTGCAATACCAAGGACCGCCACTATACAACGTACTGCGATGTGCTTGGTGAGCTACGAGGAGGCCACAGTGCTCACTGCCTCTATGCCGAGCCAGGATCCAGGAAAGACCTCCACTGATCAGGTAATGATGACCTTTCCAGAAGATAGGCCATCAATATGGAACTCAAAGAATACCCCATTAAAGGGGCATCTGGGTTAGAACACCCATTCTAAAATACCCTATTGGGCTTTCAGAATTAACAGAAGGAACTCCTATTTTCAAAAGACTCGTCTATTAACAAGACTGGAGGACCCAGCATTTTGAAGGCACATAAGACCACACCAGACCAAGTAAAGTGGCTACCACTCCCATTCACTAGAGGAAGGCTATGTAAGTGAGCAAAAACTTAATGGGGTCATCATCTTTTTATGATCAACTTATGTTCTGAAGGCTGCCCTCAGCTCAAAAAATAAAGAATTGCAAAGTCTTTCAGCAGGGACTCCCATATATCATCTGTACAGAAACCTAGCAGCAAGTGTTCAAGTCCCCTGCAGGGCTACCAGGAGATAAATAAAGGATGATATCATTTGAATTGAAATCAATTGTCTGTTCTTATAATGCGTGGACATGCTGGATCATACAAGCAATGCTACGTCGTCAGTCACCGCGTCTGCCCAGCACGACGACGTGGTGACATCATCACGTCAGCGCGAGAGAGATTCGGTGCGTTTTCTTCAATCAAGATGGCCGCAACGGCCTCTCCATGATCAAATGAATGAGGTGAGTGTGTACTTTTTTTATAACCCCTGATTAACCCCTCTCAGCTTTGAACATGGCATCTTAGGGGTTAAATAATGGAGCCGTTCCCCATCATTGTGCCCACTGCATACAATGGAATGCAATTCGTGACTAAGTACTTCGTAACAAATCGAATTTCTTCTTGAAGTTCAGCAAAGCAGCCGAATCGAATTTTCAAAACTTCGCTAGTCCTCTCCATTCTTCCACTCCACTTTCAGGCAGACCCCCCAGCAGGAAGGAATCATACTTACCTGATCCCCGCCACTGGCTCCTTCACTCCCCTTTCACCACTGCAGATCTCCGGTCTAGCTGCATCAACATCTGATTTGCTGCAGGCCATGTGGCCACTGCAGACAATTACTGTTGGCAGTGGTGATGTCTCCAACATGGGTCACTCGACCCATTGACTTAACAGATGATTGAAACTTTACCACTGCAGCCCACATGACCCACAGATGTTGAGACTGGAGATCCTCAGCAGGGGAGCAAAGGACCCGGAACTAAGCAGCAGGGATCAGGTAAGTATGAACAACCCCTTTGAATTGTTCAATAGGGGGCAACAAATGCTGAAAAAGTAAATAAAGCATAATAGAGTTGACTTTTTGACCCATTTTACCGGGGAACATTTATGCGCCCTTCATGTTAGACCATTAATGGCTGGAACTGCAATATTTTTTTTATTAGTACCAAATGATGATTCCTTTCCAGTCGGGATTCTACTTTAGCACATTCTATCCATTTATGGAAGAACAGCCATATACTGATTTATAATGCCTTCATGATTGGATAATTTTAAACCCTAATCTCTCATACTGGGTGAAGGTCCTAAAGTCTTCCTCCATCCTAAGAATACATATAGGCACGTTGCTGGCCTATTATTTCCTTTGGCATCCAGTTTCCTCTTTCTTTCCCACCCAGCACAGTCACTTTATGATGATTGATTACCAAAGCCTGAGGTATGAGTAATATTAAGTATTATCTCGGGTCTCCTGAGTCTCCACCTTAATAGGTCGCTCCATCCCTCCGCTCATCACTCGGAGATGCACACACTCTGTTTCCCATAAGTAATCACCCTAGTTAAAGAATTAACTTGGGGCTGGCAAATGCCATAATAGATGGAAGGGGCACTCCCGGGCTTGTATAAATCATAACTGTGACATGGAGGCCATCATTAGGTCACGAGATGTGATTTTGTAATAATAGCACTGAATGTATCACTCCGTAAATGAAAAGGAGCTGCTGCGATGGAACAAGCCATTATAATAAGGAGAGGGCAAGGAGTCTTAATCACCTCTTGCCTTACTAATCTATGATAATTCAACATCTCCAACTCTAAGGTCAATGTCTGTGTAAAATGCACTTTTACCATATTCATCTTTTATATTATGTTAAGTATTTTACAAGTCCGGTATACGAAACCCAGAATTGTGTACAAAATCCAACAGTCTGACAACTCATATTCTTTTATACTCACCCATTTTATACTGGGTGGTGGAGCTTATCTGAAGTGGTATGCCCATTTTGACTTGGAGGTGAGTCTTATCTAAAGAGGTATGCCAATTTTGATTAGGAGGTGAGTGTTATCTAAAGAGGTATGCCAATTTTGACTTGGAGGTGAGTCTTATCTAAAGAGGTATGCCAATTTTGACTTGGAGGTGAGTCTTATCTAAAGAGGTATGCCAATTTTGACTTAGAGGTGAGGCTTACATAAAGAGGTATGCCAATTTTGACTTGGAGGTGAGTCTTATCTAAAGAGGTATGCCAATTTTGACTTGGAGGTGAGTCTTATCTAAAGAGGTATGCCAGTTTTGACTTGGAGGTGAGGCTTATATAAAGAGGTATGCCAGTTTTGACTTGGAGGTGAGGCTTATTTAAAGAGGTATGCCAATTTTGGCTTGGAGGTGAGGCTTATCTAAAGAGTTATGCCACTTTTGACTTGGAGGGGAGGCTTATCTACAGAGGTCATGCCATTTGTGACTTGGAGGTGAGGCTTATCTGAAGAGTTCATTCCATTTTAGACTGAGAAGTGGAGCTTATCTAAAGACGTTGTGCAATTTTTGGTTAGAAAGTGTGCCTCATCTAAAGAGATTGTGCCATTTTTGACTTGGAGGTGAGGCTTATCTAAAGAGTTATGCCGTTTTACACTGGGAGGTGGGGCTTAATTAAAGCAATCTAAAGAGATTGTGCGATTTTTGACTTGGAGGGCGAGCTTATCCAAAGAGGTCATGCCAGTTGTGGCTGAGAGGTGGTGCATTTTTGACTTGGAAGAAAGGCTTTTCTAAAGAGATAGTGCTAATGTTTGACTGGGAGTACTGGGAAGTGAAGCTTTTTCTGAAGAGGTAGTACTATTTTTTTACTGGGATTTGGGGCTTATCTAAAGAGGTAGTGCAATTTTTGACAAGGAGGTGGGGCTTATCTAAAGAGGTGGTGCTTGGATAGTTTAGGGCTGAGCCTAAACATTCTGGGCCCTGCCCCCTTTCTAACACACATTGCTTCACCTGCACTAGCACTGGAGAACGAGAATGTTGCAGAGGGATAAATGGCACCTAATGAAGAAGAGAAGAAGAGGACATAATTAACTTACTTTTTAGTTTAGTTTTTTAGGTAATCTACCAGTGTGGCACTACCATATGGTCCTGCAACAACTCTCTGTCCCTTCATTTTATTAATTGTTTTTGGTACTGTTATGGTTGTCAGAATGCGCCTTTCCCCCACTTCAGTCCATTAGGTTCAGATTAATAGCTTTTAGATGAGTAACCATTAGTTTAGTTTTTACCTTATGTTTAATATAAAGACTTACAAAATTATAAAAGGGATCCATGCGGGCACACAGAAAATGGTGACCAGTACCCGCACGGCAGCCACTAATTGGACATTGGTGGCATATCCAACCTACGTCTGCCTTGAATAGAGAATTTTTGTGAATTCTGTGCAATACGCAATTAACTATTAGTTATTTTACTAGATTTTCCTCTCGTCTATTGCCTCTCTTACGGCTGCAGCCATACGTAACCTCCTTCTGTGTGTGGTTACAGAATACTCATAGATTTTTATGTTATGACCGGAGCTTAAGGATCCCACAAGGGAAATGCACGCACCATACGGTATATAATTGCTCCGACAACTTCCCTGACACTTGAGGTATTAGCTGCCGGTAGCTTCAGGGTTTGTGCTGCTCATAGAAATAAGACGAGCGTGAATGGAAGCCATTTAGTATTAGCCCACCCTTACCAAATCCTCACATTATATAAGAACAATATTTTTTCTGTAAATGCCACATCACAAGAAAGGGCCGGTGATTTATGTACGTCTCCGTTTTCAGATGGGTAGCAATAGACGTTAAAGTTCTCTAAGGACAATGTTCTAGATAGATCAATTTTCTGATATACAAGAGAAGGTATCTTGGAAATGACTCACCCATCAGTCAGTACCTAGCACCGGCGCTGGGGTTGTATATTCTGCAGAGCCATATTCAGGCTAAGAAAACTACAACATATGGTGCTACGGGGTTGTGAGCGTAGAAATGTAAAATTGTTCATGGAATAGCTCATCATGGAAGGTCCTCAATAGACATGAGCCCCTTAAACTAGCTGCACCCTAGGCAGCTGCCTCTTTGGGCTTCCTGTCAAGTTAGCCTCACCCAAAGTCATCCTGGAAGATCCACTACAACAGGTCCCATCATCATGAAAAAAAAAAAAAAGATTTGTATGTGTTAACAGATGTTTAGATGTAGCAGAGCCGAAAGCATCACTGCAAAGGATTGTCTGAGATGATGAAAAACAGGAACGGCGCCACTCTTGTCCATGGGCCATGTCTGGTATTGCATCTAAGTTTTATTTACAGTGAAGACTGAGATACAATACAAACCATAGCCCTTAGACAAGAAGGGTGCTGTATAGTCATAAACGTTACACTACTGCAGTACTTGAAGGGGTTTTCTCAGTACATTATTGTCTTTGGTCGTGTTGGAGCCTTCACTTTAATGGTGATGAGCTACAATACCAAGTTCAGTGGAGCTGTAAAGATTGACACCCTTTTTTCTAATCTCGGACAACCCTTTTAATTTGTCTTCTTCTGTAGCTATGTTGACCTTGTACTTTGGCTTTCTTTAATATCTTGAAGATAGAAAATTGTCATAGATCATATATCCTACCTTGGGTCATATACAGGACTTATAGGTCAGTGGCTAAAGCTTCTAAATTAAAAACCAAGCACTAGTACCCAACATATCCACCAATATTGGCCAATTTTCATGATTTCAGTTTCAAACTAAAGCTGGGCATCTGATTTAGACCTGTGTTAGCTAAACAATAATTCAGCCCAATTTCCCCTTGAAACACACAAGCTCTGCTCTTCTGCTCAATAGGTATAGGAGAACAACATCTCTGACATTGGCTTCTCCCCTTGAGAACAGTGCTGGACCTCTTTTGAACCCTGACATCTGCTGTCGGGAGACCGTCTGGTCACCACCATCCACGTTACATCGTTGGCTGCTCCCGACAAAATTGGAGGGTTTGACCAACATTTATCGAAGTGTATGTGTATTGGTATTCTCATTATAGACTTTTAAGGCATATCCACAGGATAGACCATAAATGTGTGATAGGTAGGGGTCCAATTAGGATAATGGGGGCTTTGTGACCCCTTTTTTGGCTTATTCTGACCATACACTTTGGAAGTAAAGTAGGGATCAGCAAATCAATTCTAACAAATCGATCTATCTTGTCATCAAGGGTTCTTCACCTGTGAGGGACTGTCCCCATAGGTGAAGAAGCACCCACCTGCTGGACATCTCGCCCAGCCCCAACAATCTTGCACCTGCATATGTGCTGCTACAGCTCTGGGTAGCAGCGCATGAACAGAAGCTGTTCCAGATGTGAAAGCACATGCGCCATTACTCAGAGCAGCGGTGCAGGTGTGAGATTGTCGGGGCCGGGCGAAATGTTTGGCTCTGTCAATCAAAACGCAGGAGCATGCTTCTTCACCCGTGAGGACAGCCCCTCACAGGTGAAGAACTCTTGCTGATAAAGCAAATCAATTAAAATCCATTCCCTCATCCCTAAGGTACAGTATATAATCTGAAACTGATGATTTTGAGAGGACCAGCCAACCATCTAAGGTGTACTCTCCACTGACAGCATATGCCGGGGGAGATAACGATGGGGCAGTTGGATTTCAACATGCCCAATGATTTTGCTCTCAGGGAGATATGGATGCTACGGGTTCAAATTCAAGGTGCCCAATCCTTTTTGTTCTTGGGGAGATAAGCCATTGTCAGAGGTGTCTAGCAAAAGCTTAGTCTCCTCTCTTCATTCAGAACGCATGCATGTTCAATCGTGCCCAACATGCATGTGTGGGGGAATCAGGGGAGACAATTGGCCAAACCTAACTTTAATGCCAGGCTTTGCTGGCAATCTAATGAGTGTGGGGAGCTCCCAATAAATGATGTTTTGGGAAAGTAAGATGGAGCAAACTGAATTTTTTCCCTGATCCTCTTGATTTCCAAGGAGATAAGCTACCACAAGTTTCTCCTCTCTCCCCATTGAGAACCCATACAACCTCAGCTAAACCATATGTGTATGAGGGAGTTGGGAGAGAAAGCCGCCAGCCAAATGAACATATGGCCATCTTTAAAACCTATTAGAATCTGAATACAATACAGTCCATTGTAATCTGTGGGGTGGAATAGAGCCTTCTCTTGATGAATTGGGGTCCCAACGGGGAAACCCACAGTTATCTGACACTTATGACATATTCTTTGGACATGCCATACAGTCAATAGTCGTAACGCCATATCAACTCTTACCGTCATTGATTAATTTATACAGATGATGTTCAACTATCATCAATTGATGAGAAATTTTGTTTGTTTTGGACATTCTACACATTGAACACATTGTCCTTTCTCAAGCTCCTCGAGTCATACTCATAATGGACTTGTACTCTATGAAGAGGTTAAGAAGAGCGATCGTGACAAATGGCACCTAGAAGAAAAACACTTATGAAGTTGACAAAATGGAAGAAATATGGAATCGGGATAAGATCCAGAGAGTGCCGTCGGCTAACCCTTTCACTGCCGGACGGGTTATGGAGCCTTCGCCCATCTGATTGTCAAGCTCTGCTGAAACACGAATCCTCCCGGACTGTTACGAGAGGTAGAGGAATGTAGATAAGATGTGTGGAATCATCAAATAAGATTCTTGCCCTATGTCAGCAAAGGAAGAATTCATTTAGCCAGCACAACCTTCAGAGGTAGCGGTATTGTAAAGCATTGTAATGGCAGAGTGTGAACTTGAAAATACATTGACTGGTTATAATTTGATTGAAGAGATTATAAATGCGGATTGGGCGATTGTACGGTATCATTTATCTTCTTGAAGGGTGACTTGATACAATGTCTATTAACGTGTCATCTGTTAAAGCTAAAGATCCGCAGACAAATGTTAACCTTATCAGAGTTAACAATTTAGATAATTTTACACAATTATATTAAAAACTCAAGTTTAGAATGTTCTCAGAGAATTATCGGTCTCAGGGCAGGTGACATATGGGAATTGTGCTGACTAAAGCCGTCTTGAACGGGAGATATGTTTTATACAGTCTACATCTCTATATTCTAATGGGGCTCTAGGTCTCCTACCGTGGATAACTGATGTTGTGTAGTTTTATATTTTGTCCCTAGATGGCGGAGATAATTTAATGCACAGGATGTGTTGTTGATACAGTCAGTTTAGCAGCAGAGACCAGGCTGTGTGAGAAGTGTAACATAACGTGAATTCAAGAGATTTGAGAATGAATAAACTTATGCAGGCTAAGTGAATAAATATATTTACTAGCTGTGATTAAATATACGATAACACAAACAAATTACATACAAAATAATAAAAAGCAAATAAACATCACTAACCTAAATATGGGGTAAGGCTCCAGTTGATCATGCTTAACACATGGCTGTCTACCATGTTCTTACACATGACCGACACCCCAGAGTATACAAGAGATAGGGCAAATAAATACTTACATGCTACGTAGGATGAAGTGCCTGGTTTAATCCCAATTATTTGTTAGTGCAGACCACAGTTATTCCTATCAGCCCCACCTCTAGTGTATAACACGCACGTTTCTGAGATCACTCGGCAATGTGGTCTTATCAGCACAATGGGGGATGGGTACTACATTTACAAGGCACATCATTACACAGAATGATAATAATAAAAGGGAACAGAACTAAAGGGACAGAACCAATCAGTACTTAAAAATACTCTTACAATACAAGTCTCTCATTTGTGTTTTAGGGTTGAACAAAAAATTACAGCGTACTTGCTGCCTCGAAGTTGCATGGATTTCAAAAATGGTCACATGACACTCCATTTTGGAAAATCTTGCACCCGCCAACATCATGTCCTGTACCAAGTTTCCAGCCTATGGATGGGGAGGATTCTGTGGACAGACCCAAAACTGTTTGTCTCCCTGATATGTGCTCAGATGAGGTGGATTTAGGAGTTTGCCCATATGCCATGGAGGGTTTTAATTCTGGCCTTGTCCACAGCACCTCCCCCATCTTGAGCTGCCGAAGTGATGTCCCGTCCATAGACAAGTCTGGAAACCTGGTAAAGGATGAGACATCAGCTGGTGCAGAACTTTCCACAGAGGAGAATTACAGTATGTGACCATGTTCCAGAGTGGCCAATCCACGCAAACTAGAAACGGTAAGTATATTGGAACCTTTCTTCTGCAGGCAATATATGCTTGATCAAGGTGGGTTGTGGGATCCTGCTTTATATAAGACTTTGTCTGATCTTCACCTTGACCCCATTCCATCAGCCAAGGCCACTGAGAGTCTGAATGGAGAGGTGGTCATGTGTGTATGCAGCTTTCTCCATTTAAGTCTATAGGGGTTTCGAAAGCACATGCATGCCTAGCTCTCCACTGATTCCACACCGGGATGTTTAGGCTGGCGGCTGTCTAATCTAGCAAAATTGGGGGGGGGGGGTCTAAAGTGCCCAAAAGATCCCACCACTCCCAATAGGTGTTTTATTTGGAGGCCTCCTTATCAGATATTTATTGTATATTCGGTAGTTATTTCATAAATTACTAGCTTTTTGAAAACCCTTTCAATGCGGGACATTGTCCATGAGCCCATGATTAATTTACCGTACTGAAATTTGTGTAGTTGGCAGGAATTTGACAGAGAAATAAAGAAAAGAACAAACAGCAGGTGGCGCCATACAGATACATTTTGTTGAATAGCTCACTGACTGTACTAAACTTTTAAGCATACTTACAGCATTTTTGGAGAACTGTATGGACTATACTACTATCAAAGGGACCAGCTCATGGGCCCACCATTAACAATGTAACTTCCCATGACTCCAGGGAGGAAGGGCTACGGCGCTGTTTTATACTGGAGGCCTGTACTATTGATTCATCTGCCATAAAGAATTTCATTACAGATGGCTAATGCTCAGGGAGGAATTGTAACCTATTGACTGATCCATGACTTTACCTTTAGGGCAGACACCCTTCTTCTTCAGTACACAGCCATGTTAGTGACTTATTGTCTTCTATGGAAATCTTGTTACTTGTCAAACGGCTGCAAAAAAAAAGAAAATGAAAAAGTACAGATTTAAAATTTATTAAGGAAAATACAAAACCTTTGCACACAAGTCAGGGGCCACAAAGGCACTGTATATAACCCTGACAGATGCACACATCCATATACTGTGTCTGTATAGATAAGAAGAAGACAGGATTCTGGAGATAAAATGGGTTTCCCCGTTTTAATAATGCATTTTACTAAAATAATTTGTTTTAATAATGAATAATTCTAATTCTCTAAAAAAAAAAAAAATATCTAATTTCTCTATTCTACATCTCTGCTTGCTGCCAGTGAATGAAAACATTATTGCTTAAAGTCAGAGACCGAATACTGTACTGGACTGTGATTATTATTATAATGCACTGTATCTCTGTACGTAAAAGATGGCTGGGGTCAGGACAGGAGAGAGATTTGTGCTGGCTCTGTGCCCCTTTAAGACCTTTAGACCTCCATATCTAAGCCGTATGGACCATGATTATTATAATGCACTGTATCTCTGAAGGTAAGAGCTATCAGGCTGGGGTCAGCTCAGAAGAGAGATTTGTGGTGGCTCTGTGACCCTCTCCAGATCTAAGCCATATAGACCATGATTAGTATAATGCACTGTATCTCTGTAGGTAAGAGTTATCAGGCTGGGGTCAAGACAGGAGAGAGATTTGTGGTGGATCTGTGCCCCTTTACAGATCAAAGCCGTATGGACCATGATTATTATAATGCACTGTATCTCTGTAGGTAAGAGTTATCAGGCTGGGGTCAAGACAGGAGAGAGATTTGTGGTGGATCTGTGCCCCTTTACAGATCAAAGCCGTATGGACCATGATTATTATAATGCACTGTATCTCTGTAGGTAAGAGCTATCAGGCTGGGGTCAGGAGAGATTTGTGGGGAATCTGTGCCCCTTTAAGACCTTTGGACCTCCATATCTAAGCTCAGGATTTCCCATTCACGTCACTGGTCCGGTAATGCACAACGTTTAGGGAAGTGCTGGAGTCTGCTTGATATAGCAGGTCACAGATATGATTGTCTCCTTTCCAGAGTCATAGAGGCAACATTTGCTTCTCCTAATGGGACCTTGGAGAGAGGGACCCAGCCAACATGGGGTACACACTGTTCACTATTAGGTGGAAAGAACCTCTCTTGGACACCCACCTCCAGAGGAACTACATAGTTAAAAAGTAAGGGGTGGGGAATTGTCCCACCAGTCATGGAAAGGGCATGGAGGGTCAAAACAAACACCAGGCCCTTCTGCCCAGGGTGGCAAAACCTGGCACCAACTGGTAACTGGCTCTACTTCGTTACTGGATTGGCCAATATAACAGATTTCCTCCATCTGTGTGAGATCCAATTTGCAATCATAGGAAGTTGTTTTTTTAAAAAAGACTGGCATTTCAGTACCCGGATTTAAGAAGTGTGCTGGAGTAAGATAGGTCCAGGAATCTAGAGTCTCTTCAGGCTAAAAGCTCAGGAGGTGTGTCCTTTCTGCTGCAGCTACCTCCCTATGACAGCGGGGTGGGGGTCCTTTCTGTTGCAGATCTCACCATCACAGCTAAGGAGGTGTGTAGTTTCTGCTGCAGCTCTCTTCCCATTCACAGCTCAAGGGGCATATCCTTCTGCTGCAGCTCTCTCCCTGTCACATCTCATAGGGGGTGTTCTTTCCGCAGCAGCCCTCTCTTATTACAGCACAGGGGGCTTGTCCTTTTTGCCACAGCTCTCTCCTTATCACAGCTCAGCAGATGTGTCCTTTTTGCTGCTGCTCTCTCTCTCTATGACAACTCAAGGAGCATATCAATTCTACTGCAGCTCTCTCCCTATCACAGCTTTGGGGGCATGTCCTGTCCGCTGCAGCTCTCACTCTATCACAGCTCAGGAGGCATGTCCTGTCTGCTATTGCAGCTCTCTCTCTATCACAGCTTGGGGGTGTCCTTTCTGCTGCAGCTCGTTTGCCATCACAAATCAGGTGGCATTTTCTTTATCATGCATCTTTCTCCTATCATAGCATAAGGGGTGTTGCCTTTCCACTGCAGCTCTCTCTCTATCACAGCTCATGAGGTTTGCCGTATATTCTACAGCTCTCTCCCTGTAACTGCTACAGCTACTAACAGTAGATACAGCTGGTGGCAGTTAAAAGAGGGAACTGAGCATGTGCGTCCACCTCAGTAGGTGGACGTGCACATTACTATACAGATTAAACGCTGGGGGAATCTATTATAAGGAAAAAAAGAGAAAAACTGGCGCATTTTTATAACAGAAAACAAATGACAAAAGTAACTAGTTTAATAAACTACCTTTAATAAATATGGCACATCTGCTGGCAGTCCATGCTCCAGAAAAGCTATGAGCTAGTGTAGAGTTGAGCTATAAATTACACTAGTAAATTTTTCAAAGCAAAAAATTTTTTGTGAAATTTGTTTTTATGAAAAATGCTATTTCTCCCATAATGCCTACAAAGTTGACATTTCCAAATACAAAGTAGTCAACGTATTCAAAGTGCAACATGATACGATATATTGAATTAAAGTTAGTATCCATTTAAACCAAAAATTTTCAAAAATGACCAAATTTCCCAAGAAAGCTCTTCTTAGGCCTCATGCACACGACCGTTGTTTGATTCCGTGTCCGTTGGTCCATTTTTCGTGATTTTCTGCGGACCCATTGGTTTTCAATGGGTCCGTGGAAACCTCGGCAAATGCACCGTTTGTCCTCCGCGTCCGTGGTCCGTGATTCCAGTCCGTCAAAAAAATATAACCTGTCCTATTCTTGTCTGTGAAAAACGGTTCACGGACCCATTCAAGTCAATGGGTCCGTGAAAAATGCGGATGGCCATCCGTGTGTCATCCGCGTTCCGTGTCCGTTTTTTTTGCGGATCCCTTGGCAGGCACTTGGGAAACATTGTCAGCCTGTCTTTTGGTAAAATCTTTTGGGTCATGTCCGCTAAAAAAAACGGAAGACACCCGGAAACACAACAGAAGGCAAAAACGGACACGGATCACTGAACAAAGGAACCCCTTTTTGCGGACAGCATAAAAAAACGGTCGTGTGCATGAGGCCTTAAAGTCATTGACCTGAAATAATATCTGTGTTTCATGATTTTTTTTTCTTGATCTGGATCATGGAACAGAAAGCTTCAGACCCCGGTGATGAAAATATGTCGCCGGCCTGACCTTTGATCATTGAACAAACAGATTCATTTGTAGCGCCTGGTGTCCATGCGAGAGCAATCAGCCCAATGCCAAGGTTCACCTGAAAGTATAAGCAGCTCTCACTCTATCCATTTAGAACGAGAAGGAGTGGAGTGAAGGCACCACTGCGTTCAATGCTTTATCCTCTGACAGTATCCATCTTTCCAAATTGATTTTTGATATCCATAGTGACCTGGAAGAGAGAGACAGCGATAACTCTGAGAAAGTGGAAAACAATGTAATTCTCACAAATATGAATTACTTGCTGGCAGGTTAAATCTACTGTGCAATGAATTATGTGACCCTGGAGCTTCTATAATTCTTTAGTATTTTATAGACTCGTGAATGGGCCCGTGAGCTTTGACAAGCACTTAACAGCCAAAAATCAGTCCTTAAACAACTCTCTTGGACATTAGATTTAGCCGTCCTAAGCATAACGTCTCCAGTCACTTTCACCTGCGAAGCCAAACATGACATTCCTTCATTCCAACCGCTGATTTTCTCCTAATTTTTTTATTTATTTTTGGATTTTTTTTCTTCAATTTTTTTCTATAGTGGTTTTAGTTAGTTAGTTAGTTAGTTAGGACTCACAACATGACAGATGTATTTTTCTTTTACCTACTACTATAAATTCAATCCAAAAAACTAAATGTGTTTCCATTTCATGCCTCTTTTGTAAAGCCATTTTCTTTGAGAATCTTATTGAATCAGTTTGTGGATTTTCAATGCCAACGGAGATAAATTGAAGTGACCACTGGGTTTTCTTTAAAGTCGTCTGCTTTACTCTCCAGTAGGTCATTTACTTTTATGACAAGTAACATAGAAGGAGTTTTAGAATTATTATTTTTTTCTCATTTCAGATATATCGTGGAGGGAACGAAGACCAGATAATGCATCAAGAAAAGATGTCCAAAACAAGCCCGTCTGTAGGAACAAAACCAAAGTATCGTCCGTGTGTTTTCATTTTAAGATGATGAAACTTTTTTGAGATCCTACCAGCAGTCAAAAGTAAAGATGGCAGCTCCCTTTCAGTTTAGGATTTTTACGGCAGTTTTTATGATGGAGAAAGGATACAAAAACGTGCACCCAAGGTTTGCCCGTTGGTCTACACAAATTGGCAGGGTCGGACTGGGGTTCCTTAGGTCCACCAGAGAAAATTTTCTCAGGGCTCAACTTCCATGTCAATAATATAGTCTAATAGGTTTTGAGTCAAAGAAATAGACACAAGTGGCTCCAAAGGTTGCTTTTCTCCTGAACCTTTGAGGCCCACTATGGTATCAGAGACTGGGCCCACCAGAAGATCCTCTGGTACTTTGGTGGGCCAATACAATGAAAATTGGCAATGATCAAACTAGCAATCAAGGTGAACTTCCTGAAGATCTAACTCCACCCACCTTAAGTGTCTTTATGAAGATCCTTTGTGGAGCTATCACATTCAGTGTTCAAGCAAAATTTTCTGCCCATTTGTGAAGGAAATCTACCAGGTGAGGGCCTACTTTTATGTAGAAGAGTTGAGCCCCATCAGACACCATGGCCCATGTGTGACTTAAAAACCTCATGGTCAATGTGTAACATAAAGGGGTTGTGTAAGATTAGGAAACCAAGCCTTATCCAGAAACGGTTCCACTATTGTCCATAAACTGTGTCTGGTTTAAGTGAATTTTATAAAAATGAATTAAAATATTTTCTTAGGAAACTGCAGGAATTATAAAATCTCATAAGAACATAATACCGGGTATCAAAGTGTAGGCTCTTTAGGAATATAATGGGATGGAAGAGGGTGTGAGACCTTGAGATGACCTTGGAAGGTTGACATCTTTGCCCACTGTGGTCAATATGTTAAATGTGAAATTTTCATGGTTTCTTTTGGACCTACAGGTCACGTCTACAATTAGGTGCTAGAAATTGATATGGCATTTGTACTGTTTGTGGGGAAGAAGCGGTGGCAGATTGCAAGTGTATTTAGGCGCTCCTCATAAATATGTTCTAACAACCTACCCAGTGTAATTGGTTCCCTTAAAAAGATTTAATCTCATTTAAACTGAAGAATGTCCCTTCTTCGTGTTCTCTGTAAGGAGCAATACGATTTTATTTCCTAATGGAACGGCGCTTTCTCTGGAAGTGATGAACCCGTGGGGGAAGAGAGAAGATATTTTTGGTGGCGGATTAGATTGGCTCTAGAGGGTGCACAAGGATCCTCACCCACATGCAGTTTTTGCAGCCAGTGATTAAGAAAAAAACACTTGTAATTCTGTCATAACTTCTGGAGAAGACTCAAAATACGTCAAGTGATACCGAAATATCTCCTTTATCTCCTACATACAGTACCTCAAATATTCCCATTGCCTGCAGGAGCCTACATAGTGTCCTACTACACTTTTTTTTTACGAAAAAAAAAGGTTTTTTTACAAGCCTAATGGGTGCTTGCAAGTTTTACATTTTACCATTGTGGCATTTTTAGATCCTATTTTATTTCATAATATACCGTAACTTGGAGTTAAATATTAAAATCCTACCTGACTGCAGCCACCACCAGAGGGAGCTTAGAAGTTTACTGCATACTTTATTGTTGAGTTCAGTAGATAAACAGCATGCATTAACCTCCTGGGCTCCCCCTGGTGGTGGCTCCAGCTAGACAGAATTTATGTGTTTATATCTATGCAAGGGATGTATTTTAGTGCCCATCTATAAAATGTTTTCCAGGGCGCTGGACTTTATTAGATGGGGAAAAACGCAAGAACTGTTGGTTAGAGACCCCACTGATGTCACATGGTAGGGTGATTTGAGTGACTGAAAGCCCTAAGTAAAAGTGCTAATAATGTCATATTGTGGCCCCAGATGTCATTATTGACACACATTCATTACATAGCCTAAACTGCGTACTTTATAAAAAAAAATGGGTTCACTAATTTCCAAATGTGCAGAGGGCCAGCCACCTCACCACCACTTGTGAGACCCATAGCTGTCTTTAGGGTTGGGTTCTCTTTTATTTCCAAAGCCTTCTCTGACATCAATATACTTTATACCTTCACTCATTTTATTGAGCTGCAACCAATGGAATATCATTTAAATTTATATTCTTGTATAAGACACATACATTGTATGGGGTGAGAGGAGAGGATATCCAAGTAAAAATCAAAATAGAGCCCATTTTTTCTGATGCCTGTCACACAGCCATTTTCAGAACTATTGCACTATTGGGTTATTCACGTGGCCGTTTTTTTGATTGACCAATGAATACCAGCCCTCAAAAAGTAGGACATGTCCTATTTTTGGCCATTTTCACAACCAGAAGGACCCCATTAAAATCAATGGGCCCCTTTTTTAATGGCCATGTAGACAGGAGTGCACCCATCTAACTGCCAATAAAACAGGATTAAAATGTCTTTCAGGGGTTAAATATACATATATACTTACCTCATCCACTAGAACGCTCTGACACTCGCTCTGCACTGGAAGGACCTGACGCTCCCAGCGTCATGACATCACATATGACATCATGTAAGGTCCTTCCAGTGCAGAGCGAGTGTCAGAGCACTCTAGTGGATGAGGTATTTTGTTTTTATTAAAAAAAATTTACAACCAGTAAACTTAGTGAATAAGTTATACTGGGGGCACTATTGGGGGTATATTATATACCGGGGCACTGTTGTTAGAGGGGATTCATACATAGGGTGGCACTATTGGCTGGATTTTACATACAGGGCGGAACTATGGGGTACCTTTATATACTGTGGCTACTATGGGGGCATTACAAAACGTAGGAACATTACAGGGGGCCCATTTTAGATACTGGGGGCACTGTGGGGTGTACTAAGGACACTGCAGGGGTTGGGATGCTAAAAAATTAGACCAATGGTTTTTAATGGCCATGAAAAACGGATGCAATATGGTAATTTAACAAACAGCCAGAAAATGAATGCACAAATGGCCATGAAAAACTTGCATGTGCATGTAGTCTTATTCATTTTCACCGCCTAAGGTGGTCAAACACATAGGAAAATGCTCAGCTGAACCCACTGATTTTGGTGGAATCCGCTGAACATCTAATTAGGTGTTCGGCCAACATTTGCTTGGCATGTCATGAGAAAAGGTTCAGGCATGTTAATTTTCACCATATCCAATTCATTATTCCTGAAAGAGATGTCCGCCAGATTCTTACTCTCTCCTTAGCATTGAGAACATATGCACACTCGTCTAAACATTGTCTACATACGCGCATTTGAGGGGTCCGGAGGAATAGCTTTTGCTTGAACAAACATTCAGCTGACAACTATTGAAGGAATATGGCCACCTTTGCCCCTTAGGTGAGAAGTTTGTCACAAACTAGACTTTTTATGTTTGAACAACCAAAAGAAACTGCAGGTACCACCCACGAGGAACGAGATGAGGCCAACCTGAGCTCAGCCAGGTCACCACTGGATCTACTGAAGCCAATGAGGACCATGGGATGTGCTTTGAGGTACACATGACCTTGATCACCTACTCTTTTTCTTGGCTATAAATAATGGTGCTGGATGCACCACTGATGATTATGACCATCTTTTATGAGATGCCAGATTGAATGAAACTGGAAGTTGCCCATGGCAAGCAATCAAAGCTTAGCTTTTACTTTCAATTCTGCTACTAAAAATGAAAGCTGCTCAGTGATTGGTTTCAATAGGCAACAAAGACAGTTTTTGTTTTAGACAGTTTTCCTATATTTGCCCCATAGGTGCTTTTCCATAGATTTTTCTGTCTATTCTATACACTGTACCGTTCACTACAAATGTGCAGAAAACTCAATGTAAATGTCACTTAATTTACATGACAAAGTGCGGCCATTATTTAAATATGACAGAATGCCTCCGAGAGCAATTTCCCAAAATTATTAAAACAATGTTGTGAGTTAAATGTCAACGTGCAGTAATTATGTTTGTGTTAATTGTTAATTAGCCCCATAATGGAGGCAGACTCAATTAATAATCACTCTGTGCATCCTTGTGAGGATTTGCTGCAGATGCGCCACACAAAAAGCCTTGCCTCGTGCTTTGCACGCTTTGTATATTGTTGGACAGATTGGCCCAATTCTATAAGTCTCCAAAATCACATAATTTCTATTATTTTTGAGAACAATTCTAGCAATTTTTATTTTCACACAATGGCAGTCTGAGTGTTAGAGCTCATTTTAGAAAACAGTTAAGACATTTTTGAGTTTTTCATGGAGTGACCATTTTCTGGGGCCAAGAGGAGGTGCTGCTTTACTTCTGCCACATAGGAGTGGAAGTCAATGGAGCTCACCCATCCTGACCATCTAGAATAGACGTTGAACTGTTGGACTGTGTATCATATCCTCAGATTGTTAGAGTATCATTTGGGTAAGATAAGCCAAACTTAAGACAACAGTAATATAGAGATATTTTAGGGTCCATATTTTAGCCAAAAAACCAAAAGCTCCCAACATTTCTACTAAACAGAACTTAGATCATCATAGGGTTCGGTGGTCATATTGGTTTGATTCAGTAGAAGCATTTGGTTGATATGGACCCTAAGAGTATGTTCAAGTGCTGAAAAATACATGATGGAAAAATGCAGCTTGCACTTGCCATGGCTTCCATGTCAGAAATCCAAGGTTGACCCTCGGATTTCTGCCATGGATTTGTAGTGTGGACAGTTTTGTGAAAGAACATTGACAAAAAAAGACATGTCTCTCAGGACCACTATAAGATATGTACTCCACAGATAAGATGGAATTATCTATCCATAGCACTGCTATAAGCCACACAGTCCACGGAGGAGATGGAATTATCTGTCCATAGGACACTATAAGCCATACACTCCACAGAAGAGATGGAAGGATCTGTCCATAGGACACTATAAGCCGTACACTCCACAGAGGAGATAGAAGGATCTGTCCATAGGACACTATAAGCCATACACTCCACAGAGGAGATGGAAGTATCTGTCCATAGGACACTATAAGCCATACACTCCACAGAGGAGATGGAATTATCTGTCCATAGGACACTATAAGCCGTACACTCCACAGAGGAGATGGAAGGATCTGTCCATAGGACACTATAAGCCATACACTCCACAGAGGAGATGGAAGGATCTGTCCATAGGACCACTATAAGCCATACACTCCACAGAGGAGATAGAAGGATCTGTCCATAGGACACTATAAGCCGTACACTCCACAGAGGAGATGGAATTATCTGTCCATAGGACACTATAAGCCGTACACTCCACAGAAGAGATGGAAGGATCTGTCCATAGGACCACTATAAGCCATACACTCCACAGAGGAGATGGAATTATCTGTCCATAGGACACTATAAGCCGTACACTCCACAGAGGAGATGGAAGGATCTGTCCATAGGACACTATAAGCCATACACTCCACAGAGGAGATGGAAGGATCTGTCCATAGGACCACTATAAGCCATACACTCCACAGAGGAGATGGAATTATCTGTCCATAGGACACTATAAGCCGTACACTCCACAGAAGAGATGGAAGGATCTGTCCATAGGACACTATAAGCCATACACTCCACAGAGGAGATGGAATTATCTGTCCATAGGACACTATAAGCCGTACACTCCACAGAGGAGATGGAAGGATCTGTCCATAGGACACTATAAGCCATACACTCCACAGAGGAGATGGAAGGATCTGTCCATAGGACCACTATAAGCCATACACTCCACAGATGAGATGAAAGGATCTGTCCATAGGACCACTATAAGCCATACATTCCACAGAGGAGATGGATCTGTCCATAGGACACTATAAGCCGTACACTCCACAGAGGAGATGGATCTGTCCATAGGACCACTATAAGCCATACACTCCACAGAGGAGATGGAAGGACCTGTCCATAGGACCACTATAAGCCATACACTCCACAGAGGAGATTAAAGGATCTGTCCATAGGACCACTATAAGCCATACACTCCACAGAGGAGATGAAAGGATCTGTCCTTGGGACCATTATAAGTTGTACATTTCACAGAGAAAATGGAAGTATCTGTCCTTACGACCACCATAAGCCGCACACTCTACAGAGAAGATGGAAGGATCTGCTCACAGAACCACTATAAGAGTGACGTCAGGGCGCCCCACGCGCATGGATCACGTGATCGCACGGATCATGTGATCCATGCGCATGGGGCGCTCTGACGTCATTCTGGAGCGCCCCGGGAGCCGCACGGACTGTAAGTATACTGCTCCCCCGCTCCCCACTACTACTATGGCAACCAGGACTTTAATAGCGTCCTGGCTGCCATAGTAACCTCAATGCATTTCGAAGACTGATCAGGATCCTGATCAGGATCCTGATCAGTCTTCTAATGCTTTCAGGCGACTTGCATTCTGACAGATCCGGCGGGACGGAAGTGCCTGCCGGATCCTCAGAACGCAAGTGTGAAAGAGGCCTTAAAGCGCTCAACGTGTCGGGCAATACAGAAAAATCATATAACACAAACTGTATGTGCCAAAAAAACAAATAATCAGTTTAACTTACTTTTATTACCTGTGGCTCCCTGGCTGGGGGTAGTTGTACTTCAGCTGTGGTGGGTTCTGAAGCTCTGCTCCAGTCCTGGGCATTTCCATCTGCCCAGTCCTTGAGGGTCACCTAGTGGAACATCGATGTCTCCAGAGATGTCTTCTTTATGTAGCTTCCATGTTCCCCTAATTTACCTGTGTTAATGTTTGGTTTGGGTTTATGTTCAGGGTGTGGTGTATGTTTTGTTGTTGTTTCATGTCTGGTCAGTTGGTGTGTTATGTCCGGCTTGAATGCAAGGCGTTTCCAGGTGTGTTGTGACTGCTGAAGTGGGCTCGATGGTTTCCCGGAGGGGTGAACCAGAAGTCAAGTCAGCGTGCAGTTGCTGGAGTGCTGGTTCTTATGTGTGTCAGTACATACTGAGTCCGGCATTGTGTTCAGATGTCAGTACGTTTGCATGGGTTCCAGTTCACCTTGGTGTGGTCCTCTGCTGTTCCATCCAGCAGCTGCAGCAGGTAAGTTACCATGTTTTCCGGAGTTCTTGGTTCAGTGGTTATCCCCGCCACTGGATACTTACCTGCCATTCCACATGGCTTATCTTTCCCGTATTTGTTGCTAGGCCTGTGGGAGACTCTGGTTCATCCGTGGTTGGGATGAACCGGTCGTCTCTCATTCCTGACCATATTTCAGGGGCCTATAGGGTCTGTAGGGCCCAGGTTAATGGATATGAGCCCCCCTACCATCGAGGGCGGTTAATACAGTCAGGAGCTCAGGGATTGGTTTTAGGGATGCTTAGTTTGTTTCCTGCTCCCCTATACCTGATTCAAGGCCTAGTATGTGCCAACATTGTATGTGACATTTGGCCACATTGTCCCCCCATTACTCCCAGCAGTCATATAAAGGCTCAACATCCCCCAAAAAAAAAAAAAAAAAGTTGCCAGAAGCTTGCTCCCCATCCCCCCAGCAATCATATGCAGGCTCTCTATATTCCAACACCCCCAAAGTTGTCAGAAGCTTGCCTCACATTGTCCCCCTATAACTCCCAGCAGTCGCATGCAGGCTCCCCATCCTAAACCAATCCCCAGTTTAGTTACAAGGCTTCCCCCATTCCCTAAGCTCACTATCAACCTTCCATCTGACTGCCCCAGCACATCCTCCCCTGCTGTCCCCTATGCCACTACTACTCCTACCCTCCGCTGTCACTTGTGTCACTATTATTCCCATCCCTGTCACCTGTGTCATTACTCCCATCTCTATGCTGCACCAGCAGAACAGCAGTCGAGGAACACTAGCAGTACAGCAGCCAGCCAGCCCCAGAGGTAGTGGAGCCTGAAGATGGCTGGCACGGCGTGAGGGGTGGGCCTTGGTGATGGGTTCTGTGTAGCGCATCAGTACTCGGCCAACCGTGAGACAGTGGAGTCTGGTAACTGGTTGGCACTGCCAGAAGCATGCGGGGCAGGCCCAGCAGACCCTGTGTTGTTAGTCTGAATTTTTTTTAATTATAGGTGTAGTGCATTGCGATACAGTGTGACTGCGTGCCAGTCAAATATGGCTTGCGTGCCATCTCTGGCATGTGTGCCAGAGGTTGCTGACCCCTGGTCTAGTCAAAGCCTAGAGCTCAATCCAATGAAGAATCTATGGAATGACCTGAAGTCTGCTGGACACCAACACAACCATCTAACTTAATGGAGTTTTGCTTGGATGAATGGGCAAAAATCCCAGTGTCTAGACATGCGAAGCTAATGGAGACACTGCAGCAAAGGGTGGCTCTAGAAAGTATTTTATTTCAGGGAGTTGAGGTCCCTTATAAAGGGACAGAGCATAGACAAATAGCCAGTAAAGGTAACACACGTTTATGGCTGTAGACTTCACTGCATGTGGATTGGGTTATATTGCTTCTAGTGCTCGTCACTATACTGAGATGGAATGGCCATCCATTGAAGCATTGCATCCCACAGTTGGGCATTGCAGGGATAGAAGGCATTTATTGTATGGCCTATATCCCCATATACAGCCTGGTGAAATCAGTGTATGTAACCTGGAAAGACTGAACTTAATTTATCAAGTGCCTGTGTGTGACATATGCTGAAAGTGCCTCATTAAAAAATAGTGGCCTTGTAACCCCCAAATGTCACATCATTGTCCTCTCTGTTACTACCTGTTGTTACTCTGTTGGGAGTCTTGCCTTGCATCCCCGCTGTTTATCAGACACCAAAGCACCCCAGCCACCACAAACCATGAGTCCCAAATCCAGGGTGTGTCTTTAGGGGAAGAAGGAACACTGGAGCAGAGATTAGCAACCATGAGGACTACAACCACCCTTACTACTACCACCACCACCACTCCTATCGTCCTCACCAGCCCCACACACCTCCCTCTGTGGGTCAGTGCTTTGCAAATGCCTTAGTGAGGACACTGCTGCATCTAATGGGGTTTTTAGGTAGGTAGGGAAATAATACTTAGTGGCCCATGAGATTATGGGAAAGATGACAGCGGCAGGAGAGAAGTATGCTGATTATGTGGGAGACAGTGACCTGTCCCCTTATGTGATTACATTAATGAAGTTACCTAATTATTTCATTCTTCATATTCTCAGATAACAAACATGAAAATCCGATACCTACTGTCTAAGGTTAAATGAAGCATCAGAAAGGAACCCTGTGAAAGAAGGGTATTAATAATAATCCTGTTTTTCTAGCCTGCAGCTTCCCGCAGGCTAAGATTGGGAACACAGGAGCCAGCTAGAAGTTATTTCACATGAAGGATAGTCAAGTCAGCAGCAGTGTACACACTTTCAGTGGCCTGTATTTTTCACTAACGTGACAGGAGCTCAAATGAACTGAGCTGAATTCAGTGCGACCATAAAAACAGGCCCAGGTTCCCCTTACAGCTGTTTTATTTCTTCTATCAGCAATAAAAGGTGTGTTTATCGAACTCCATCCTTCAGCTTCTCTGCTCTTCTCTCACCAAAGCAAACGACTCATTCTTGTCACAGATGGTCCTAGAAGGAACCTTATCAATTCTTAGCACTAACTACTGCATGGAATGACAGGGTCCAGAAAAGGTACAACATTAATTACAATATCCCTAGTGGTCCGGGTGGCTTACGGTTTAATGTAATTTTAGCATTTGTGAGAAGGTGTTTATGCTAATAACCCTGGTGGTCTAGGTTAGGTAAGGGGTCACTAGTAGAGATGAGCGAACTTCAAAAATTAGTTCGGCGTTCGGGTTGGGGCAATCGCCGCATCCCGTTATGGATTCCACTACCGCGGACTATCCCGGCATATGGAATCCATAAGGGGCGGCTTCCACGAACCCGAACTTTGGAAAAGCCGAAGGACCTGGGGTGATGTCACCGTCATGTGATCAGTGCAGGGGGCGTGGCTCAGCACTGGATCCAGTGCTGAGCCACGCCCCTGCACTGATCACATGACGGTGAGGTCACCCCAGGTCCTTCGACTTTTCCAAAGTTCGGGTTCCTGGAGGCCGCCCCTTATGGATTCCATATGCCGAGATAGTCCGCGGTAGTGGAATCCATAACGGGATGCAGCGATTACCCCAACCTAAACGCCAAACGCCGAACTAATTTTTGAAGTTCGTTCATCTCTAGTCACTAGTAGTAACCCATGTGGTCTAGTGTTCCTTAGAGGTTAATGCATTTTTATTTCTGGTGGTTTATTGGATATAAAAAGGGTCATGTAAATAATCCTGCCAGTCTAGGTTAGATAACAAGTTAATAGTAATAACCCATGTGGTCTAGTGTTCCTTAGGGGTTAATGCACTTTTATTTCTCATGGTTTGTTGGGTATCAAAGGGGTAATGCTAATAACCCATGGTGGTCTAGGCTAGATAAGGGGTCACCAGTAATAACCCATGTGGTCTAGTGTTCCTTAGGGGTTAATGCATTTTATTTCTGGTGGTTTATTGGGTATCAAAGGGGTAATGCTAATAACCCTGGTGGTCTAGGTTAGGTAAGGGGTCACCAGTAATAACTCATGTGGTCTAGTGTACTTAGGGGTTAACAATTTTTCTTTTATTTCTCATGGTTTATTGGATATGAAAGGTGTAATGGTAATAATCCTGGTGGTCTAGAGTAGATAAAGTGTCGACAGTAATAACCTGTGTGGTCCAGTGTTAGTTAATGCATTTTTATTTTGTGTGGTTTATTGGATATGAAAGGACTAATGGTAATAATCCTGGTGGTCTAGGTGTGATAAGGGGTTAATAACAATAACCTGTGTGTCTAGTGTTACTTAGGGGTTAACACATTGTAATTCTCAGTGGCCTATTGGATGTGAAAGGATTGATGGTAATAATCCAGGTGGTCTAGGGTAGTTAAAGGGTCAATGAAAATGTGTCTGTTGGTCTAGGTTAATGAAGGGGTTTAATAGAATCATTCCTGGTGCTCTAGGGAAGGAGACCGGTTCTTAAATAGCTAGTTTCCAAAAGGTCACTCTTCTTCCTTAGGCTCCCCCACGTTTTGACAGAAGTGTGATTGGCTAACTGAGCTTCCTCATCCTACCCTGACCTTAAAGGGCAAGGGATAGAAATGATCATGTGACTGTGATTTAGCAGACACAATTGTCAAATATGATCAGGCAGGGGAAGTGGGTGGACTGGACCCTCAGACATGAGCCTACTCAAGCCCTTTTTTGGGTGGCCCTACCAAGGAAGACTGGCTATAGACCTTAAGGGAAAATTTCTTATTAGGCCGATGATCAGAGGGCCATCTGAGCTCTACTCTCTGCTGCTGGGAGCATCATTTACTTATGTACCTCACCAGTGGCCGCAGGTCCCCCTCCTGAATTCAACTGCATTGGAGTCCTCAGGATTCTGCAGAAGAGCATGGGAACCCCTGCTATTCACCTTTATAGGCCACAAGGCACTATCTTAAGGCGGGTTTACACGTCCCAATGTAACAGCCGATTGTCAGGAAGGAAGCGTACCTTCCCGATAGTTGGCTGCACGTTCAGTGGATCTTCTCCACAGTATGAAGATGAGGGATCGGTATTGTGATCGCTCGTTCCCATACAGCTGCACTGTTTCTGGGCAGCAGATCATTGTTCAGAAAGCACAATCTGCCGCCCAGAAATGATAATTGGTGTGCCTGCATGAACGACAGGATCACGCAATGAACGAGCATTTCACTTGTTCATTGGGTGATTGGGGGCACACTTACATGGGCAGATTGTCGGGAATGAGCATTTGCAGGAATATTCATTCCCGATAATCTGCCCGAATATCAGGCCGTCTAAATTCACCTGTAGTCAGTGGCACAGGAACACAGGCCTGGTCACTACTAGAGGAAGTCTAGGCAGCATGCTGAAGGTAGGGCTGGCTTAGTGCTGTGGCCCACATCTCACCTCCCCTGCTCCATATCTTAATTAGAGACAACTGGAGGCGAAGGACAGAACATGAAAGCTATTGAGGGCCACCACAGAGGGAAAACTTCTGGGGTAGTATTTTGTGCTGCCCTGTGGTATTGCTGACCCCACCTACTTGTGTTGGCCCCATCTATATGCGTTGGCCCATCTACTTATGTTGTCCTCATCTACTTGTGTTGGCCCATCTACTTGTGTTGTCCCCATCTACTTGTGTTGGCCCATCTACTTGTGTTGTCCTCATCTACTTGTGTTGACCCCATCTACATGTGTTGGCCCATCTACTTGTGTTGTCCTCATCTACTTGTGTTGTCCCCATCTACTTGTGCTGGCCCATCTACTTGTGTTGGCCCATCTATATGTGTTGACCCCATCTACATGTGTTGGCCCATCTACTTGTGTTGGCCCATCTACTTGTGTTGGCCCATCTATATGTGTTGACCCCATCTACATGTGTTGGCCCATCTTCTTGTGTTGTCCCCTTCTACATGTGTTGGCCCATCTACATGTGTTGGCCCATCTACTTGTGTTGTCCCGATCTACTTGTTTTGGCCCATCTTCTTGTGTTGTCCCCATCTACTTGTGTTGGCCCATCTACTTGTGTTGGCCCATCTACTTGTGTTGGCCCCATCTATATGTGTTGGCCCATCGACTTGTGTTGTCCTCATCTACTTGTGTTGTCCCCATCTACTTGTGCTGGCCCATCTACTTGTGCTGGCCCATCTACTTGTGTTGTCCCCATCTACTTGTGCTGGCCCATCTACTTGTGTTGTCCCCATCTACTTGTGTTGGCCCATCTACTTGTGTTGTCCCCATCTACTTGTGTTGTCCCTATCTACTTGTGTTGTCCCCATCTACTTGTGCTGGCCCATCTACTTGTGCTGGCCCATCTACTTGTGTTGTCCCCATCTACTTGTGCTGGCCAATCTACTTGTGCTGGCCCATTTACTTGTGTTGTCCCCATCTACTTGTGTTGGCCCATCTACTTGTGCTGGCCCATCTACTTGTGTTGTCCCCATCTACTTGTGTTGTCCCCATCTACTTGTGCTGGCCCATCTACTTGTGTTGTCCCTATCTACTTGTGTTGTCCCCATCTACTTGTGCTGGCCCATCTACTTGTGCTGGCCCATCTACTTGTGCTGGCCCATCTACTTGTGTTGTCCCCATCTACTTGTGTTGGCCCATCTACTTGTGTTGTCCCCATCTACTTGTGTTGGCCCCATCTACTTGTGTTGGCCCATCTATATGTGTTGACCCCATCTACATGTGTTGGCCCCATCTACTTGTGTTGTCCCCATCTACTTGTGTTGGTCCTACCTGCTTGTGATTGATCTCATCTACTTTTGTTGCCCTGCCGGGTCAGTTTGGATTTGCTTAAATATGGGGACCACTTTTATGTGTTTTTCCAGGGCCACTTTAAATTCCCAGTTTCCCCCTGGGCCCTACAACCACAAAGCAAAAATGTAGGATCCCAATGTGAGCGTAACAAGTGTTTGTTTAAGCTACTTAAAAGGGTTCTCTGGCTTCAGGACTGAACCTGGAAAGAATCTCACTACGATGCTTCCACATGCCATGCTACATCTCGCAGCACAAGATCTGTTTGTTTACTGCCAGGGAAGAACCGGCTTCACAACGCTATGCTAAGCGGAGACTTCTGCCTAGCAGTGATCCTGGTGACGTCACCGGCATTGATAGCCTCCGTCAGCACTAGAGAGCAGCCATCTGTGCCGGTGATGTCACCGGACTCATTACTACGCAGAAGTCTCCGCTTAGCATAGCGTTGTGAAGCCCGTACATCACCGGCACAAAACCTGCGCAATGCAGCATTGCAAGTGGGAGCATCGGAGCAAGGAAATGCTCCTATGCTCCACTCATATGTAGTCAATGAATAAAGAAGAGCTTCTATCCAGGTTCAGTCCTGAAGCCGGAGAACCCCTTTAACACATTTGTTCCCTCAGCTCCAGGTCCACACTGTATGTAGCTCTGTATACGCAGCAATATATATTGAGTTCTACATATACAGTACAACATATACCGCCTGCACAGGGAGGGCCTCAGCAGGGCCAGTTTCAGGATGGGCAAACTTTGCAATCACATTTCCTACATGGACCCCGGGAATGGTAATTCGAAGCTCAACCTAAAGGATGTATTACACAACAGGCGTTCCCTCCCGCCAATCGCCTGCTCGCCACCAGAGGAGACCGATGCTATTACATGCAGCGATCTTCTCCGCAGCATGGAAAGGAGCCATCGCTATGCTATCGCTCATCCCCTTGCTGTATAGTTATTTTTCGGCAGCAGATCGTTATTAGACACCGCGATCTGCCACCTGCAAATTGTGATCTTTAAGCATGCTAATCGGCAGTAATATTACACTGCCAGATCATCGTTAACGAACGCTACTATGAAGGTTCATTAGTAGAGATGAGCGAACATCAAAAAAAAGTCCGTTGTTCGGCGTTCGGGTGGTGGTAAGTCGCGCATCCCGTTATGGATTCCACTATAGCGGCATATGGAATCCATAAGGGGCGGCTGCCACCAACCCGAACTGTTGAACAGCCGAAGGACCTGGGGTGACGTCACTGTCATGTGATCAGTGCAGCCACGCCCCTGCACTGATCACATGACAGTGACGTCACCCCAGGTCCTTCGGCTGTTCAACAGTTCGGGTTGGTGGCAGCCGCCCCTTATGGATTCCATATGCCGCTATAGTGGAATCCATAACGGGATGCGCGACTTACCACCACCTGAACGCCGAACACCGGACTTTTTTTTAATGTTCGCTCATCTCTATTCATTAGCGTCATCTGGCAGAATATCTGGCAGTGTAATACAGGCTTGAGAGAGGAGCTACAGAACAGTCCATTGTGAATGAATGAATGAACTGCCTGGGCACAACATGGTATTATTTCTATTTGGATACTGTGTGGCGGTATTATTTGCATTTAATGGTATTATTGTTTGGGATTGGTGATGGTAGATAGATACTGTAGATAGATAGATAGATAGATAGATAGATAGATAGATAGATAGATAGATTTATAGATATTAGATAGATAGATAGATAGATAGATAGATAGATAGATAGATTTATAGATATTAGATAGATAGATAGATAGATAGATAGATAGATAGATAGACATAGACAGATAGATTTATAGATATTGTGTACAAATATATATTTCTCATTATTACATATATATTACAGTTTATATACTATTTTTAGGGTATGTTAAAAATAAATATATACCGTATATCTATACACACACACTGATGGACGTATAAATGGGGCTATATGTATCTAAAGTCACCGGTGTTTCATGGATTTTAGCCTCTAGATTAGATTTCTCCTTTCTCATTACCAACCTTAATAGACCCTTCAGACCTCATTCCAGCCTTAGATACTATCTGACCCGTATAATTAATTAATTATAGCCCAAATATTATAGATTATTAAAAATAGCATAACTAATAGTGTAATATCTCAAGCTGTCCACTTTAATAGTCAACATTGTCTTGGTGGGTCTTATCAGCCTGGGACACCCGGTGAGAATATTGATTTCTGGTAATTTTAACCATCATCTGCCATCCTGATGTGTAATTGTCAGATTTTCACCAGAGTCAGAGCTCATTTGAAATCGTTAAACCGTCTGCGGTCCTCTCAGCAGCTTCGTCTCCCCCCTCCCTGGAACGTCTCAGACGAAAATAAATGGAAGGAACACAAAGATGAGGGGCTTTACTAGTGCAACATTTGGCTCGGCTGATTTATTTATTTTTTTCTTATATTGTTGCAAAGAGTCTATGGATTAAGAGATTTTTGAAGGAGCCTAAGGGAACGTTTCCCCTTGAAGGTTTATTGGAAGAGCGCGAAGGAAGCGCACCGGCCTTTGTGGTCGTCGACCAGGAGAACCATCCCCGAGATGTCCTTTAGGGGAGCATCACCTTGGCCCTATCTAAAGAAGATGCCTCAAGGGGCTGTTCAAATTGGGTTTATCTACCGCCTCATAATGGGGATCTTTAAGGAAATTCTCTTTGTTTCTCATTTTCTAATTAAGATTACCCCGGCCGCTTGTTTTCTGCTTACTGAGGAGATGTTACCCTTGATAGCGTTAATTGATTCTCTCCGTGTGTACGGAATAAACTCTGGGAGAGATTTTATGCAGAATCCACATAATCCGCCATTCTGCTCCTAGGAAATAATTTGTGACTCGGATGATACGACTAGTATGGCATAAAAACAGTATCAATACTAAAATAAAAAAATGAGTAAAGAAGCTATAGCAGATATATAGCGAAATCTAGTATAGCGTTGCTCATGCATTGCCAGAACCCTCTGAATGATGTATTTTAGTGGTTTTGCCAGCAGTCCTATGTAAAACTACAAATAATGCATCTAGATATTCACATGAGAACAGCCAAATGACAAACTCCACTCTGCTGCATCGGGGGGCATGTGAGTTGATACTCCTTCAGAATGTTTTTGGATGAAATCCCAATTGCAGATAGTAAAATTACAAAGTACAGTATGTCCCAGACATATAGAATCGCATGCCCATTGCCATTGATGTTTTACACCGGAAAAAAAAAACATAAAAAAACTGCTGCAATACAGAAGGAGCTTCAGTTTTTGGTGCAGGATTTGTTAAAATTGTGGCCTATAGGTGGATAAAACCCCCACAACTAGAAGTTGCCTGAAGTCACCACTAGAGGGAGCCCAGTTCAGTGCATAAATGTATGCAGTAAGCTCCTAAGCTCCCTCTAGAGGTGGCCGCTCATAGCCAGAATATTATCATTTAAAGAGCATCTGTCAGCAGGAACAATCTTTGACAGTTCCTTCATTTACTTAATCCATTAGCCCTCTTTTCCCTTGTTTCTTCCAGGACCCTTTGCACCCATCAGAGCCCAGTCTATTTAATTTTGTCTCACCACTCCAAATCACCCGTTTCCAATTTTCTACTGTCCACGGTTCATACTTTTTTGCAAACTCGCACCGACCCTTTTTATGAGGCTTCTTCATCTTTTTTCGGGCCACCATTCCAGACTTGTGTAATGCGCGCTGCACAGTGCTTGCATGGGCGTCTGTGATATCACTATTACGAAGCATACGAGCCGCCTCCACTGCCCTGTTTGTCGAGCCAGAACTGATAGACCTTCTGATGAGCCGACTTGTTGACTCCGATGTTTTGCCTGGACGTCCACCTCTTGGCTTTGGAATGGATGGACAGATTTCATCTTGTGTTCTCCCAACTCACATGATGCAGTTTGGTAATTTTCTTGGCCGAGATGCCGCTATCGATAAGGTGGATGATGCTGTTTCTCTTTTCTTGGGAAGTGTTCCTCATGTTGTACAGGTTGTAATTTGTAGTATACATAAAGAAAGACATTATTCCACCACCAGGAGCAAAACAGTCACAATTCAGTTACATGACAATGATAGCATAACTAATCCTATGCTAAATAGTTGCAAGTCCAATTTATGTAGGAGATAGCCAAGATGATTGTCCATAAAATGATGGAAGTCTCACATTCGGAGCTGTAGTGGATGGTGAGATATGGAGCCTGAAAGTCAAAAGTTCAAAACATTGTTACCCTTTTGCTCATCAGTGTATCCCTGGTGCAGCCCAGGCAGCAGAAAGAATACATCTATTGTATGCCTGTATTTAATGAAATACCGGTGCCTCTTATTTATTTATATAGCACCATCATATTCCACAGAGCTGTATGTAGATTGTTATTGCTGACTGTCCCCATTGGGCCTTACAATCTAGGTTCCAACCAAATGACCCAGTATGTTTTTGGAAGGAAACCAATTGAGAACATACAAACTCTATGCAGATGTTGTTCTTGACTGGTTTCAGTGCTACCCACTGAGCCACCATGATGCCCATTCCTATCTTATAGACAACAACAGGAGAAGATGGTTGGAAAACCAACTTGATCAATCGCTGTATCTCAGTAGACCTCAGGGGGCACAGATGCCTATAGAATCATCAGGTACCAGTACATGGTAAATATTAACTACATGGGGCCCGACCACTGGAACCTCCAATGATCACTGTCTACTGGGTGCCGAATTCCTCCTCCCCAACAGTCAAGTATGCATGCTACCACTCTATGGGAGTCAGACCCAGTTCCCATATATCTGGTCAACCGAAATACTTTACCTCTGTCGTGCCACTGGGGAGTGGGGAGCATAGCAGTTTCTAAATCCTTGAGGGGAAAAAATGCTCCACCTTATCAGTTGAGGAACTGTGGGAGAACATGGGTGGATTTATCATAAATAAGAATGGTCGGGATCGGTGAGGGCAATTCAATGAGTGATGGTTTATCCAACAATTATGGTGCTTTACTTTATGGACTCGAGCTGAAACCGTAGCCTTGTGCACCACGAGAGTTTGTTCCACCCCTGGTTACTGCTCTGCCCCCAAAGGCCCTGACCTGTCTGTGGATCAAATTTGGCCAGAGTGATTCTTTAACTAAATGCATCAGTAGACTGACTACTTTAACTCCTTCCAATACTGGGCAGATATTACTGGTGGCACAAGTAGGGATCACACCTCATCCCTCCCCCAAATCCCAGGCACTGTAGTATTTGGAGGTGCCCTCAATTAAGGGTCAGTCACTAAACCCCTTTGTCTTAGATGGAGTTACACTTTAATTGAATCTTCTATGCATTTTGGACTAGGATGAGTCTGTTTAACTAACTAGAATCCTTTATTGGCAACCAACCAGTTTAATGGGCCCTTTGAGGATGGGGCCCAAGAAGCTAATTTGGGCTTGTAATTATAATTCACATGTGTGATAATATTAATTTAATAATTTAGAGGTCTCCTGGAGCATTAGCAGCAATTAAACTCATTACAATCCTAACCTGGATTCCCAGGGGCCTTTAAATCTTTCGGCACTGTGTAAACCCATAGCCAGAGATATCCTCCTCATCATCTTTTTTTCTCTCTCACATTTAACCCTCAGTGGTGGAGTTAATTAATTTTCGGAGTGCTCCCAGTTACCACTTTAAAACATTATAATGCGTGACAGCTTTGTTTCGGCTTAGGAGAGATAAAGCGCGGCGGCGGCGAGGCTCGTCCACTCCAGACATAAATTAGACGGATGCTGCAGTGTCTATGGACATTCAGTGGATTTTCTCTAATGAATAGCCGATCGATACGGAAAGCTCATCCCATACACAAACACAGATGGCACATCGTCCCGCTCATCGCGAAGGAATGTATGAATTTCAGGCCCTGGATGGAAATGGCGGAAAATGAGATTTTACCTGCGCCTATAGCCTGAAAAAAAAGTGAAAAAATTCTTCATTTGGTAAACTGTATATTAAACTTTTGGAGGCCTCATTGGAGGCCATATTAAAGTGGTTTTCTCCTAAATAAAAGGCGGCCTGGTGACCACCTGATCGGAGCCGCTCTGACTTTTCAAACCCTCACATTTGACTACTGTATGTATCAGCTTTAGATCAGGCCAACCATTCAGGATGATGGCCAACCATGTAATGCCAGATCCGCCTGAGCAGGAGCCTGAGCAGAGGACTGCCCTCTGTGACGCCCGTATACCCTAATAGGGCGTGTGAATGGGGGTTTATAAGGCAACCTCTTACATATAATACATTATATTAGTAGACAATAGAAGGACAAGTAATAAGGACACAGTGACATTTAGTTAATCCGGAAGTCAGTGGTGCAAGAGTTATCTGATAATCCGGCAGGGTAAGAGCAGGTCAGAGGCTCAGTAGCAGGGATAGGTCAGTAAACTGCATGGTTAGTAGATTAGTGGATATGTGACCAGTGTCCATCTGCAGCAAGTCCCTGAGGAGCAGGGCAGAGGATGGGAGTGGTAGTGGCCTTGATGAGATGTTGTGTCACGGCGTACTCTCTTGGGCTGTTGCTCCCTGGGAATCAGTGCAGTGGGAAGGTAGACATCCAACAGTGCAATTTCTATCCCCAGATGATGAGGTATGGTGGCCGGATAAGTGGCAGATAATGGCCCCTCTGGTATGCTCTCTCGCTGATGTCATTCTTCTAAACTTCCGTCTAACAGCTCTGTGTTGGAACTTGTGGTTGTAGGTGTCCACCGTGTAATGTAGGCTTTGAGCTGGGCCTAGGTGTTATCTAGGTGATGGGTATCTGAGCCGTAGTCCCTCACCTGCAGCAGTGTCTGCAAAGCTGTGGTTTGCTGGTCACTCTGCTGACTGCAAACGCTGTAGTATTTCTGATGTCTGTTTTTCATATTCTTGCAGTCTTTCTGAAGTAGTGGTGTCACGGGAGAGTTGGATCAAGAAATGGTCCCTAAGATCCTAGGAGTAGGATCTCAAACATGTCCTTCTTCACTCTGTACTAGTCTTAGTAAAACTCCCCCTCCTGACAGGAAGTAGGACCAGACCACTCCTATTAAGGGGGAGGAATAGTATGGTTAGGCCCATTCCTATTGCCAACCATAGGCCCTCTGCTGGTGTACAGTGAATGCATGAGCATGTTAGCATATAAATCTATCCATTCATTACTCACACTAGGGCTTAGGACGGATCTGACTAGGCTGTATCTACTTGACTGTAGCGAGCATGTGCCCGGACTGCTGCTACAGTGTTCCTGACTATAATGGGCCTCCAGCTGTTGCAGAGTTACAAGGCGAGCATGCATGACAGTGCACAGGCACAAGAGGCTGCCGGAAAAAAACTACAACATGTCTGATATTTTTTCTAGCGGCCTCTCACCGCGCGCTGCCGTGCCTCCGCCAGAACTCCGCCCCGCCCACAGCATGGTCAATCGGGCCAGAGCGGTAGTTCGGGGGCACACGCTGTCAGATCCATCCTGCCGCTAGTGTGAAAGTAGCCTTACCGTGTGCATTTTTATCCTTTCATTTCTGTGGTAGTCACAGAAGCAGTCAATCACACTTTATCCGTATATGGATATGCCATGAATGTCTTAAAGGAGTTTGAATGATTTAAAATGGCTGCCGACTATCTGTCCTAGAATGTGAGCAGGACTAGTTTCCACCATCTGCGGAGCTGCCGAGGGGGAGAGAGGGCAGTGCCTCACTACACTGCTCTACAATAGATGGTAATGGATCGATCCTGCCTACAATATGTCATCATGGCTGAGCAGCCTGACAGGAACACTCACCAATATGTAGCATACGCAAGTGCTAGAGAGTAGTGTGTAGTGAGGTCCTTCCCCTCTCACCCCTAGGAAGCTCTAGAAGTGGAGGTAATCAGTCCTGTTCATATTCTAGGACAGGTTGCTGGCAGCTATTTTATTAGAATTATTTGTTCTGCCTCTGCACAAGGGGCTTATTACCATAGAAGCAGCTTATGTGGCTGCTGTGGGGACCCTTGGGGATATGAGGCCCTGGTCTGGTTGGCTGCAAACTGCAAAGAACATGTCCAAGGATGTATCTATAGTACCAAGGAGCAGGCACTACCATTCCTACAACCTATTCATGTCTTAAATGCCAAACCAAAGTGTGACAACACCATGCCTTCTGTTTCCAGGTCTGTTCATTAGGTGCTATGTAACTGTTATGTATTGTATTACATGTAATGTGCCTGGTTGTCCAGCAGGTGGCAGTGTATCTGGCATAGACCTTTAGATAGGATGAATGTAATGGGGAGCCAGCGATGCGCTTCCCCTTCGCAGCGCCGCAGGCATCCAGTGCATGCAATGGAGGGGGGACGTGGCCGGCATCCTTGTCTCCACAGTAACCAGGGGGCAGGAGAGCTGAGTGCCGATAATGGTGAGTCAGCACTCAGCTGTAATGATTTGTGTAACATGAGTCACGTGATGCTGGCCACGTCATGTGACTCACCACTTAGGGCTATTTAAACAGGCAGCCTGCTGGCCACAGGTTGCCTGTGATTGGTCTTGCTACCCTCACCAGCATTTTCATATTGTGCCTTTCTGTGTGTTCTTGACCTCGGCTCTGTTTTTGACCTCGACCTTGTGACCTACCTGGAATTGATGTGACCTCTTGGCTTCTGACTCTGGATTGTGTTTTCACCTCGTTATTGTATTGCTCCCTATGTACCTGCGTGACCTCCTGGCTTTGACTTTGGCTTGCCTGACTCTGTTACGGTACTTCTCTTATCTTCTTAAGCCCCTGCACGTATCTAAGTGAGGGACTGCCGCCAAGTTGTACGGCGTCGGTTAGGATGGGCCGCGCAAGTCGGCAGGGACAGAAATGGGGTGGAGTTTAGGGCTGCATTTATCCCTACCCTCTGTCCTGACAATAGAACTTACCATTCTATTCTCTCCCCTATTGGGCAGAAGTGGGCTATTCCCACTTCCTACCAAGGGAAAGGTTTCAGAATGCTGTAGTTGGCAGACACCAGCCACGGTGCAGTGAGGGAGTGTTTCCCCCTCACTGCCAGGGGCGGATTAAGTGCATGATAGGCCCGGGGCTGTCTACCCAACTTGGCCCCTCCCTCCATTTTTTTTTCTGTATGAAGAGGCTGCGGTGCTTTGTAAGCGTCACAGTCTCTTCCTAGGCCATATGACATCACATTTATCGTTCACATGGCCTAGCTGCAGCTCAGTCCCATCTGAGTGATTGGGGCTGAGCACAGTGCTATCAAAAGGACAGTGCTGTGCTTGGTAAGGAGCAAAGAGGCTGCGGCGCTCACTGGAATATTGCAGTCTCCTCAAACAGCAGATTGGAGGAGGTGTCAAGAGTCGGACCCCACCATCTCATAGCTCTCTGAGTACAGACATCATAGATGTTACCTGCAGTCCTATGTAACACCCCACATAACACAGTGTTACAATGTTACATAGGACTGCAGGGAAAATATACAACATTATCTGCACACAAAAAGTTATCACTGTTATCTGGGCTGTTACATAGGACTGCAGGTGACAAATTAAAATTTGAGTTGCCAAATTTAAAATACATATGATTATGATAAAGACTTGGAGGAGAAGAAGAGACGGAGGTCACAGTAGTGAGCCAGAACTACATATAGGAGAATACAGCACCACATACCTCTTACATCCAGGGACATCTCCTGTCATGTAGACCTTCTCTTTCCTCTTCTCCTCCGTTTGACCCAGACCGCCATGACTAATTCCTCCCGCCGCATCTCGTCTCTACAGAGTTTGTTACACAGACACGTTAGATTTCTCATAATTGGGGTAATTTATCAAGCTGGTGTAAATTAGAACTGGCTTAGTTGCCCATAGCAACCAATCAGATTCCACCTTTCATTTTCCAGAGGAGCTGTCAAAAATGAAAGGTGGAATCTGTTGCTATGGGCAACTAAGCCAGTTCTACTTTATTTGATAAATGACCCCAAAGATCCCTATAGTGTCTACAGCAGTTATAATGTCCCCTAGAGTGCCCCCAGTAATAATAACACTTTATATTGTGCTCCAGGTAATAATCCCTGTATAGTGTCCCCAAAAATAATATCCCCCAATGTCCCCACACTACCCCACATAGTATTTTCCCTTCACACTGCCCCCATATGTAATTTCCCCACACTGGCCCCATATAGTATTTTCCCCACACTGCTCCCATATAGTAATTTCCCCACACTGCCCCCATATAGTAATTTCCCCACACTGCCCTCATATAGTAATTTCCCCACACTGCCCCATATAGTAATTTCCACACTGCCCCCATACACTAATTTCCCCACACTGCCCCCATATAGTAATTTCCTCCACACTGCCCCATATAGTAATTTCCCTACACTGCCCCCATATAGTAATTTCCCACACTGCCTCCATATAGTAATTTCCCCACACTGCCCCATATAGTAATTTCCCCACACTGCCCCCATATAGTAATTTCCTCATACTGCCCCATATAGTAATTTCCCACACTGCCCCCATATAGTAATTTCCCTCACACTGCCCCCATATAGTAATTTCCCCACACTGCCCCATATAGTAATTTCCCACACTGCCCCCATATAGTAATTTCCCCACACTGCCCCCATATAGTAATTCTCCCACACTGCCCCATATAGTAATTTCCTCACACTGCCCCCATACAGTAATTTCCCCACACTGCCCCATATAGTAATTTCTCCACACTGCCCCCATATAGTAATTTCCCACACTGCCCCATATAGTAATTTCCCACACTGCCCTCCATATAGTAATTTCCCACACTGCCCCATATAGTAATTTCCCCACACTGCCCCATATAGTAATTTCCCCACACTGCCCCTATATAGTAATTTCCCACACTGCCCCCATATAGTAGTTTCCCACACTGCCCCATATAGTAATTTCCCACACTGCCCCTATATAGTAATTCTCCACACTGCCCCATATAGTAATTTCCCACACTGCCCCTATATAGTAATTTCCCACACTGCCCCCATATAGTAATTTCCCCACACTGCCCCATATAGTAATTTCCCCACACTGCCCCCATACAGTAATTTCTCCCACACTGCCCCCATATAGTAATTTCCCCACACTGCCCCCATATAGTAATTCTCCACACTGCCCCCATATAGTAATTTCCCCACACTGCTCCCATATAGTAATTTCCCACACTGCCCCCATATAGTAATTTCCCCACACTGCCCCCATATAGTAATTTCCCCACACTGCCCTCATATAGTAATTCTCCCCACACTGCCCCATATAGTAATTTCCCCACACTGCCCCCATATAGTAATTTCCCACACTGCCCCATATAGTAATTTCCCCACACTGCCCCCATATAGTAATTTCTCCCACACTGCCCCATATAGTAATTTCCCACACTGCCCCCATATAGTAATTTCCCACACTGCCCCCATACAGTAATTTCTCCCACACTGCCCCCATATAGTAATTTCCCCACACTGCCCCCATATAGTAATTTCCCCACACTGCCCCATATAGTAATTTCCCCACACTGCCCCATATAGTAACTTCTCCCACACTGCCCCCATATAGTAATTTCCCCACACTGCCCCATATAGTAATTTCCCCCACACTGCCCCCATATAGTAATTTCCCACACTGCCCCCATATAGTAATTTCCCCACACTGCCCCATATAGTAATTCTCCCACACTGCCCCCATACAGTAATTCTCCCACACTGCCCCCATATAGTAATTTCTCCCACACTGCCCCCATATAGTAATTTCCCCACACTGCCCCCATACAGTAATTTCCCCACACTGCCCCCATATAGTAATTTCCCACACTGCCCCCATAGTAATTTCCCCACACTGCCCCCATATAGTAATTCTCCCACACTGCCCCCATATAGTAATTTCCCCACACTGCCCCCATATAGTAATTTCCCCACACTGCTCCCATATAGTAATTTCCCACACTGCCCCCATATAGTAATTTCCACACTGCCCCCATATAGTACTTCCCACACTGCCCCATATAGTAATTTCCCACACTGCCCCATATAGTAATTTCCCACACTGCCCCATATAGTAATTTCCCACACTGCCCCCATACAGTAATTTCCCCACACTGCCCCCATACAGTAATTTCCTCACACTGCCCCCATATAGTAATCTCTCCCACACTGACATACATTAATTAATTTGCCCCCACAATGCCATACATTAAAATATTTTCCCCCATACTGCCATCCATTAATTAATTTGCCCCTACACTGCCATATATTAATGAATTTGCCCCCACACTGCCATACATTAATTAATTTGCCCCCACACTGCCATCCATTAATTAATTTGCCTTCACGCTGCCATTAATTAATTTGCCCCCATACTGCCATCCAATAATTTGCCCCCACAACTGCCATCCATTATTTGCCCCCACACCGCCATCCATTATTTGCCCCCACACCCGCCATCCATTAATTTGCCCCCACACCCCATCAATTAATTAATTTGCCCCCATGGAAACATGCCCCCACTGTCTCTTCATTAAAATCTCCCCCCCCCCCCCCACATTAGCACACACAACACACACAAAAAAAAAAAAGCTAATACTTACCTACTAGGCCTGAAGCCTATGGCGGTGATAGTAGGCGGGGCAGGGAACTATGAGCTCCCGTGCCCTGCCGCAGTATGTGGGCGTTCGGTCGGCACTGGGTCCCCCAGCGATGCCAGGACCGGGGCGGCTGACCCAACTGCCCCAAATATAATCCGCCACGGCTCACTGCTTCAGGAGTCCCAGGAAGCAGATGGTAAAGCACCCCAACTCCTTGCAGTTTATAGACTGAGTATTACGAGGGGGTCAAAGGCCAAAGGCACCCACGCATGGTACCATACCTCTATAAAGTCAAGTAACCAGACAGAAAATGTGAATGTGAAATTAGAGTCAGGTGTTTTCTAACCTTTGTATATCATCGTACGAACAAAGGAGATATCTAATGACCTAAAAAGAAGAGTTGTTGATGCTCATCAGGCTGGAAAAAGTCAGTGAGGTCACCAAGGAACCCAATGTAACCTCTAAGCAATCAAAGGCCTTTCTTACATTAGAGATGTTAATGTTCATGAGTTCATCATCAGGAGGACACTGAACAGCAATGGTGTGCATGGCAGGATTACAAGAAAAAAAGCCACAGCTCTCCAAAAAGAACATTGCTGCCCGTCTGAAGTTTGCTAAAGATCACCTGGACAAGCCAGAAGGCTACTGGAACAATGTTTAGTGGATGGATGAGACCAAAATAGAACTTTTTAGTTACTGTAAATCAGAAGCATTATATTTAGAGAAAGGATAACACTGCTTTCCAGTATAAAAACCCCATCCCATGTGGTGGTGGTATTCTGGTTTGGGCCTGTTTTGCTGCATCTGGGCCAGCACAGTTTTGTGTCATTGATAGAACCATAAATTCTGAATTATACCTGCAAATTCTACAGGAAAATGTCAGGACATCTGTCCGTGAGCTGAATCTCAAGGGAACGCGGGTCATGCAGCAAGACAACGACCCTAAGAACACAAGTCGCTCTACCAAAGAATAATTAAAAAAAGAATAAAGTTAAAGTTTTGGAATGACCAACTCAAATAGAAATGTTGTGGAAGGACCTAAAGCGATCAATTTATGGAAGGAAACCCACCAACCAAACAGAACTGTAGTTGTTTTGCATGGAGAAATGAGCCAAAATTCCTCCAAGGCGATGTGCAGGACTAATCAACAATTATCGGAAATGCTTAGCTGCAGTTTTTGCTGCACATGGCGGTCACACTAGAAACTGAAAGAAAAGGTTCACATTTGCTCAAGTATAAATGACCAAGTCAAATTTTCTTACTCATTTGTTTGATTATCTTTATCTATTTTTTTTTTTTAGGACTTGTGTGAAAAACTGATGTACATTCATGGACCAAAAAAAAATGCACCAAAACGGAGTTTATTGAGAAAAACTGTACAATTGAAAGAAGGCGCTAGGACTCTGTTGGGCCACCTCTAGCCTGGATTCATTGAGAAGCAGCTGGGCATCGATGCATACAGGTTCCATATGGTATACTTCAGGGGTGTAGCTAACGGCTCATGGGCCCTGGTGCAAGAGTTCAGCTTGGGCCCCCTTACCTCAGTGCTTTGTATGTCTTCCTATGCGGCACAAGGGTCTTTGGGCCCCCTTAGGCTCCTGGGCCCGGTAGCGACTGGACCCCCTATAGCTACGCCCATGGTATACTGCACACTTGCAATTTCCTCAAAAACCCTTGCTGTGTGTGGGCAAGCACTATTCCTGAAAAATGCCAAATGGTAGCCCTGCCATGAGAGGCAAGACATGGCTGTCCTGCACATATTGTTGAGCTCTTAGTGACCCTCCTATCACTACCAGAGGTGATCAGCTGTCGTTTGCGATCATCACATCAGCAGTTGGGGCAGTATGTCGCTCCGCAGCAAAGGCAGGATTGAAGAGCTCACCACGAGGCCTCCATACTCTAACCAAACCTTTGCTGAATCCTAAACAGAACCTGGATTCATCACTAAAGATGATATGGTTCCAGTCGATAGCAGTCCAGGTTTCTTGTTCACAACACCAGGCCACGGTGGCTTGCGGTCAATGGTAGGAGATGTAAAGGTGCTGTAGCACTAAATCTCCTTCTGCTAAGCGCCTGGAAATGATCTGGGCAAAGGCAGGGGTGTAATGAAGGTGCCACCTGTATCTGGATGGTGGACAACGAAACTGTGGAAGATGTGCAGAATCTGTAAGTTTTAAAGAAAAGTTTAGCAAGTTCTGCAGCCGCCGATCTCGCACTTGATGGATTCCTGTAATAGAGCTCAAACAGTTCTGCTCTCTCCGAATAGTCGCTGTCAGAGTGGAAAATCCTCCGTGTGGTGATACCTGCACGAATTCCTCATGGCTCTGTCTGAACCCATCACAGCCCCTCTGAATCAAACTAATTGAATTAGCGCCATCAATAGCCATCAATAATATTCAGCCCTTCAGCGGCTCCAACAAATTGGATGAATGTGTTTTCGGATTGTAGGATTTTAGGCCATTGATCGCAGGGCTGATAATACCGGAGCCTCTTTAGATCTGCTCTAATTGACAAGCAGACATTGACGGATGTCGTTAGAATGTATCCATAAGGTAATCCCGCTCTGGAAGAGGATCAATCAATGGACTGGGATGGGACGGGACAAGAGAGATCTTCTTGTGGGCCTGGATCTATAGTAACTGTATTACTGAGAGGGTCCTGAATGTTCCTTGTCTAATATGAATATATGGACCAGTACTCGAAGAAAGTGATGTAATACAGTCACTGTAGGGCTATAGGCAGCATGATGGGGCCATATTCTTCAGGGTAGGGAGCAGGGGGCGTAGCTAAAGGCTCATGGGCCCTGGTCCATTTCCTCAGAACTGGTGCACCTAGCTTTTCTGCTGCCCGAGGCAAAAGTGAAACGACATGCCTAATTCTCTACGTAACCCCTTCCCTCCAGTCCTACTGTTAGGCCCCTTTCACACGGGCGAGTTTTCCGCGCGGGTGCAATGCGTGAGGAGGACACATTGCACCCGCACTGAATCCGGACCCATTCATTTCTATGGGGCTGTGCACATGAGCGCTGATTTTCACGCATCACTTCTGCGTTGCGTCAAAATCGCAGCATGCTCTATATTCTGCATTTTTCACGCAACACAGGCCCCACAGAAGTAAATGGGGCTGCGGGAAAATCGCAAGCATCCACAAGCAAGTGCGGATGCGGTGTGATTTTCCCGCATGCTTACTAGGAGATGGGACCCAATCTTTATTATTTTCCCTTATAACATGGTTATAAGGGAAAATAATAGCATTCTTTAATACAGAATGCTTAGTAAAAGGACAATTGAGGGTTAAAAATAAAAAAAATTAACTCACCTCCTCCAATTGATCGCCTAGGTGCCGTTCTGCTGTTCTCTCTTCAGCTGTGGGTAAAGGACCTGTGGTGATGTCACTGAGCTCATCACATGGTCCATCACCATGGTGATGGATCATGTGATGGACCATGTGATAAGCTCAGTGACATCACCAAAGGTCCTTTACCCACAGCTGAAGAGAGAACAGAAGATCGGCGCCTACGCGATCAATTGGAGGAGGTGAGTAAAAAAAAAAATATTTTTAACCCTCAATTGTCCTTTTACTAAGCATTCTGTATTAAAGAATGCTATTATTTTCCCTTATAACCATGTTGTAAGGGAAAATAATAAAATCAACATAACACCTAACCCAAACCCGAACTTCAGTGATGAATTCCGGCTTCGGGTCTGGGTACCAAACATGCCGATTTTTCTCACACATTAAAACGCTTTGCACTCATGCCAAAAAATCGTGCATTTTCCCGCAACGCACCCGCAACGCACCCGCATCTTATCCGGGCGAACGCACCCGTCAAACTTGTGAAAGAGGCTTTAAAGGGGTTGTCCTCTTTTTACTACTGATGACCTATCCACAGGATAGGTAATCAATATCAGATCTGCGGCAGTGTAACACTCGGCACCCCCCGCCACCCACCCCAATCAGCTGTTTGAAGAAAGGGCAGCGCTTGTATGAGAGCTTCTTTCTCTGCTGTGTTTACATGCTCAACTTAGCATTTGTAGTGATGAGCAGGTAAACAGAGCGGAGAAGGCAGCGCTCGTACGAAAAAAAAAAAGAGGACAACCCCTTTAAAGACATACTTGGAAAACATTACATACAGAACATACAGGGTCATACAGCCCCATATATGTACCTCTTACATCCAGTGACTTCTCTTCTCTGATGTAGATATTCTCTTTCCTCTTCTTCTCCTGTCAGACCAGACCACCATGGTGACTGCTTTCAGCTGCTCTGCGTCTCTGCAGAGATTACCAAACAGACATCTTACTTTCCTACTTTTCCATCATCCTCCTCTCTTCTCAACACCCCATCCTGTCACCCCCAATACTGTGTTCGCTTTTCCCCCAATACTTTCCTGCAGAAACAGTCCCCCTGAAAATACCGGTACCACACAGATAGTGCGTCAGTACAAAAACACCCCTTTGTATTGTGCGCCAGTACAAAAAATAACCCCCTTCCTTTTAGATCAGACCCCCATATAAAACCAGACCCCCATATAAAACCCTAAATGAGACCCCCCATCTCAGACCAGACCCCCATTAGACCTCCATATCAGACCCCGACTAAATATCAGACACCATATAAGACCCCCATTAGACCTCCAGACTCCCATATAAGACCCCATTAGACCTCCAGACCCTCATATAAGACCTCCAGACCCCCATATCAGACCTCAGACCAGACCTCCATAGCCCCATTACACCTCAGACCAGACCTCCAGACCCCCATTAGACCTCAAGACTCCCACTACACCAACAAATCACCATATCTGAACCCAATTAGACCTCCAGACCCCCATATAAGACCCCCATTAGACCTCTCCAGACCCCCAATCAGACCTCCAGACCCCCTCCCCCCCCCCCATTAGACCTCTCCAGACCCCCAGTCAGACCTCCAGACCACCATTAGACCTCTCCAGACCCCCAGTCAGACCTCAAGACCACCATAGACCTCTCCAGACCCTCAGTCATACCCCCAGACCCCCCATTAGACTATTCAGACCCCCATATCAGACCTCAGATGAGACTGTAAAATAATAAAGTAACTTACCTCTTCTGCCACCACTCTCCTTGTCCTGGTTCACTTCTCTTCTCAGGGCCCGTGCTCCACAGTCACCTGACCTCCTGCAGTCACCTGACCCCCATATAAAACTCTAAATGAGAACCCCCATCTCAGACCAGACGCTCTTTAGACCTCTATGTCAGACCCCATATAAGACCCCAGCCTCATTAGACCTCCAGACCCCTATATCAGACCTCCAGACCCCCATTATACCTCCAGACCCCCAATCAGACCCCCATTAGACCTCCAGACCAGATCTCCAGACCCCCATTATACCTCCAGACCCCCATCAGACCCCCATTAGACCTCCACACCCCCAATCAGACCCCCATTAGATCTCCAGACCCCAAATCAGACCCCCATTAGACCTCCAGGCCCCCAATCAGACCCCATTAGACCTCCAGACCCCCAATAAGACCTCCATACCCCCCCATTAGACCTCTACAGACCCCCAGTTAGACCTCCAGACCCCCCTTTAGACCTCTCCAGACCCCCAGTCAGACCTCTGGACCCCCCGCCTCAATGAGACCTCTCCAGACCCCACCCCCATTAGACCTCTCCAGCCCAAACCCCCCCCCCCCGCCCCCATTAGACCTCACCAGACCCCAAGTCAGACCTCCAGACCCTTAGTCAGACCTCCAATTAGACCACTTGAGACCCCGGTTGGACCTCCCCAGACCCCCAATCAGACCTGTTTTCCAACTATGTCTTTAACAGTAGAGCTGGAGGTAAGGGGTTAGGTTACGAAATTGGCATGGGGGGGGGGGGCGCCATTTCAGTTTTCGCCTCAGGCAGCAGAAAGGCTAGGTGCACTCCTGTGTAAGGCAGATCATTTTATTGTCCACACATGGTCCATCAATATTTGATCAGTGAGGGTCCGACTCCCAGTACCCCTTACAAAGAGAGGAATAGCATCAATGGCAGCTACCAGGTAGGTAGCCTTGGGGTGTACCAACATGCCACTTTGCTATGGTTCAGGGACAAGTTAGTGAACTGAACTTTTTAAAGGAAAGCCCAGCCACACCTCTGAAGACCCATCACCTGCTCCTCGAAGAAGCAGGGTTACTGTTGTACGGACTACTTTCTATGGATCCATACGCCACACACCAGCCGATCACAGCCGATCGGTGGAGGCCTCGGCACCCGAGCCCCACCCATCAAAACTTCTGACGTGTCACTATGTTTTCTGGCACCCCACCCCATTAGAGGATCATCGTTGTGGAGGTCTCATTGTATTTGAATAGTACAGGAGGTGAATACAACCGCCATCATGATATGGGATATGAAAAACACAAGATCTTATGGTCTAAATGTAAAAAAACAAAAAACACCAAAGGAAATAAAAGCTGTAAATGGACAGTAGGAAAGGGACCAGATCGGATGATTTAACCCCATTCTGCAGCACCACCCGGACAATGCAGGAAATAAGACCCCTGACAGTGAGATGTGTGGCGGGCCCCCGGGCTACTCCAGGTCCTTAAACCTTCATTTCCATGTAATACTGACACATGGGGTCATTTCCAGCCCTTGTTAAAGCCACATGTCTGCTCTGCTCACATAATATTACCGCAAACCCCAGCGTGACCATTACCACCTGTGCCAAAGAGTTACATTTCCATTCTGAAGTCATGTCTCATACGTGGAATTTGGGGAGGGGGCTCTACATTCATTTGTCTTAGGCCACATGCAGACAACCATGTCTGCAAACCATGGACCCGCAAAATACGGATGCCGTCCGCATTTTATTTGGACAAGGTTGTTACCAGGCAGGTGGGTGTCCCTGCACAGTCTGACACTGGCATCACTAATTGAATAATCTCAGACTGTGCAGGGACACACTCCCAACTGGTAACATCCATCTGGACCTTGATTGCAAACTGCTGGCAATTCATTCATACGTTCTTG